>JASVEL010003345.1:0-476330 GCA_032618575.1 Nicotiana noctiflora
CATCTTAGAGCGTTACATGATCGTTTCTCATTATATCGTATTGTTATATTAGATATAATATTTATTTGGTCGTTAGTTAAATTTTATTGTATTGTGTCGTTATATTTATTGTTATATAATGATGAAAAGATTCAGTTCATATAACGACGGATTTAGTGAAGTTACGTTCAACGGCTGTTAGACACCGAGGTTGTCTGAGAAGAAGTGAAAATGAAAAGAAAATTAGTTGATTAGGGCTTTCACATAGAAAATGAGAGCGGACACGTGGCATTATCATAAGAGAGTAGATCGACAGCTGGATGTTCAGGAATAAAGAAGGGTTAAAAATGAAGGGTCCAGATTTACCCACTTAGTTAGAATCTAAAGGCGGGGAATTATCCTAATAAGCTATTAATGCCACTAATTATAACGGAATGCACATGTCAATACCGGTAATTCTAATTATTTCTCTCCCTAAATATTCTCTCTCTCTCTTCCTTCGATCTTACTCTCCATATTCTACCTTCTTCTGATCTAAATTTATTTCATTTGCATGATTTCATTGGAGCTTAATCTAGCTAGGTATTACTTAGTAGTAGTAGTTTATTTGTAATCCAAGATCCTACTTGTAATTCAGTTAATAAAATCCCCATTTTTTTTAAATTTTCTTCCGCGTATAAATTACATTACAAATTGGTATCAGAGCACTTTCTTGGCCCTAAAGAATGACGATTACAGAGACAAGATCTAAAACTACTGAAGAGAATATCAGAAAAGTAGAAAATCAATTAGAGGAGCATATGGCTTCAACAAATCAAAAATTCGAGGATTTGAGCAGCAAGCTGGATCTATTGATGTAGAAGCTCCTTCCTTCCCACGATGGAATATTGGGCAGTGGTCCAAGAGAAAGTTTGCGACTTGATAGCTTAGGAACTCGCAAAACGTATGGAGATCAGTCGAAATCTTCCATGAGTAGGAGCAGTTGGAATTAAGGTTTGAGTTTCCCTATTTTAATGGAGTGGGAACATACCCATGCTCTTGGTTGAGGAGATGTGAAAGGTACTTCTAATACAACCAAGTATTGGACCCACAACAAAAATTGGAAGCAACAGTCCTCTATTTGGTGGGGAAGGCTAAAGCCCAGTTTTTCTCCTATTAGATCAAAGAGGGGAACAATCACTTGGAAGGACTTTTGTGAGGAAATCTGCATGAGATTTGTAGAAGCAAACAACAGTAAGTTTGATTTGATTGGTGAATTCAAAAAGATCGAGCAAAAAGGCACATTTAATGAGGATTTAGAGAAATTTGAAGACCTAAAAATTTGGGTGTTGATTATGAGACCTACCATACCTGAGGAATTCTTCTTAGAATTCTTTATGGAAGGACTCAAGGAAGAAATTAGGCATACTTTCAAAATGCTTAATCCTAACACCTTGAGTCAAGTAATGGAAAAGGCTAGGTATCAGGAAAAGGTGATTGAAGCTCAAAACAAGAGGAACAAGGGGCCTTGGATTAGAGGAACAATGCGGACTACAAACTCAACTATGAGTAGACCTACTGGTAATTGTTCTAAAGAAGGTTTTACTAATGCAAATGCAAATACATATACATCAGGAGCAGGGAACAAGAGAAACCACAATACATGCTGTCACACCTCCCTTTTTACTACCCCACACCATAAAGGCTTTGTATCGATCCGTTTGGAAAGATATGCAGGGTATACCTCAATGTTCAGATACCCGAGACGGATATAACAACAAAGAGGAAGGAGTTTTTCCACATAAAGGACAATCGGTTCAGGATTTTTTATTTAATTAGCAGAGTTGCCACTTGGGAAGATAATGGTTTCCCAAGTCACCGTTTAATCCCGAATTCGAGGAAGTTGACTCTGTTATTACAGTCCGCGAAACAAAGACCTGGATAAGGAACTCTGTTAACCCAGGAGAAGGTGTTAGGCTGTGACGACCAGACCCGTCATCACAAGAGTTATCACCCTATTACCCCTTCGTTTATATGTTTCATGCTTTTATATCAGTGTTAGAGTCTATCGGGTGAGTTAAGAGTGATTCTGATTGAAAATGAGGCAAATAGCATTTTTGAATGAAGCTTGAATATGGAAAGTCAACCTGGAGTTGACTATTTAGTTAGAGTACTCGAAATCGGATTCTAATGATTTGGTTAGTTCCGGGAGGTGATTTGTTACTTAGGTGAGCGATCAGAATTGAATTTGGAGGCCCGGTGTAGAAATAGGCTTGAATTGGCTAAGGTTGAATTTTGGCGAAATCCGAACGGTAGGTGAGATTTTGATCCGGGAGTCGGAATGGAATTCCGATAGTTGCAGTAGCTCCGTTAGGTGATTTTGGATATGCCTGCAAATTTTCAGGTCATTCGGACATCGTTTGGCTGGGGTTTTTGATTGGATGTTGGTTTCGGAAGTTTTAGATGAAACGTAGGCTTGAATTCGCTTTGATTTGATGATTTCCGTGTTTAAGGACTTGTTTTGATGATTGGAACAAGTTTGTATAATGTTTTAAGACATGTTGGTGCTTTTGGTTGAGGTCCCGGGGGCCTCGGGTGTGTTTCGGATGCCTAATGGGTCATTTTTGGAAGTTTTTGAAGTGATGTTGCTGGTATCTGGTGTTGTCCTTCGCGTTCGCGAGGTCCCATCGCGTTCGCGAAGAAGAAATTGGATTCTGAGACTTTTGTCCATCGCGTTCGCGACAGTGCTTCTCGTTCGCGATGAAGGATTTGTCATGTGGGACTTGTGTTCTTCGCGTTCGCGACAGTTCTTCGCGTTCGCGAAGAAGGAATTTCTGTCGCGAAGGACCTACTTTAGAAGCTCATATCTTTTTATGGACAAGGTGTTTTGAGGTAATTTAAAAACGAAAGTTGTAGCACTTTGAATCTAGTTTTCAGAAACATATTATAATAGTCATTTGGAGTTATGTATAAAAAATTATGACAATTTCAATAGAGGCTGTCCGAGCAGAGGTGAAAAACAAAATTTTGGGAGTTTGTTCTTCGCGAACGCGAGAGTATGACCGCGAACGCGAAGAACAAGTCTCTGGGCAGTAGAATAAAGTCCAAACTTCGTCCCATTTGTCATTTTTAACTATTTGGAGCTTGGCTAAGGCGATTTTTCGTGAGATATTTTGAGAGAACAACGGGGTAAGCACTCTTAACTCAATTTTGGTTGTATAACTCGAATCTATTGCAAGTTTTGGTGTTTAATTTGAGAAATTTTGTTGAAAAGGGTAGAAAACCCTCTTGGATAGAAATGGTGATTTAAGGGGTCAAATGAACTCCAATTTTTATGAATTTGGTATGTATAGACTCGTGTTGAGACAAGGATTCCGTAAATGTAACTTTCGTAATTTTTCGAGAAGTGTACCAAAAGTCGGGTTTTGACAACTTTGTGGGTTTTGATGCAATTTGGGTTATTTCATATGGGTTACGTGAATTGGGCATATATTGATGTATTATCATTGATTTTGAGCAGATTTGGAATCCGAGGGGATTGATTTGCGAGGCAAGCGCAAGGCGGACCGAGGCTTCTACCGGTTCGAGGTGAGTGGTAGTAGTAAATAATGTACCGAGGGTTTGAAACCCCGTACTAGCACTTCACAGTGCTATGTTGAGATGAGATACGTGTCTTGTGATGGGCGTGGTGACATTGTGATTGGGGGTTCGGACTTGGTCCTTCCCGGCTAATAGACTACTGTATATTATGACTGATAATGAGATTATAACTGTGTAATTGGGCTAATAGCCATGTTTGGGGCCTTGTGCCGATCTGTAGAGCATTAGGGAACATGTAGAGCTAGGTGACCCTTACATCGTGTTGGAAACTTACACTCAGCCGTAAAACTAGCTGAATAGCCTATTAAGAGCCAATACTAGATGTGTACTATGAGAGATAGATTACTTAGGATGGAACTTCCCTGATTTAGTTGAGCGAGCCCGAGAGGTCAATCCTATACTAATTGAGATAGGGTCGAGGACCCGTTAGGAGGTATTATATACATATATATAAATATTGGATCGGGCTGCACGCCGCAGCAGTATATATATTGGATCGGAGTGCACGCCGCAGCAGTATACATAATGGATCGGGCCCGTTAGGACGTATTATATACATATACATATATTTATATTGGATCGGGCTGCACACCGCAGCAGAATATATATTGGATCGGGATGCACGCCGCAGCGGTATACATATTGGATCGGGTTGCACGCCGCAGCAGTATATATATTGGATCGGGCTGCACGCCGCAGCAGTATACATATTGGATCGGGCTGCAAGGGAGTTTTTCCAATTAAAGGACAATCGAAACAGGATTTATTTATTTAATTCAGAGTCGCCACTTGGGAAAATAATGGTGTCCTAAGTCACCGATTTAATCCCGAACCGAGGAAGTTTATGACTCTGTAATACAGTCTGCGAAACTAGAAACCTGGATAAGGAATTCTGTTAACCCGGGAGAAGGTGTTAGGCACTCCCGGATTCCGTGGTTTTAGCACGGTCGCTCAACTGCTCTTGTTGCTTTTATCCGATTTCTTTATATATTTTAATTATGTGCTATTAATGTTCTACTTTTCAGTTTTAGGAGAATTGCGACGTCACGAAAAATACATTTCGAGTCACACCACAACCAGTACGCCTGTGACTTTAATGCATTTCAGTTTCGCCGAGAGTAAGATTTGGGTCACATAAATGCGCACCCATATTTAGGAAAGTATTTTATTAAAGTGGTGCCTAGATATTCTACGTCTTTGTTAGCTTCGGGAAAGCCCGTGAAATTTTCTAAACAGTCCTTCCGAGTCTAAATTTTATAACAATTAATTTGAGAGCCCCGCAATTATGTATTTTTGGTGTGGTGAGGATCATCTCATTATTATTTAAGGCCAATCCTAAAATGTACTATGTATTTCTCACTTGTTAACTTGTTATTAGCCTAAAGCAAAAATCTATGATTAAAATAAAGCTAATGCCGAACAGGCTCAACACATTGCATCGCTGGACCTTCCACTGTGAGTAGTAATGCCTGGACATTCTAAGGGAAGTGTTTTTCCAATGTCAAAAATATAATTGATTCCGGCTAGTTGCAAGAGGCAAGTTAATTATTTGATTCTTAGTAATGAACTAACCCAAACACAAACAGGCTATTACTTCATATTTGATCACAAATTAATTGATTATTATACTGACATGAATGACTGGGCGTTAATACGTTGAAGCTTGGAGTCCTTTTAAAATGCTGAACATTAAACTAATAAGTGAGAATGTGAAGAGTACTAATTATCATTACCCAATGTTTTAATCGCATATGACAACTAAATCGTGAAATAATCCTAACAACATTTTAATTACATATGACAACCAAAATGTGAAACAATCCAAACAACTTGTATTTTTAATGATACACACTAATTTGCTTGTATTTGACTATTAACTATTCATTACCAAATACTTCAATTACATATGACAATTAAAACCTAAAGCAGTCCAAATGTCGGTTTACAATTAAGGAATAACAGTCTAAATCACATAATTCTAATCTAATATCCATCATCCAATCCTAAGTCATTGAATGAGTATTTAACTGAAAATTTCACAAATGGATACAAAAGTAGAAATCGAATGCACTTAGTCAATTGTTTCGTATATGCTTCTTCATTCGATTTTCCAAATCAAATTCTCATTGATTCTTCACAATTATATACAAGGATATAGAAAGTACCTGGACAATGGAAATAGAAGGAGAAGAAGGAATCAGCAGCAGTAGTATACAACAACAGCAGCAGCAAAACAACAACAGACCAGAATTCAACAAACAGCAAGAACAATTTCCTCCAGAATACACTTTCAAACGACAACAGACCCCAATTTTGAACTTAAACACTTAAACTCTCAATCTGTTTTCTCTCCTTATGAAAATTGGTTCAGAATTGAGATGCTAAGAAAAACTTTTCCAAAACTCTCAAACTTAGTCCCCTGTTTCTAGATTCTCTCTTTTGTGTGTGTGTTTTTCAATGTTTTCCCTTCTGATTCTCTCAAGTTTCCCAGAACTCTCTCAAGTGTCTTTTTCTCCTCTAAGAAACTCTCAAATATCTCGTCTGTTTCTTTTATTCAGAATTGTATCTCCCTTTCTTAAAATCTCTCTCTGTCTTAGACTACCCCCCTTATTCTCACTATTTTTCAGAATTGTTTTTAACTGTATTCTCCTTCTCCCTTCTCTGTGTCTTTTTTCAGATTGTATGCCCCCTTTTGTATGTGTGTGTGTATCTCTATTTATAACCAAAACACCCCCTAGGAACACCCAGAATCTTCAGAACAGACCCCTGCCCATCCTTCTTCTGTCCAACCCATTAGGTTCCCTGAACCCCCCACTACCAAGTGTCCATGTATGGGCTCTAATATTAAAAATACTGATTGCAGGAAACTAGTGGGATACCCTGTTGTACAGCAGGTTCCACTAGCCCCTCTTATGGGCAGGGTATTACAAAAGGCTAATACTAATTAAACCCTATCAGCTATATCCAATTAATCCCTAATCTAAAATCAAACAAACATTTACAACTACAATCCCACAGTGATTTCGGATCCAATATTGAGTTCTACTGCCGCAGTGTCCTAATCAAACAGACCCATACAACTAATCGACGATGTTCGTCCAATCGATTACAACACATAACTCATACAATTAACCACAAACAATCGTTGAATTAGTGATTCGACATCCTCAAGCAAACAAAACCGCAGAATTGATTACTCAACAGTAATGATCAAAACTAATACGCCTTCTATACCTTAATATATTCCAAACAGACAACCAAGATAAGACTGACCAAATAAAAGGTCTTATGGAGTAGGAACAAAGGGGATTCGAAATTAAAACACCAAAACATGACAAATGAGCGACTAGGAAATGAACACAACAGAAAAAGGAAGAGTACCTCGGACAGCGGTCAGGCCATAGCAGAATTTGGGCCTTTTGGACTCGAACTCGGATTTTGAAGCCAAACGGGTCTTAATTGAGGTGTTCTCTGTTGGGAACACCTGAATTAAGGTCCGTTGGACCTCAATTTCTAGTCAATTTAAACCCCTTTAAAATTAGGGTTCTTGGAGCTCGATTTGGGGTTTGAGTGGCTCGGGCTTGATTCAAACCAAGCCAAAGGTGTTTATGGTGCGAGGGAGGTCATGGGAGTTCTTGGAGTGAGTTTGGGGTCAAACGGACAAAGTGAGGTTTGGGGTCGATTCTTCGATCTAATATTCGAAGAGCTTGGGGATGATTCGAGGTTAATGGTTCATGGATTTGGGTAGAGGGGGGTTAGGAGGTTCTATGGTGTTAATTTGGTTGGGATTGGCCACCGGCCGCCGGCGGAGGCGATTTCCGGTCGGCCGTTGAAGGCGGAGAAGGGCGGAGGTTTCTTCCATCGCTTCTGAGAGAGACGAAGGGGGGAAGGGGGGTTCTAGGGGGCGGGGGTAGGGAATTAAGCATATATAGTGAGGTTGGGATTTAATCCTGGCCGTTTGATCATTTAGGATCAACGGCCTGGATCCTTTCACTAATAGAAGACGACGTCGTCTGGTTAAATGGGTTAGTCTTTGGGACTGACTGGTTTTGGCCGGGTATGGGAAGAAGATTGGGTCTGGTAATGGGTAAGGGAGATTTGGGCTCCATTATTGGCCCAGTTCCGAGTTTCTCTTCTTTTATTTGAGTTTGTTTCCTTTATTTTACTTTTCTAAATTAATTTTAAAATGTAAACCAACATCCTAATGCTAGAGATTATAAAAATCCCAATTAATTCACAAATGACAAATTGATGCTTAATAAAAATTATCATACGTTATAAAATAACAAATTAAAACAAAATTACACAATCGGACCTTAAATGGTAAAAAAATGCAAAATATATATATTTTTGTTATTTTTCATTTTCGTAAAACAAACTTAATTACTCTAAATTACAAACATGAATTTACATGCAAATGCAAACATTTTCGTAGTTCATATTAATTTAAATAATAGACATGCACACACAAAATGCAAATAATAAGAGAAAAATAACACAAAAATCACAGAAAATCACACTCAACACAAAGCTATTTTATTTTGCATTTTTGGGAGTAATTCTCATGTAGGGCAAAAATCACGTGCTCACAGCTGCCCCTCTTTGCACGGAAACATGATGAGTTTTCGGGCAAAGATAAGTGAGCGGATACGAGCGATTTTTGCCCGTTTGAGCACTCCGTATGAAGCATTTTCTTTTTTTTTCTTTTTTAAAAAAGTTTGACCGAACCTTTGCTTCAAAAGGTCTCCTACATATCCCCGGCTAAAAAGGGAATCAGGTCAGTGTAGTTCGGGAAGTTTTGGTAGCTGGGACTACCATGACTGCTGTGATCTTGCTGTTGCTGCTGTTGTTGCTGATGTTACTGCTTAACTGACCTCCTTATTACACCGTGCTAAAAGAAAAATAAGAAGCTAGACTAAGTTACAGTATTGCAAATTCTTATCTATCTTTTCAACTTGATCTTGCCATGTTCCTTGCCATCCTGCTGGCTTTGATGTTTCTTCACATGCTTCTTCTCTTCTGACAATTGTTATTTCGGCCTATCTTGATTGCCGAACTCCGACCATTGGTCCCTTCCTTGTGATCTTCGAACTATTTTCCTTCGAAGTCTGAATCTATCTTTTCTGACCCTTGTTGCCTTCCTTCTGATTCTTGGATTCATGCCGGGGATATTTTGCTGTAACCTTTTCCTCTCCTAGGGGGCTACTGTCTTCTTGAATTAAAAGGTATGCATTTCCATTATCCAGGCAGGCTCTTGACTTTAACAACATCTTTTGAAAATAAATCGCCATTCCTCTCTTCAGGCGGGCTCCTAACTTCGACATCATCTTTTGAAAATAAAACGCCATTCCTCTCTTCAGGCGGGCTCCTGACTTCAACAACACTTTTTGAAAATAACTCGCCACTCCATTCTTCAGGCGGGCTCCCTGACTTCGACATTATCTTTTAAAAATAAAATGCCATTCCTCTCTTCAGGCGGGCTCCCGACTTCAACAACACTTTTTGAAAATAACTCGCCATTCCTCTCTTCAGGCGGGCTCCTGACTTTAACATCATCTTTTGAAAATAACTCGCCATTCCTCTCTTCAGGCGGGCTCCTGACTTCAATAATATCTTTTGAAAATAAATCGCCATTCCTCTCTTCAGGCGGGCTCCTGACTTCAACATCAACTTAGAAAATAGCTCGCCATTCCTCTCTTCAGGCGGGCTCCTGACTTCAACATTAACTTAGAAAATAAATAGCCATTCCTCTCTTCAGGTGGGCTCCTGACTTCAACAACATCTTTTTGAAAATAAATGGCCATTCCTCTCTTCAGGCGGGCTCCTGACTTCAACAACATCTTTTTGAAAATAAATCGCCATTCCTCTCTTCAGGCGGGCTCCTGACCTCAACAATATCTTTTGAAAATAAATCGCCATTCCTCTCTTCAGGCGGGCTCCTGACCTCAACAATATCTTTTGAAAATAAATCGCCATTCCTCTCTTCAGGCGGGCTCCTGACTTCAACATCAACTTAGAAAATAAAACGCCATTCCTCTCTTCAGGCGGGCTCCTGACTTCAACATCTTTTGAAAATAAATCGCCATTCCTCTCTTCAGGTGGGCTCCTGACTTCAACAACATCTTATGCAATAAATCGCCATTCCTCTCTTCAGGCGGGCTCCTGACTTCAACAACATCTTTTTGAAAATAAATCGCCATTCCTCTCTTCAAGCGGGCTCCTGACTTCAACATCAACTTAGAAAATAGATCGCCATTCCTCTCTTCAGACGGGCTCCTGACTTCAACATCAACTTAGAAAATAAATCGCCATTCCTCTCTTCTGAATTACCTAGTTTCGGAATTGCTTTCCTCCTGGGTCGTGTTATTTTTCTTTTGACTTTGAAAATAAATCGCCATTCCTCTCTTCAGGCGGGCTCGTGACTTCAACATCAACTTAGAAAATAAAATTCCATTCCTCTCTTCAGGAGGGCTCCTGACTTCAATCATCAACTTTGTAAATAAATCGCCATTCCTCTCTTCAGGCGGGCTCCTGACTTCAACATCTTTGAAATGTATAGATCGAATGATTGCCATCTTGTTTCGGAATTGCTTTCCTCCTGAGTTGTGTTGTCTTTCCCTCTTGACTGCTGGGGATATCTTTGGATTGTTTACTTACCTGCTGGGGTAATACTGCTGGGGAAATCCTCTTTATTTCCTCCTTTTCTACTTCCTTCAAAAACCTTTATTCTCTCCCGAGATCGCTGGGGATTGAAATGTCATTAGCTGAGGATTGTCCTGTCGAGGGACCCCTTTTCCTTTTTCCTCTTTCCAAACCTCATTCGAGACTTGCGCTTTGCTCCATTGAAAAACTTATAGGATATAATGCTGCCGGGGAAATCTCGAAATCAGTGTTTCATTTTTCCGAGAACTGCTGGGGATGATACCGGCTTCTTGCCTTTCGGAACGCAAGCTTCCTTGTTTTGTCCTGTCTGCTGGGGGTATAATTTCCTCTATCACAGCTTGTTGTTTTCTTTATTTCAAAACTGCTGGGGATAATCGGGTTCAAAGATCATTTCCTCGCGTTATCTGGCTTCTTTACCCAACCGGGTATTTGGTTTCGAGAAAATTTTCGCAACGGGAGAAAATTTTCTGCCCCAGTTTGAGAATCTTCTTCGTGGCATGCTTTTCTGCCAACAACCCCTCTTTTTCCTGTTTCAAATCAAAGAAAAATTGGTTAGTTTTAAAATGTGGTGGCTGGTTGTGGTGCTCTTGCTGGGGATGGTTCTCCTCCTCTTCCCTGCTCTGCGTTTCATTATCAAAACTTACTGGGGATGTTATTATTTGATGATATTCATGATGGGGATACCTTTCTCCTTTCTTGCTTCCCCGCCATCCTTGACGACTCTTTATTCGTGAACCTTTCCACGTGGTTTTCCACTGACCACCCGAATTCCTATGATAGTGACCCTTCGTGAAAACCTTGCATGTTTTACTGGTGAGCCATTTTCTTTGTTCACCCTTGTCACTGAAAATACCTCTTCTGCTTGGGATATCTCTCCTTTTGCGGCATATCTAAGGATTGGGCATTTCCCGACCTTTGAGTCTCATTAACCTTCTTTGAGGTCATTAACCTTCCTTAAGATATCCTTATTGACACCAATCCCTCCCTTTGTCATTTTCCTATTGCTGGGGAATATCCCTCTGGACACTGCCTTGCGCTTGATCCTTCCTTGCTTATACCACTTGGGTTTACCAATCAAAATCCCGTCTTGTGTAATTGGAAATCTGATGAAAAATTTCGCAGTCATTTCTTGTAAACAGACTCTATTGGGGAATTTTGATGAAAGGAGAAAGATAAAAGGAAACAGAATAAAAGACAGTGACTCTCTAAAAAGAAAAATTATAAAATAAACCTATCAAACGTGGATACCAACTCTAATGGACATGACGTGCACATATAGCCTATCCTCCGTCGTTAAACCGCATTTTGTAATCTTCTCCTGGGACTTTCCTATATCGTTTCCAATCTTCGTTCGACTTGTAGTGCCCGAGGGGTTTTCACTACCAAGCCTCTCTCATTGCGGTTTTTCTCTCAAGCTTTCATCGCCTTATGGTGCCTGTGAAGGTTTTTACCGCTAAGACTCTCTCATTCGTGCTTCTCTTCAGCTGGGGAATGGGAGTGTTACTGCTAAGTTCTCTCATACTTCTTCTGCTGCAGATCCGAGTCTTTTCTGAAGGGAATCAGAGTGTTATGTTCTGATAAGACTTCTCTCATTTGCCGGACTTGGCCTCTTTTGAAGATTGGTCAAAAGGTCTTTCTTTGGACCGTAATGTGGATTTTGATAGGGCTTAGAAAGAAAGGGTATTAAAGGCTCAAAACAAAACAAAATGGGTTCAAAATTACAACCTTCGGAGTCTACATCTTCCTTTATAAACACAACTTTTGTTGCCCCAGTTTCTAGCTTGGGGATTTTTTTATTTTTATTTACACTATGACCGAGTTGTGAAGCGCCTACGTATCCTCTTTGAGGAATCATGTCAAACGTAGTTCCCAATTCCTCGTTTTTCTAGTTTTCCTTTTCATCATTTTTTCATGTTTTTTTTTATTTCGTTCCTTTTTTTTTCTTTTTCTTTCTTTATCTTCCCCATTTTTGTTTCTAATTTTGCTACCGATTCCGAATGAGGGGTATGAAAGAAATCAAAATAAGGCTCGAAGGGTTAACGAAGGATAAAGTGTTTGGGTAACAGAACAAAAATGCCTTCGTCATTCCAATCTTCAAAACATACCAAGTGCAAACAAAACGATTAACATTCGTCATATCTTTAAACCACGGTTGGACAGCACTTTCATTTTCATTATTGTGAATGACCCCACGTCGATTTGGCCAGCTTGCCTTTAACTGTTTTCTTTTTAATTGCCCCGGTTTCACATGACTCGGGATCCAAATAATCTCAAATTGTTTTTATTTCCTTTAAATGACCCGATCATCTTCCAATTGCTTCATGATTAACTTTTAGAATTAAGCCACAATTATGTGTGCGCATGTCGTGTCATTAGATTCGGCGTTTGAACACAAGACAAATCTAAAGGGTAAAAAAAGAACTAAACAAATAAGATGACCGGAAGTAACAAAAGACCGAAAGCTTCATTAAACTAATGACGAAATGGTTCAATGACAAAACAAGCAAAACAAATCAGAGTACAGCCCTGAAACAAAACTGGGCAAGACCAAAGCGAACTGCTAGGACAAAAATGGAAGGACAAGAGGGTTTGACCCCAAGACAAAATCAGAATCACAATCTTGAAAATAACTCGGACAACAGAAATGTCAACACAAATGAACCACCAAAACTCCATCTAGCTGACCCAAAGACGGAGTGTCTTTCCAACTACCAAGCACAACATTTTAGCCACTAAGTTCTGCATCAATATTGCTGAGGCTTCCATCTGCTTCAACATTTTTAGCTTCAGTCAATATACCCCCCAGAGGATTCGTGTGCTCCCTGTCATCGTCATTGATCACAATTAACCATCCTTTTTGAATCATTCTTTCTATTTCCTTTTTCAAGGTACGACAACTCTCAATATCATGCCCTCTGACATTGGAATGGTATGCACATCGTGCAGTAGGATCGAAGCTTCTTGCACGTGGATCGGGAGTATATCCGGGGAGCGGTGTAATCAGGCCGACATGTTTTAACTTTTCAAATAGACTTGCATAGGATTCTCCGATAGGGGTGAGCACCTTTTCTCGCTTCAGCAACCTTTCCTCCCTAAACGCCTTATTTGGCCTGAAACCTGACCCAGGGGGTTTCCGGTATGTTCGTGGGGGTTGGTAGGCCTTTTGTAGAGCTGGGAACCTGGAAGGTGAAGTACGATTTTGGTTGTCCCGGGGAGAGTAGTGGTGTTAGGGACGGGAGTAGCATTGTGAAAACATAGCTGGGGAGCGAGTAGTTGAGCTAATTGAGCGGCTGGAAAAATTGTGATAGGCGGGTATATATGGAGAGTGTGGGGGATCATCTGGCATCGGGTTCATTGTACGGGTAAGGACAGAGTCTAGGAAGCTAGGTGGTGGCGGGGGTGGTGCTTTTCCATCCATCCATGCCCGATACATGTCGGCCACATGTTGTCTCAATATTTTGACTTCTTCTACTAACCCGTGGTTCCGTTCAACCAGTTGTTGTCGGGTATCGGTGTCAACCCACTCAGTCTTGAGATTCTCTGCCATTGTCCTCTGACTTTGTGTTAGAGGGAAGAGTTATTTTAGAACCACAACCAACCACCTTTCTGAAACTGAACACAACAAAGTGAAGACATTACGTTAGCGTTAGGGCATTGGACAAACAGGTAAACGTGCATTAAGGATGCAATGAACCTAGGCAGTTAAACCTTTTTATCACGCATTTGCTTCGGTTACATGCGTCGTTCCAGCTTCTCATATATGTGCTTCCTAAACCTTCCTTTATTTTCTTAATTGTTGTTATTATTTTTTCCATTTTTCTCTTTTTCTCTTTTTTTTTTTTTTCTTTTTGTAGTTTTCCATTTTTTTTTCTTTTTGGTTATGGATATGATCGAATCCTATGTGGATTGCCTACGTATCATGACCCCGCATGAATCAGACCGAGCGTAGTTCTTGCAAATTAATGCAAGAAATAAAGAGATGAATATTTGATTTTTTTCTTTTTTTTTTTTGAAAAAATTGTAAAAGCCGACTCCAACTACAAACTCTGATGAAAAACTTTCACACCTTGTGCCGGAGATTTCTACAAGAATAAAAATATTTTTAGCGCCAATTATAACTATTTCTACAAAATTAGCCATGTAATGGCTTATTTGACAAAATGGCTATTTTTGTAAAATTTATTTAAGAAAGATAAACTTGAAAATTTTTTCATCCTATGGCTCATGGGGCATCGTTCGGCATCGCCATAAGCCAACATCAGATTGAGAAATTTCTAATGTCAATTGACTTTTTTTACAAAATTGGCCATGTAATGACTTATTTGACAAAGCGGCTATTTTTGCAAAATTTTATTTAGGAGACTACAAATTCAAAACTTTTCATCTTACGGCCCATGGGGCATCGTTCAGCACCGACACAGGCCAACACAAGACTGAGAAAGTTTAAATGCCAAATGTGGCCATTTCAGCAAAACCATATGTTGTTTTTTTTTGCAAAGTTGAGTGATGACTCAAACTTAATTTTGCGGATACGGCCTTTCAATATTTCCACGAGGGAATATTTCAAGGTTGTGCCCAAAAATTATTTACAAAGACTCAAAGTGGCTATTCTTGCAAAAATAGCCTTCTGGCGTCCTTTTGGGGAACATTCGGCATATTTTAAACGAGAATAGCATCACATTTTTTTTGGTTATTTTTGCAAAAGGGGTGTGAACCCGAACTTGATTTTGCGGCTATGGCCTTGCAATATTTCCACAAGGAATATTTCAAGGCTATGCTCGTAAATTATCTAAAATGACTCAAAGCGGCTATTTTTGCAAAAACAGCCTTCCGGCGTCCTTTCGGAACATTCGGCATTTTTAAAAACGGCATCACTTTGATTTTATTGACAAAATTAAACACACATTTTTTTGATTGATGTTTTTTAAAAGGGGTGGTAACCCAAACTTTATTTTGAGGCTACGGCCTTTCAACATTTCCACATGGAATATTTCAAGGCTATTATTCAAAAAGAAAAGAAAAGACTTCAAAGTGGCCATTTTTGCAAAACGACCTTCCGGTGTCCTTTCGGAACATTCGGCTATTTTCAAAAACAGCGTTACTTTGATTTTATTGAAAACTAAAACTTCGACACATTTTTTTTTATTTTTTGAAGGGGTGGTTGGACCCGACGAGGGTTGCCTACGTATCCCACCTAATGGCGAGAATCAAACCTGCGTAGTTCGGTCCAAACTATTTTTCTTTGACTGACCGACAAAGACACTATTTGTGGAAACAAAATCGCACACATTTTCTTTTTGTTTGACAAAAATAAAGCAAACTATTTTGAAAACGAAATTTATCAATTTGTTGGCAAAACACATTTGTGTATTTTCTGAAAATAAGTATCTAGTTCTCTACAGTATTTTCCTCTTTTTTTTTTTTGTTTTTTTTTAGTGTTTAAAAGCCGGTCAGCATGCAAGTTCAAATAAATGCTTAAAACAATCATGGTGTAGCAGGATGGTCTTTTCATTTCAGGTTGCCTGTCCTAGACGGACCCAACCCCTATGTTGAGTCCCCTAAGTCAAATGCAACATGATGCAAATAAGTGTTTCCTACTAGGGATCCGGCATGAAGTTATGTTATTCTAAGCTCAAAATCTCGGTATGTGATCTAGACTGTGTACCCAAGCGGACAACTCGGGCTGAGGAAGGAGCTCCTTTCCGGGAACCAAAAGGCCAGCCGGCTTAGAAACTTTCCGAGCCTCTTTATTATTTCGGGGTATGACACTAACAGAATAGGGAGTCTCAACCAGTGAGCACATCCCCGGGGGTGAGAAGAGAAGGGTTTTCGGCACAGTTTATATACATAGTTTACGTGATATCAAAGCGGTAAACATGTAGCACATTAATCAAAACATATAATGAAATCAGATATAAGCAAAAATAGCAATTTTAACTGAGCTTAGATTCTTAAACCATGAACCGAAGTTCTGGGTTGATCGTCCCCAGCAGAGTCGCCAGAGCTGTCACACCTCCCTTTTCACACACATGCGAGGGCGCAAGGGAGTTTTTCCAATTAAAGGACAATCAAAACGGGATTTATTTATTTAATTCAGAGTCGCCACTTGGGAAAATAATGGTGTCCTAAGTCACCGGTTTAATCCCGAACCGAGGAAGTTTATGACTCTGTAATACAGTCTGCGAAACTAGAAACCTGGATAAGGAATTCTGTTAACCCGGGAGAAGGTGTTAGGCACTCCCGGATTCCGTGGTTTTAGCACGGTCGCTCAACTGCTCTTGTTGCTTTTATCCGATTTCTTTATATATTTTAATTATGTGCTATTAATGTTCTACTTTTCAGTTTTAGGAGAATTGTAACGTCACGAAAAATACATTTCGAGTCACACCGCAACCAGTACGCCTGTGACTTTAATGCGTTTCAGTTTCGCCGAGAGTAAGATTTGGGTCACATAAATGCGCACCCATAATTAGGAAAGTATTTTATTAAAGTCGTGCCTAGATATTCTACGTCTTTGTTAGCTTCGGGAAAGCCCGTGAAATTTTCTAAACAGTCCTTCCGAGTCTAAATTTTATAACAATTAATTTGAGAGCCCCGCAATTATGTATTTTTGGTGTGGTGAGGATCATCTCATTATTATTTAAGGCCAATCCTAAAATGTACTATGTATTTCTCACTTGTTAACTTGTTATTAGCCTAAAGCAAAAATCTATGATTAAAATAAAGCTAATACCGAACAGGCTCAACACATTGCATCGCTGGACCTGCCACTGTGAGTAGTAATGCCTGGACATTCTAATGAAAGTGTTTTTCCAATGTCAAAAATATAATTGATTCCGGCTAGTTGCAAGAGGCAAGTTAATTATTTGATTCTTAGTAATGAACTAACCCAAACACAAACAGGCTATTACTTCATATTTGATCACAAATTAATTGATTATTATACTGACATGAATGATTGGGCGTTAATACGTTGAAGCTTGGAGTCCTTTTAAAATGCTGAACATTAAACTAATCAGTGAGAATGTGAAGAGTACTGATTATCATTACCCAATGTTTTAATCGCATATGACAACTAAATCGTGAAACAATCCTAACAACATTTTAATTACCTATGACAACCAAAATGTGAAACAATCCAAACAACTTGTATTTTTAATGATACACACTAATTTGCTTGTATTTGACTATTAACTATTCATTACCAAATACTTCAATTACATATGACAATTAAAACCTAAAGCAGTCCAAATGTCGGTTTACAATTAAGGAATAACAGTCTAAATCACATAATTCTAATCTAATATCCATCATCCAATCCTAAGTCATTGAATGAGTATTTAACTGAAAATTTCACAAATGGATACAAAAGTAGAAATCGAATGCACTTAGTCAATTGTTTCGTATATGCTTCTTCATTTGATTTTCCAAATCAAATTCTCATTGATTCTTCACAATTATATACAAGGATATAGAAAGTACCTGGACAATGGAAATAGAAGGAGAAGAAGGAATCAGCAGCAGTAGTATACAACAACAGCAGCAGCAAAACAACAACAGACCAGAATTCAACAAACAGCAAGAACAATTTCCTCCAGAATACACTTTCAAACGACAACAGACCCCAATTTTGAACTTAAACACTTAAACTCTCAATCTGTTTTCTCTCCTTATGAAAATTGGTTCAGAATTGAGATGCTAAGAAAAACTTTTCCAAAACTCTCAAACTTAGTCCCCTGTTTCTAGATTCTCTCTTTTGTATGTGTGTTTTTCAATGTTTTCCCTTCTGATTCTCTCAAGTTTCCCAGAACTCTCTCAAGTGTCTTTTTCTCCTCTAAGAAACTCTCAAATATCTCCTCTGTTTCTTTTATTCAGAATTGTATCTCCCTTTCTTAAAATCTCTCTTTGTCTTAGACTACCCCCCTTATTCTCACTGTTTTTCAGAATTGTTTTTAACTTTATTCTCCTTCTCCCTTCTCTGTGTCTTTTTTCAGATTGTATGCCCCCTTTTGTATATGTGTGTGTATCTCTATTTATAACCAAAACACCCCCTAGGAACACCCAGAATCTT
The DNA here is from genome assembly GCA_032618575.1 of Nicotiana noctiflora. Lineage (NCBI taxonomy): Eukaryota > Viridiplantae > Streptophyta > Magnoliopsida > Solanales > Solanaceae > Nicotiana > Nicotiana noctiflora. Next base: position 18,293 of record JASVEL010003345.1, read on the forward strand.
CAGAACAGACCCCTGCCCATCCTTCTTCTGTCCAACCCATTAGGTTCCCTGAACCCCCCACTACCAAGTGTCCATGTATGGACTGTAATATTAAAAATACTGATTGCAGGAAACTAGTGGGATACCCTGTTGTACAGCAGGTTCCACTAGCCCCTCTTATGGGCAGGGTATTACAAAAGGCTAATACTAATTAAACCCTATCAGCTATATCCAATTAATCCCTAATCTAAAATCAAACAAACATTTACAACTACAATCCCACAGTGATTTCGGATCCAATATTGAGTTCTACTGCCGCAGTGTCCTAATCAAACAGACCCATACAACTAATCGACGATGTTCGTCCAATCGATTATAACACATAACTCATACAATTAACCACAAACAATCGTTGAATCAGTGATTCGACATCCTCAAGCAAACAAAACTGCAGAATTGACTACTCAACGGCAATGATCAAAACTAATACGCCTTCTATACCTTAATATATTCCAAACAGACAACCAAGATAAGACTGACCAAATAAAAGGTCTTATGGAGTAGGAACAAAGGGGATTCGAAATTAAAACACCAAAACATGACAAATGAGCGACTAGGCAATGAACACAACAGAAAAAGGAAGAGTACCTCGGACAGCGGTCAGGCCATAGCAGAATTTGGGCCTTTTGGAGTCGAACTCGGATTTTGAAGCCAAACGGGTCTTAATTGAGGTGTTCTCTATTGGGAACACCTGAATTAAGGTCCGTTGGACCTCAATTTCTAGTCAATTTAAACCCCTTTAAAATTAGGGTTTTTGGAGCTCGATTTGGGGTTTGAGTGGCTCGGGCTTGATTCAAACCAAGCCAAAGGTGTTTATGGTGCGAGGGAGGTCATGGGAGTTCTTGGAGTGAGTTTGGGGTCAAACGGACAAAGTGAGGTTTGGGGTCGATTCTTCGATCTAATATTCGAAGAGCTTGGGGATGATTCGAGGTTAATGGTTCATGGATTTGGGTAGAGGGGGGTTAGGAGGTTCTATGGTGTTAATTTGGTTGGGATTGGCCACCGGCCGCCGGCGGAGGCGATTTCCGGTCGGCCGTTGAAGGCGGAGAAGGGCGGAGGTTTCTTCCATCGCTTCTGAGAGAGACGAAGGGGGGAAGGGGGGTTCTAGGGGGCGGGGGTAGGGAATTAAGCATATATAGTGAGGTTGGGATTTAATCCTGGCCGTTTGATCATTTAGGATCAACGGCCTGGATCCTTTCACTAATAGAAGACGACGTCGTCTGGTTAAATGGGTTAGTCTTTGGGACTGACTGGTTTGGGCCGGGTATGGGAAGAAGATTGGGTCTGGTAATGGGTAAGGGAGATTTGGGCTCCATTATTGGCCCAGTTCCGAGTTTCTCTTCTTTTATTTGAGTTTGTTTCCTTTATTTTACTTTTCTAAATTAATTTTAAAATGTAAACCAACATCCTAATGCTAGAGATTATAAAAATCCCAATTAATTCACAAATGACAAATTGATGCTTAATAAAAATTATCATACGTTATAAAATAACAAATTAAAACAAAATTACACAATCGGACCTTAAATGGTAAAAAAATGCAAAATATATATATTTTTGTTATTTTTCATTTTCGTAAAACAAACTTAATTACTCTAAATTACAAACATGAATTTACATGCAAATGCAAACATTTTCGTAGTTCATATTAATTTAAATAATAGACATGCACACACAAAATGCAAATAATAAGAGAAAAATAACACAAAAATCACAGAAAATCACACTCAACACAAAGCTATTTTATTTTGCATTTTTGGGAGTAATTCTCATGTAGGGCAAAAATCACGTGCTCACAGCTGCCCCTCTTTGCACGGAAACATGATGAGTTTTCGGGCAAAGATAAGTGAGCGGATACGAGCGATATATATATATAGGATCGGGCTGCACGCCGCAGCATTATACCCATTCAGATACTTATACATTTTAGACATACATAGATCTTCATACATTGAGATGGCTGTAACCATAGTGGTACGAGTGAGGATTTGGTCAGTGTGGGACCTTGTTGAGATAGATGTGGACTGGAGATCGGAGTACTTACTATAGTGATGACTTACCGGTGGGGGTTTGCCTTAGAACTGTTTAGTGATAGCACATGAGTTCTTACTTTCAGTTATTGTTCATTATTATTACTCATTGAGTTGAAATATACTCACCCCACTCCCCTGCACTTTCTGTGCAGATCCACAGGTGCCCGAGAGTAGTTGAGTTATTGTAGCTGCTGATCATTACCTACTTTTGCGGAGACTACGAGGTAGCTGCCGGCGTCCGTAGAACCTGTTTTCTCCTTCTTTATCATTTCGTTGTTTCCATTCTGCCTAGACTTAATTATGTAGTAGATTTCATTTGTAGAGGCTCAGACTTGTGACACCACGATTTGGTTGGCACTGTATTTTGTATGTTTCTACTATTACGTTTATCATTTTGATATGAACACTTGATGTTTAAGTTTAATTTGATTAACTGTAATTAATAAATGGCTGGTTAAGAGATAATATGGTCGGGCTTGCCTAGCATTGTGTTGGGCGCCATCACGATCGGGATTGGGGTCGTGACAAGTTGGTATCAGAGCCTAGGTTAACAAGGTCTCGCGAGTTATGAGCCGGTTGGTAGAGTCTCGTGGATCGGTACGGGGACGCCTGTACTTATCCTTGGGAGGCTACAACCCTTTAGGAAAGTTTCAAATTCTTGGAATTCTCATCGTGCGTGTTTGATTCGGCTTGAAATGTAATTCTTGAAATTCCTCCTGCACATTGATGCGCGCACTCGAGTGCTTAGTGATAAGTTTGCCTTGATGGCTTATGATCCCCCAATCGAGGGACGAGATATAATCTCTATGAGTTCAGGGTGGGCCAGTCTGGAGGACTTGAGGCCGGATCCTTGTCTATGGCTTGAACACCAAGGTGCTAATATCGTGAGCCGGTATTATGAAGTTCATACGATCGGTATTGATCTTAATTGTGAAAATGGCAGTTTGATAATGGGAGAGCTGTAAGGTATTCAGTTCTTTTTGTGATTTGATATGTAGCCCTAGTTATGGGTGTGAGAAATATGTTCATTGCCTCTTAGCGAAAATGTTAAGTGCACTACGTGTGGTAGTATGAGTTCAAACTCAAGAAAACTGAATTGGTCGTGCTAAGAGTATTGTGGTGAAAGGTATATGACATATGTTATTATTTGAGCAGGTGCAGCGCATGTTCATGTACTAACTTTGATGATATAATTCGTGTTGTAATGAGATTTATGTTGTGGATATGCATTGTGATGTTTTTTCGAGTTGCCGATGTATTGTTAGAATGGTTTTGGTGATTCTCTGGCAGGTGGATAGGCCAAATTACAAAGGAAACTCTATCAAAAGTTTTTGGAAAAATTTGGGACTTAGAAAAGATTTCTGCCACCGAAAGAGAGTAGGCTTAACTGTGGTATGTGTATAAATTCAAGAATTGCAGAAGAGTTAAGGTTTCATAGGGTTAGAGTCTCTGTCAAGCTTGTAAATGACTTGAGTTTAATCTCACGATAACATTGTGGCATCATTTGAGTAAGAATGACATAAGTGGCTAAAAGTGCTTTGACGTATGGCTCCGAGCCAAGTTGGGGAGGTTGTTATTGATTAACTTATTGCACTATTGTGTGTTGTGTTGGTTCTGTCTCCAAGTATGTTGGGGAAAATTCTGATAAAGATTATGGTGCTTCGTAGATGTGAAGAGATACTAGGGTGTTTTGAACTGCTGTTAGTAAAGAATGTTCGGTGCATAGAAAAGAAATATAGCTAATTGTACCTGTATGTAATCATGTTCTGCGATGTCAGAGTTCTAATAAGGCACGATTAGTGCTGTTCAATAAGACAGTTGAATTATAACGGAATAAGGGTGAATGACGCCCATGAATAGTTTTGCGGTGCTCAGGATTGTGCTGGTAACGGCCAGGTGTCTTAAGGTGGTGTGTGTGGTTAGAGACTGTGGTCTCATTAGAAGGGATCAAGACTTGTGTTATGTTATGTGAATGATGAGATTCTATGTATCTATATTTAAGAGTAATGATAACGAACTCAAAATTGCAGAAAGTTCTTCAAGGTAAAATATTGTAGATTGTGGTACTTCTGGGAAACATCTGAGGGAGTATTCAGCGGCCTGTGAGCCTTAGACCGCGTGGTCTTGTTTATGAGTCTCGTATGGTAACCTGAGTTGAGGTATTGTGATCCTCCAGTGAAGGAGAATATTAAATTAAAGATGATAATAAACTGGAACAGTATAAAAAGCTCACGAGTAACTCCTGGTGTGCGTTCGAAATAATGAGTCTTGCAGTTATGGTGCAACAAAGCTCTTGCTGTGCTGGCAGTTGCATAGCTCGATGTGGGTAAAAAGACTCAGTCCTGGCAGTTAAGCTTATGCAATGAATGGGAAGAAAGAGTTGTGATGTGTTTTATCATGGTTTGAAAATGAGTATATTCCTGTTGGTATGCGAAGCGTGGAATGTGTAACGATTTTCTTCTATATGGGATCATGAAAGTCCTTGACTAGTTGAGTGCGCCGATGTATGCGGCGGAGGAAAGGGATATGAATTTCCATGTTGTCTTAGTGTGATATGGTATATTCGATGTGTTATGGAAAGTTGATAATGGAATATTCAAGGTTTTGAGATCAGTTCATAATATATGGGAAGTCATTAAAATTATTGAGCAGCGCGAACAACTACAGGTGATTTAAGAATCGACCTTTCTGGTGATTAAGAAAATGGTACATCTATTCTAGAGAATTGGCAGGGAATATGGTCCAAAAGGACAAGGTAATGTAAACTGATAATATCTAGTGGTATGGTGGTATTCTCTTGTTGGATCGATTGTAATAATTGAGTCGTTGATGGCATAGTGAAATTCCTGAATGGCTTTCGTGGTACGAATGGACGCTTGATGTGCGTTATATATTCGTACGGTGGAGTGTGGGATCAGGTATAGCGATTCATGTGTTATATATGTGTTGGAGACTAGAAGTTCTCTTAATCCTGCCTACGCAGTGGTGGTATGTCGTGTGTATCGACACCGTTTAACGGTTATTGGAAATTTAAAAGCCCTAGTGGCTCCCTCGTTACTTGATATGACGAATTCAAATAATGATATATGATTGGAGACTGGTTATCATAAGTCAGGTTGTCTAGACTAATGTGATATGGACTATGTTAGAAAAATATCACAACTGCATGGCAGAGCGCATCAGATCATACTCCAGCAGGGTAAATGTACCCTAGGGCCAGAGGACGACTGGTAGGTATTGCTTTGTAGGTTGGGCCTTCGTGGCGGATGTCAGTGTAGAGGTATCTACCATTGATTCAGTTCCAGTATTGAGGAACTTTGTCGGATGCGTTTCATGTGGCCGAGCTTGAGGCTATATATATGTTTGTTGCAATGAGCAACTTGAGTCGATGTGCATTCCCTTTTGCTAGATTTATGCATGGATCGGGTGGCACGCCGCCACATGTATAGTATCTGGATCGGGTGGCACGCCGCCATAGGTATGGTAACTGGATCGGGTGGCACGCCGCCACAGGTATGCTATTGGAACGGGTTGCGCGCCGCAACAGTGCAATGTGGAAAATATAGCTTCCTATATGTTACCTTATATACAATAGTTCCTAGCTTCTGTGGAATAGTCCGTATTGGTATCGCTCGGGAAATAGCACATCGGTTGTGTCTTTTCAGGACTTGATAGTGTATATTAATTGTTTCACCGTGGGTGAGATTGATTGCTTGGGTTCAGACCTAAATATGTGCGTGGCTGACCGTTTTGAGCTTGGTAACTTGAGGTGCTTCATGAGTAATAGTGTTGGGATAGAATCACGAATCATGGCAAGGCCACGTGATGTTATGACCTCTCGAGGAGGATTCAGGTACTCTATGATGTGGAACGCGATCTCAGTGCTATGTTATGATGGTACAGAGGAATTGAAATGCAACTCTGTTGTTGGATTCAGTTGTCATGATTTGAGTATGTTCAGACGTTTCCTATTAGAGCTTGTGTTGTGCTTGTCGGGGCTTAGGCCGGTGTTGAGGCGTCATATCACCGGTGTGGTGTGTTATAACCTAAATGATCATTTGAGTCATTAATGAGTGCGAGCATGTATGATTTCAGTTGGTTAGAAGGGTAATATCGAGATTTGGCTCCGAATTCTATTGTAGTATCAATTAAAAGGGGAATGGATTCATGAATGGTTGACTTGAGAGATGTGTTCGATATATCACGTGTGCGGTTGCCGTGGGCAGGATATGAAGGTGATGGAATAAGACTCTATCTAATGAGAAAGGTTTTTTTGTTAGTACTTGGTTACCTTGGGCAATTGTTGTGACCCGAGGCCATCGTCTCGAGCGATTAGGTTGTTTGATACATCATATGATCTCACCCGGAGTGGCAAGTATGGGCTATTACAGTGGGTTCGGGTGTATCCTGAGTATAGGCATGAGATTAGCATTTGGTATATGATTTCAGAAAGTGCAATGTGGTTTATGGTTCAGATGGACTGTGAAATTCCAGCTATATGGTATTATCGGACTTATGTGAGATAGGGCGATGTGGGATCGCCCCGAATATATGCTTGGTAAGGTCATTCAGCTATTGGGTTGCTTCTAGTACAACTCTGGTACGCTCGAGGACGAGCGTTTGCTTAACTTGGGGAGAATGTGACGACCCGACCCGTTGTCACAAGAGTTATTACCCTATTACCCCTTTGTTTATATTTTTCATGCTTTTATATCAGTGTTAGAGTCTATCGGGTGAGTTAGGAGTGATTCTGGTTGAAAATAAGGCAAATAGCCTTTTTGAATGAAGCTTGAATATGGAAAGTCAACCTGGAGTTGACTATTTAGTTAGCGTGCTCGGAATCAGATTCTGATGATTTGGTTAGTTCCGGGAGGCAATTTTGTTACTTAGGTGAGCGATCGGAATTGAATTTGGAGGCCCGAAGTAGAAATAGGCTTGAATTGGCTAAGGTTGAATTTTGGCAAAATCCGAACGGTAGGTGAGATTTTGATCCGGGAGTCGGAATGGAATTCCGACAGTTGTAGTAGCTCCGTTAGGTGATTTTGGATATGCCTGCAAATTTTCAGGTCATTCGGACATTGTTTGGTCAGGTTTTTGATTGGATGTTGGTTTCCGAAGTTTTAGATGAAACTTAGGCTTGAATTCGCTTTGATTTGATGATTTCCGTGTTTAAGGACTTGTTTTGATGATTGGAACAAGTTTGTATAATGTTTTAAGACATGTTGGTGCTTTTGGTTGAGGTCCCGGGGGCCTCGGGTGTGTTTCGGATGCCTAACGGGTCATTTTTGGAAGTTTTTGAAGTGCTGTTGCTGGTATATGGTGTTGTCCTTCGCGTTCGCGAGGTCCCATCGCGTTCGCGAAGAAGAAATTGGATTCTGAGACTTTTGGCCATCGCGTTCGCGACAGGTGCTTCGCGTTCGCGATGAAGGATTTGTCATCTGGGACTTGTGTTCTTCGCGTTCGCGACAGTTCTTCGCGTTCGCGAAGAAGGAATTTCTGTTGCGCAGGTCCTACTTCGGAAGCTCATATCTTCTTATCGACAAGGAATTTGAGGTGATTCAATACCGAATGTTGTAGCCCTTTAAATCTAGTTTTTAGAAACATATTATAATAGTCATTTGGAGTTGTGTGTAAAACGTTATGACAATTTCAATAGAGGATGTCCGAGCAGAGGTGAAAAATAAAATTTTGGGAGTTTGTTCTTCGCGAACGCGAAGAACAAGTCTCTGGGCAGCAAAATAAAGTCCAAACTTCGTCCCATTTGTCATTTTTGACGATTTGGAGCTCGGGTAAGGCGATTTTTCAGGAGATATTTTGATAGAACAACGGGGTAAGCACTCTTAACTCAATTTTGGTTGTATAACTCGAATCTATTGCAAGTTTTGGTGTTTAATTTGAGAAATTTTGTTGAAAAGGGTAGAAAACCCTCTTGGATAGAAATGGTGATTTAAGGGGTCAAATGAACTCCAATTTTTATGTATTTGGTATGTACAGACTCGTGTTGAGACAATGATTCCGTAAATGTAACTTTCGTAATTTTTTGAGAAGTGTACCAAAAGTCTGGTTTTGACAACTTTGTGGGTTTTGATGCAATTTGGGTTATTTCATATGGGTTACGTGAATTGGGCATATATTGATGTATTATCATTGATGTTGAGCAGATTTGGCATCCGAGGGGATTGATTTGCGAGGCAAGCGCAAGGCGGACTGAGGCTTCTACCGGTTCGAGGTTAGTGGTAGTAGTAAATAATGTACTGAGGGTTTGAAACCCCGTACTAGCACTTCACAGTGCTATGTTGAGATGAGATACGTGTCTTGTGATGGGCGTGGTGACATTGTGATTGGGGGTTCGGACTTGGTCCTTCCCGGCTAATAGAATACTGTGTATTATGATTGATAATGAGATTATAACTGTGTAATTGGGCTAATAGCCATGTTTGGGGCCTTGTGCCGATCTGTAGATCATTAGGGGAACTGTAGAGCTAGGTGACCCTTATATCGTGTTGGAAACTTATACTCAGCCGTAAAACTAGCTGAATAGCCTATTAAGAGCTAGTACTAGATGTGTACTGTGAGTTTAATTTTGGATCGTACTAGATGTGTACTAGAGCTAGTATATATATTGGATCGTATTTTGTATGTTTCTACTATTACGTTTATCATTTTGATATGAACACTTGCTGTTTAAGTTTAATTTGATTAACTAGAATTAATAAATGGCTGGTTAAGAGATAATATGGTCGGGCTTGCCTAGCATTGTGTTGGGCGCCATCACGACCGGGATTGGGGCATTCCCGGATTCCGTAGTTTTAGCACGGTCGCTCAACCATCATTCTCGAATCTTATTTGACTTGTTATAGATTTTAACAATATGTATGTGTTTTCACTTTTAACATTTTTTGGAATTGTGACATCGCGAAAACGTACTTCGAGTCACACCGCAACCAGTACGCCTGTGACCTTTAGTACATTTCGGCTTTGCCAGGATTTGGGATTTGAGTTGCACCAAGTGCACACTCGTATTCAAGGAAGGTATATTAAATCGTGCCTAATATCGGCTTTTAATTATTTTGGGAGAAGCTATGAAATTTACTAGTAGCTTTCCCGATTCTATTTTATTACTTTATTACTAAAAGGGCCCCCACTATTTTGGTGTCATGCGAGGCTCATCCCGGTTTAATTTTTATAGGCTCAATCCTAATATTTCACTATATTTTCTATACTGTTTTTTCCCCTTAGTTATATTTCCGCTATTATTTCAGAATTAGGCCCAGGCCATTGGCATTGCCTTTATTGGGCCTGGGCCCTTGTACCCGTATTTACATAGATACTAGATCTGCCCAGGTCTTAGTGACCCAGGCCGTCTTCGGGCTTCTGTTCAATGGCTCATTCAACTTCGTGTGATAGTTCAGGCCCACGCTATATATTGGGCCCAAACCAAATCGGAATAATAATACCGAAAGCAAATAACTAAAGACAAACATAAACATCTGGAATCAATAATGAATTCAAATTGCACTTTTATTTATCAAAATGGGAAAATCAGTATACAACTTATCAGTGTTAATTCTACTCCTAACTATCTAATGTACATGAAAATTGAATTAAAAGATTGATTTCACTTTCTAATGATGAATCTATACTAATATCTGAATTACCTATTAACTAAGAGATTAAGAGGTGATTTAACTATACATGATACTTAATTAAACTAAATGGTTCAACTGCTTACAAACAACATTCTGATTATTTAAAAAAAATGAGATGTGTTATTCACAGATGCATTGTTATTCTACTAATTTTAATACGAACTGAGCTTATGTAGTGTCACAGACCTAGTTGCAAATGATTTATTGTTTTCTTCTAACTATTTTTAGACTTGTTTGCATCTATATACTAATTCACAGAAGTGATTAACTACTGATGTTGATACAAGCCAAACTTATTCGGATGTTCGCAAAGCCAGTTTCACCCTAGTCATTACTTCATCTAGTTGCCTCCTCTTTTAGCTTACTCAAATCCAGGTATGGATCTACAAGGCAGACTGTCTACGTGAGCATGATTGATAGTTTTACTATGAGCTTGTTGTTATTGACTCATGTGATGGTCATTTTTCTTTGTTTTAAGGGTTTTACCTACTTAACTAAGTGATATGCTGTCTACACTACACTACTACTATTAATCTATCTATTACACTGTTTTTGTTTTATTTTTCTACTTATACATGCCATACTACATAAAAATACAGATCTAAACTACTAAACTACTAACGAAAAGAGCAAGCTAAAAATACATAATAACAGATAATTTTGACACTTGAACTTCATTTCTATTCAGCAATTCAGCATTACATCTTCAATCGAATAAGGAATGTACCTGGTTCAGCAAAGGTAATTGATGAGTCTAAGGGATTAGAAGCAAGCAATCGGCAACAGACTCAAGCAAAGCAATGCAACAGTGTAGGATAGAATCTCAGATGAGCAGAAAACCACAGCAACATCACATAAGAAATCCCAGTAAAAATCGAGCAGAAAACCCACAAACAAACAGCTTAACCAGTGACTATTACTCGAAATATGCAGGAAGCTATTGGCTATTTGCTATTATATTTTTCTCTGAATTTCTCTATTGAAAAACCAGCCCTTACTTAGTCTTTTTAGGGGGTATTTATAGGTATAGATGAGCAGATTTCTTGGGGGAAAAGAATAGGAGTTAATTCCATTTCTCCCCCCTTAAAAATTACTAAATCTACACTTACACCCCTATTTCTGTTATAAGATCACTTCCAGCATGTGCTGGAAGGTTCTTTTTGATTCTATTCCTAAGATTTTACCAAAGTGTCCTTATTAGTTATAGATTTTTACTGATTTCCCTTTTTAGGGAGACCATTATACCCCTCAATCTCTGTAAAATTGCAGAAATCAGGAGTACAAATGACTCCCATGTCCCTATGTGTTCTATGTAATCTACTATTTTACCAATTTGTGTTTCTTTTATGCCCTTAAGGGCACTGCTGAATTACCCGACCTACCTAGGTCAGGTTTTCAGCATTTTTAGACTTATTTAACTAAGGGCCAGTCCTTGCATTGGTATTTAAGGACTGGCCAGTTCTATCTTAAAGAACTATTTCAATTTTAACCCTTTTTGTTTCATTTTCTGTTAATTAAAACTTTTATTTTATTTTTAAGCTAATTGCAGGACTAGTCTGCTTTATTGTTATACTTAAACTATTTAAAATTTAGCCAGTCTCAAGTTGAGACTTGGCTTGGGCAATTGAAGCCTATTTACTGAACACAGGCTGGGCTAAGGCCTTTGCAAGCCTAGCCACTTGTGATTCAGGGCTCAAATTGAGCCTTGGTAAGTCTGAGCTTTCAAACTAGACCAATTGTTACACAACTAGCCCATTTTAAGGGTGGGCCAGTGTGTGAAAGACCTTGCAGAGTTGGTCAATTGCAAAATTGACCACTCTTGGTCACTTATTTAACTTGTAACCTATTTTTATTTAATTTTCAATTTTAACCTATTTCAAAACTAGCCATTTATGAGACTTAGTACTATTACAGCTATAACCAATTCCTCTAAGGTTGGTGGGCATTACCACTGCTCATACTAACAATAAACTATTGCAAACTCAGCCATTTTAATATACAATTGCACACATAGCCACATGAAACCAAACATTGTTCATCAATCAATTAAAAATCAGAAGGAAAGTTTGATAATGTTGAATCTTAACCAATCAACTCACATAACTCAATTTCATGTAGCAAAGTGTCAATTAACATCAATCAGACTTAGTTACAACCAATTCATGTTAGATGATTCACTGAAAGACCCAAAACACTTAGAGTTCATGGCACTACTAGAAATTAGAGCTATGGCAACACTTTTTTTGCTACGGTTCTGGAACCGTTGCTATAGGTGATCTATGGTTACGGTTATAACCGCTACTAATAATTATTAGAACTACTGGATCACTTACTAATTGAACCGTTGCCATAGTCCACAAACCGTCCCTATAAAAGCATATATGGCAACACTTTATATAACCGTAACAATAAATCCATCTATGGCAACGGCTATCTCTATTGTTACGGTTATTAATTCCGTCTTTTTTTTTCACCCAAATTTTTAGCACCCCTAAAATATTGGTAGGGCCCGCCATCTTTTTTTTTTTTTTTAGTTTTAAAGCTCATAGAATATGAAATAGACTAAATCCCTAAAAATCTGTCTTCCTCGCGTGACTGCCTCCATTACAGTACTCCAAAAATAGCTCTAAAATCATACCAAATCAGCGAAAATCCGTCAAAATTCCAAAATATAGCGAATTAGAGAGCTGTTTGCGGGATTCAAGAGCTCTCTTCTCGATTGGGTTTGAGATTTTAGAGCTCTCTTCGCGATTCAAGAGCACATTTTTTTGGGTAGTAAAGAATCCAATTGCTGAGAAATATTTGCCTTTTCCAGATTTCGACTAATATACAGTGAATCTCTTTAATATCAAAATTTCAGTGCCGAATCAAGATGAGTGTACCTCAATTTTGGCTCATCAGTTCACTTAGATGAACTTTTTTCCATTTATTAAAAAGATTTTCTGAATTTCTTTTATGTTCTGCCTTTTAGATACCTCAATCTTTTAGAGCTCTCTTCGAGGTTATTATGGAAAAGATTTCACTGCAAGAGCTTCAGTACGGTATCCAATAAATCATCAGTTAGCTGATTTTGTTTGCTGCAGTAGGCATTAATCTCTTGAACTTCACTGTGGACTATTGGCTGTGTAAGTTGGAGCTATTCCCTTTTATTACTATACCCCATAAGGCTTACTGCAGTTATGGTGCTTGTTTTTGGGAGGTGGGTGGAAACATGCTCCCATGTTTTGTAAATTTGAGTTTTGATGTCTGTAATTTTGAGAATTTTTGGAAATTCTTGTGGTAGATACTTCCTCCCCCTTTAGTTTTTTCTCAATAATTCAATGGTGCCCCATACCTTCAAATTCTGTCTTGGCCTCTAGTTTAGTGACCAATAGGTCTTTCAATTTCACTAAAGTCACTTAAAGAAATTTGCATTAATCTTTTTACCTTGCATTTGCTTTACATGCTATATTTTTCTTACATGCAATTGTTAAGAAAATGTTTTCTGTTACTTATCTGAAATTACATTATAAGCATTACTAGTCATTCATGTTCTCTGTCCTTATACGTTTGGTAACTGTATATTATGTTCTGCCCCTTAACTGGTGATTTGATGCTTCTCTAGTCTATCAAAATGATGGCTTTTCTTACCTTTTGACTTGTTAGATTGAGCGGCTCTTTATTAACTAATTCCTACTTCAGAAAATAAAAAAGGAGTTCACAGATGTTAATTTTCCAGTTTAACATAACATCTAAGTTCTTTATGTGTTGCTTACTCATTACTCGCTCTTCATGCATTTAGAGGTTAATATTTGACAAGCCTGAAGATGGAGTGAGGAAGATAGTGTTGGCTACAAATATTGCTGAAACCAGTATCACAATCGATGACGTAGTTTAAGTTATTGACGGTGGCAAGGCAAAAGAAACATCATACGATGCACTTAATAATACTCCTTGTTTGCTTCCTACTTGGATTTCAAAGGTTTCAGCTCGACAAGTAAGGCGCTCTACTTTTCTTGTCCTTTTGCTTCTGAAATTTCTTGGAAGATATGGTTGTGCATGTGCTTTATAATTAATTGTATGATTCATGCTTAGAATTTTGTGATGGATTTTCTTTCCCTACCTCAGTGCAACAGGCTGGCAGGGGAAGGGAAGCGTGCACATGCGAAGGGATGCCTAATAGATGCAAATAGATAGATTGACTAGCAAAGCAATAATGATACCATGGAACCTTTTAGGTCTTTCAAAAATCTATCAAGTAGTGATTATAACAATGCATCATCAGATGCTTTATGAATCTACAAAACTGTTAAAATATCATAAATATCACATTTCTCATCCTCATACAAGAACCTTTTCTTTGATGAATGGCATGTGCTTTGAAGCACGTTTCAATTTTAAGTTCAGATTTGACGAGTACTTTTTTAACCTTAGGTTTACTTCATTCTAGGAAGTCCTTTGATTGAGGGAGTCTGATAATTTTTAGCTTATGCCACAATTTACTTTATGGAATCTTCTTGCTGTATCTCTATCAAGGAATTAAGATTTTCAGTTCCATTTGCATTCCTGCTTGTCTTGGAAGTCAATCTTCATAGTCTATATTTCGTAATAGCTCTTTTAAGAAAAAGACCTGTGGCTTACTAAAGACGCATATTTCCTTCAGTGTAAAGTAAAGCAAATGTTCGGAGTATGATGGTTCTTAGTGAAGCTTTGTTGCTCCCTTGGATTATGCACCTTAAGTCATGGAATTCCTAATTGAATTGTTAGGTTATGCTTCATCTTTTCCTTGTCTAATTTACTATTGACGTCTATTCAAAAGCTGTAAAACTGGAACAGTGTTCTATGTACTTCCCCTGCTTTTATGCACCAAAGCATCATGCATGTCCTTATACCAAGTTATATGTAAAAATCCAGCCGTAAAATGAGTCCTTATCCAAGTAATCATCTCCACAGCCTCTATTCTAGCCTATTCATCCTTCATAGGCGACATGCCTACCTATCGACTACCAATGGCAACTTACTTCTCAACTTTCTTGTTGGCTTGTTCTTTTCTGAAATCGGTTCACGAAATGAAGACAAGTGCGTTCACAGTCGAAGTAATCTTAGGAAAATGTTTGAGAGCAAAATATTCACTGTATAAGTACAAAAAAATGTTTATATGCGCAACTATTAAGAAATGAAAATCTCAGTTAACAGAGGAATCGGTCAACTATCAAGTCACCGACAGAATTAGTAATACCAATGTAATGTCAGAATCAGAATTCAATTCTGGAGTCACCGACGGCTTTATTTGCTACTGCTCATAATAGCTTGTTTGTTCTTAATGTCATGTTCGTTTCAATCGGTCTTGTTTCAGCTGTAGTTGTTGAAAGGGTGCAGGGTTTTCGGGTTCAGGTATATTATTTTTTTTTTCAATTTCGAATCCTTGCCGGCCACACAAACGAGAACACCAAAATATCCAAATAATATAATGTGTCTACAGCTAGCATTGATCATAATCAGCCTGAATTGTGCTGGTTGATGGCTGGCCAACTTGTAGACATTCAATTGGAGGGACGGTAGGAGTATACAACTCTCCGAAGGTCTGCCAACAGTATGGGTTATACATGTGGTGTTGCTCTTGTATTGGTTTTAGTTGGATGTCTGTTAGGGTCACCTCTATACAGGGCATAGTGTCACTGCATGCAAGATGTACAGGTTCTACTGTATATGTTCCTGTTATTTTTTCGTAGTTAATTCCTGATAAAGCCACTGCTGATGTTTGGTTCTTGCATTTGCTCTTGTCACAATAGAACTGATCAATTACAATTGGTATTTGGACTTCAGAAACTTGAATGTTTGAGAACAATAGTCCTCGCACGGACCTTGATCCACCCTGCACAGCGGAAAATGATTTGGCATTAAAATTGTTGTTACAATACACTTGGTTGTATGAACCCTCTGTATCAAAATACTCGGATTAGTTATTTGCAACATAAAGCCTATGCTGTTCAGACTCTTCAAAAATGTTGATAGGTGAGTGCGGATCATTCAAAAGTGGTGCAATTTTTAAGGATCGGCAATATTTTTGGATAGTCCGAGCAACATAGCATATAACTAGAGAAAATGGTTATTTGAATATTGTGACTCCAATACCAGTTTGTCCTTAAAAGAGAAACCTTTGTTTGTCATATGATTTCACTGATCCTAGAAAAACTGATGCTTTGAAATTAGTGCTTTAATATACTGATGGAGTTCATTCTTGTAACACCTGGAGTTGTTGCTATTTTTTGTATTCTTTATTTATGTTAGGGATTTGGTTCAGCTGGCCATCATTTGATTCGTGATGTTAAGATTTAGGTGTTTTGTTTGCTCCAAGTATTTAATGACCTAGCATTAGAAATCCATTTAATCTTCACTTCTTTGTTGATAATCTATTGGTGCAACCATATATGAGCTCTTCTGAATCTTAGTATATCTTCCCAAAGTCACTCGTTTGGGTTAAAAAACAAAAAGAAGCCTTTTAGTATATGTAAACATAATATATTTAACTGGATGGGTGAAAGAATTGGGTTTTGATTTTCATTTTCAAATATATAAACACATAGTTGTAGCAACTTAGCAATGCAGCCCTTTATGAGGTTTTTGATGTCAAGGAAACGAGATTTACAATTGTATTTATACTCTTTTGTAGGTGGAGTAGAAGAAGCAATGGAAGGCAGAGGCAGTAATGAAGGCAGTGATGAAGATCTTGATCTTACTTAAGAGATTTTTGAATTGTTAATTGTTGTAGCTGCATGTGGCGGTTTCTAAGAATATATGTTTGTTATAAAAACATTTTAAAATTTTGAACTTGAAAGATCAATTGTATGTACTTATTGGTTTCATCACTATGTATGGATTTATTATTAATTTGCTTGTTAGATAATTTGGATTATGAATAGTTTTATTTTGTTATTTATATACATTTTAGTGTTTTATAGTTTATTGCAACAGGGGACACTATTTTCAATTCAATTAAACTGTTACAGCTAACAGAACCTTTGCGATAGGTAGTTCAACCGTTGCCATAGGTAGTTCAACCGTTGCAATAGCATCTGTAACCGTTCCAAATTATTCTACAAACCGTTGCAATAGGACCTATAAACCGTTCCAAAATTTTCTCAAAACCATTGCAATAGGTAATTCAACCGTTGCAATTTTTGTCATGCATGTAACGGCTTAATAGATATAGTAACGGTTATGAACCGTTGCAGTTGCTTTTATGGTAACGAAAAGTAACCGTTGCAGTTGATGGAAATAATCGTTCCAATAGGAAGAGGAAAAATCGTTGCGATAGACTGTACTATAGCAACGGTTATCTGAACCGTTCCAAAAACCGTTCCATAAGCTCTATAGCCACGCCAGCTTGTGGAACGGGTGCTGAACCGTAGCAGCAGATCTATGGCAACGGTTTTCTTACCTATTGGAACGGTCTTGCATCCGTAGCCATAGGTGAATTTTTCAGTAGTGTGGACATAGACACATAGAGGCTAAATCTCACAAAACAGTCAAGAGAAATGAAGCATAGCCTATTTTAAACATAAGAACAATGGACTTTGACAGAGTAACATAAGAATGGTAATCAGAATCCACTTCCAAATACTAATCCTAGCTTGATTATACATGTGATAGATAAGATGAAGATGAAGAAGAGAAAAGACATGAAGAAACAGTGAAGAGGAATCCTAAATCTATCATGCAAAAGTGACAGAAGAGAGAAACATAATCACTAAATCAAGATTAGCATGCTTATTTAGCATATGAAAGCACATAAGAGGTGATATAAACCAAAATTAAAGAAAAACCCTAGTATAAACATGAACTGAGGGAGAATGAGAATCAAACGGCTAAAACTAAATCATGTAGTTAAGAGAAGAGAAAAACAGTAAAGATATTGAAAGCTAATAGAAGAAACCTTAACCAGAGTCAAACAGCTAAACTAAACATGAAGAGAAACATAAGAGATATCAAAAATCAAATAGATGAGATGTTGAAAACTAGCAAATAAGAGAACCCTAAATACAAACAAAGGGGTGAAGAAGAACAGGGAGATCTTTAAGAACAGAGAAGCAAAACCAACACAAGATAACCCTAATATAAGAAATGAAGAAAAACGTCTAAACTATCACTAACTAAACATGCAAAGAAACAGAAAAGAAGAACAGTCATGATATTTTAAACCAACAAATCAAGAACTAGTATACACAGAAGATGAAGAAGAAAGAGTGAAATCAAGACAGATCATTTAACTCAGAGAAACAAAACAAGATTGAAACAACAAAAATAGAAGAAAACATGAAAATGAACAGACGAAAGAAAGCAAATAAACACAAAGAGTGAGGGGACTTAGCTTGCAGGGCCAGTCCCCTAAGCTTCAATTTTTCACTCTTTTCTTTTTCACTCTCCTTTTCAGGCTTCTTTTCCTCTTTTCTTTATTTCTTTTTCTAGTATTTCTTGTTAGACTTCAAGGTGAAGTCTTTTTGAAATTTTTGTTTAGAGGAGGGTGTTCAGAAGGGGTAAAGGTGAGATCTTGGGAAGGGGTTTAGTTTGAGTAGCCGGAGTTAAGGTTCCGGCGACTTTCTTTTGGATACTCGAAGAGGTATGGGTAGATTCGAGGGAGACCAATGGTGTGGGGGAATATATCAGGCTATTGAGAGTCTATGGTGTTGATTTGGGGTAGGTTCTCATAGGTTGAGGTCACCGGAGATGGACTCCGATGACCGGAGTCTCAAGAACAGGGAAGGCTTTTAGGGTTTTCTTGGAGTTTTGGGTGTGGTTTGAGATGGAGAAGAAGGAAAGGGTAGTTTGGGGTATGGGGTGTGGCCGGAGACCACCGTGGGAGGTGGTGGCCTCCATGGCCGGCAAGGTTGCAGAACGAAGAAGATGAAGAAGGAGGGTGAGAGAGGGGGCGGCTAGGGTTTGGGAGTTTTGCAAATGACTGGTCTCAAACGACCAAAGCCTTTTATACTCGTAAAGGCTGAGGTGATCTTGGCCGTTGAATCTCTGATGATCAACGGTCAAGACCAGGCGTTACATAAACGACGTCGTCTCGTTATAAACGAGACCAAAGCTTTCATCCGTTAGATCAACTTAAACGGACGGCTCAGATTCGACTAATTTAAAAGCCATAGATCGGAACTCTTGGGCTAACACACTGGGCCTAACAATTGGACTCCTTTTGGGCCCAGTTTTATTATACAAGTGTGTGTGTGTATATATATATATATATATATATATATATATATATATATATATATATATATATATATATATATATATATATATATATATATATATATATATATATATTTAATTAATAGTATTAATTTCCATGTGTTTGCAGGTTATTTCAATTATTGTACTATCTAAAATACTTAATTTCCTAACTTCCCTAATTTTCTAACATTTTATGGTAATTTTTACTATTTTTCTATATTTTCCGCTGTTAAAGCTATTTTTTGTTGATTTTCTTCTTTAAACTAGTTAATTCAAAATGCAAGTATTTAACCTATATTTTTTATTTTCTAATTTTAATTTCTAGTTATTCAATCACAAATGTATCTAATTTCAATCAAAATATGTAATTACACTCAAAAATATTATTTATTTTAATTTTGGAACTCGTTTGCCTAGTGCAAAAATCATGTGCTCACACATGCTACAAGTGTGAGACAAATGGGTTCCAGGACGCTAATGTAAGAATAAGTAGTTGAATTCCATGACTGCTGAAGAGGAGCAAAATGAGGAGGAACAAGTGGGGGAAGTACCAGGTATGGGGTATACTAAGGACATTCTTGAAAAAGTGATAGAAGAAGTTGTAAGTCTCAATGCTTTATCAGGAACTGAGGTTCCAAACACTATAACACTCATTGGAACAACCAAGAAAAAGATGCTCACTATTCTATTAGATTTAGGAAGCATACACAACTTCCTTGATTTGGAGACAGCTAGGCAAATTGGGTGTATTTTGAAAGAAGCTAGACCTATGAGGGTAACTATAGCTAATGGTAATCAGCTAATGAGTTTGTACACTTTCCCCAAACCCCAATGGAAGATACAAGGAATATAGTTTTGAGGACTCAGTCAGGCTCATTCAATTTGGGGCTTGTGACATGATTTTAGGTGGGGACTGGATGAGAGCCCATAACCTAGTTTGTAGTATCCTACAAGGTTGTAGTATCTCACAAGGGCAAAAGAGTGGAGCTGAAAGGGATGTACAATCAGGCCTATTTATAGAGCATGTCAGGCAACAATATTAGACAGCTAATCAGGAAGGAAAGCTATTCTGGGGACACATGTTCACAATTTCAGCAACAGAAACAGAAGATAAAAAGGAGATAACAGAGGATTTACCTTCAGAGATCTGTAAAGTGTTGCAGCAGTATCCCGATGTCTTTTCTAAGCCTAAATCACTTCCTCCAAGGAGACACCATGATCACTTCATACCCTTAAAACCTGAAGCAACACCTGTAAGCATCAGGCTATACAAGTACAATTATTTTCAAAAGAATGAAATAGAGAAACATGTTAAAGAAATATCAACTAATGGGATAATACAACCTAGCCATTCTCCATTTTCATCACATGTTCTGTTGATTAATAAAAAAGGATGGTAGTTGGAGATTTTGTATAGACTATAGGGAGCTTAACAACTTGACTATCAAGGACAAGTTTCCTATACCCTTAGTGGATGATTTTCTAAATAAATTAACGGAGCATATGTGTTTTCTAAGATTGATCTAAGGCCAGGGTACCACCAAATTAAGATACATGAGGAGAATATCAATAAAACAACATTTCGAACACATCTTGGGCACTATGTGTTTAAAGTCATGCCATTTGTCTTGACAAATGTACCTACAACATTTCAAAGTCTTATGAACCATGTCTTTCAAGACACCTAACTCAATTTGTGCTAGTTTACTTTGATGATATTTTAGTCTACAATTCCATAGTCCAGGAACATAAGGAGCACTTGAAGGAAGTCCTAAAAGTGCCGAGGAAAGAACAATTGTATGCTAAAAGGTCAAAATGCTTTCTGTCAAGATAAAGTGGAATATTTGGTGCATATTATCATAGGTGAAGGGGTGACCATCGATCCACCCAAGATAGAGGCAATGGTTAATTGGCCCACACCAAACTTTATTAAGGCACTGGGGGGATTCCTGGGATTAACAAGCTACTACAGAAGATTTTTCAAATACTATGGGTTATCAACAAGCCTTTGACCAACCTACTGAAGAAAAATGCATTTCAATGGGGCCTAGAAGCAGACTTAGCCTTTCAGAACCTTAAAAAGTCTATGACTACTACCCCACTCTTGGCCATAGCAGATTTTGGTAAAATCTTTATGGTGGAGACTGATGCTTGTTCTATATGAATTGGGGCAGTTATGATGCAGGAGGGAATATCACTAGCTTTTTCAGAAAGTTCTTAGCCCCTAGACATTAGTGTTTGTCAACTTATGAGAAGGAATACATAGTAGTACTGGCTGCAGTTGATAGATGGATACATTACTTATAAGGAGGGAATTTCATCATTAGAACAGATCATCATTGCCTTAAGTACTTATTAGAGCAGAAAGTAACCACTACTCTTCAACAAAAGGGACTAACTATGTTGTTGGGACTTGATTATGAGGTACAATTGTCACGACCCAAACCCTGGTCGTGATGGCGCCCAACACAATGCTAGGCAAGCCCGACCATATTATCTTTTTACCCAGCCAATTATTAAATAAATTAAACTTAAACAGTAGTTATTCATAGCAGGTGATAACCGGAACGTCAAAACATACAAAATACGGTCCCAAACATATCGTGGTATCACGAGACTGAGCCTCTACAGAATAGCATCCTAATACAACCAAGTCTAGACAAATAGGAAATCAACAAGATGATAAAGAAGGATAAAACAAGCTCTGCGGACGCTGGCAGCTACCTCGTAATCCCCGCGAAAGTAGACAGGGATCAGCAGCTAAAATGTCTCAACTGCTTTCGGGCACCTGTGGATCTGCACAGAAAGTGCAGGGGAGTGGGGTGAGTATATTTCAACTCAGTGAGTAACAATAATAAATAATAACTGAAAGTAAGAACTCCTGTGCTATCACTTAGCAATTCTAAGGCAACCTTCACAAGTACGTCATCACTATAGTAGTACTCTAACCTCCAATCTACGTTTATCTCTACAAGATTCCACACTGAACTAACCCTCGCTCGTACCCCTACAGTGTACGGCCATCTCAACGTATAAAGACACATACTTATGTCTATAATGTATAAGTATTTAAGTAAATAGTAGGGTATGATTAAGTATAATGCTGCGGCGTGCAGCCCGCTCCAATACATATACCGCTGCGGCGCGCAGCCCGCTCCATTTTACGTCGACGGCGCTCACTGGGGGTGTATACGGACTTCGGAGGGGCTCCCTAGGCCCAAGCGCTATGGTGCTATGACGTGCAGCCAGGTCCACCATATATCACTGCGGCGTGCAGTCCGATCCAACATATATACTGCTGCGGCGTGCAGCCCGATCCCATAATATACCGGCGCTCACTGGAATGTGTGCAGACTCAGACTCCGAAGGGGCTCCTACAGCCCAAGCGCAATAATACTGCGGCGTGCAGTCCGTCCCACATGTATATTACATGTATATTACATGTACATTACTGCGGCGTGCAGTCCGATCCAATACAGGTATCTATATACATAATACCTCATAATGGGTCCTCGACCCTATCCCGGTCAGTATGTACTTGGCCTCTCAGGCCCAATATAATATATCACAATGGGTCCTTGACCCTGTCTCGGTTAATATAGACTTGGCCTTTCGGGCCCAATATAACATCTCATAGTGGGTCCTTGACCCTATCTCATCTCAATCGGTATAGACTTGGCCTTTCAGGCCCACTCAACTAGAACAGGGAATTCCACCCTAGATAATCTCTCTCAATGTACACATCTAGTACGGGCTCATATTATGCTATACAACTAGAGCTATGGCTGAGTGTATATTTCCAACACGATATAAAGGTCACCTAGCTCTATAGGTTCCCTAATGCTCTACAGATCGGCACAAGGCCCCAAACATGGCTATTAGCCCAATAGTACAGTTATAACCTCATTAACGGTTATACAACACAGTATTCTATTAGCCGGGAAGGACTAAGTCCGAACCCCCTATCACAATGTCACCACGCCCGTCGTAGAACGCGTGTCTCATCTCAATATAGCACTGTAAAGTGCTAGTACGGGGTTTCAAACCCTCAGTGCATTGTTTACTACTACCACTCACCTCGAACCGGTAGAAGCTTCAATCCGTCTTGCGCTTGCCTCGCAATTCAATCTCCTCGGATGTCAACTCTGCTCAAAATCATAGAGAATGCATCAATATACGCTAATTTCACGAAATTCATTCGAAATAACCCAATTTATATCAAAACCCACAAGTTGTCAAAACCCGACTTTTGGTACACTTGTCGAAAAATTACAAAAATTACATATTCGGAATCCTCATCTCGATACGAGTCTAGGCATATAAAATTTACCAAAATCGGACTCCATTTGCCCACTCAAATCGGTGTTTTTCTTAAATTTAGGCCTAGGGCTCAAACCCACCTTAAATCTTCCATTTACGGGGATTTAACCAAGGATTTCATGTTAAAATGATGTAATTAAGCCACAAAACTTACCTCCAACGAATCCCCGATGAATTACCAGCAATTCCCGTGAGTTTCTCTCTCTAGAACTCAAAAATGAAGGTTTCATGAATGAAACCCGTAGCCCCTCTGTTCTGTGATTAAATTCTCTGCCAGACGAATTTACCCTACGCGATCGCAGCCTTTGGCACGCGATCGCGATGCACAAATTTTGGGCGGCCTAATTTTCCTCTACGCGATCGCGTGATCCTCGACGCGATCGCAGTGAACAATTCAGTGACCCTACGCGATCGCAAACGAACTAACGCGATCGCAGTGAACAAACTCGGCCGGCTCCCAGATTAACCTACGCGATCGCGACACAAGACACGCGATCGCGCTGCTTCCGACCAAATACCCTACGCGATCGCATAAAACCTCACGCGATCGCAATGCTCCAACCTTCAGACTTACGTGATCGCAGGCTTTGCTTCGCGATCGCAGAGCTCAGGATTTCTTCCTTACGCGATCGCATGGCCATCTCCGCGATCGCGGAGAACAAAATTTTTCTGCGATTATTGCAGCAGAACAGCAGTGCCTTTTGGCACAAATTGGTCCGTTTGACCCCCGAAATCAACCCGAGGGCCCCGGGACCCCAACGAAAACCACCAACATACTCCAAAACACGATACGAACTTGTTCCAATCATAAAAACACCACCCTAAACATCAAAATCACCAATTACACACGGATTCAAGCCTAAATTTCTTAAAACTTTCCGAATTACACATTCGATCAAAAACCCGACCAAACGATGTCCGAATGACCTGAAATTTTGCAGGCACATCCAAAATCACCTAACGGAGCTACTGCAACTGTCGGAATTCCATTCCGACCCCCGGATCAAAATCTCACCTACCGTTCGGATTTCGCCAAAATTCAACCTTAGCCAATTCAAGCCTATTTCTACACCGGGCCTCCAAATTCAATTCCGATCGCTCCCCTAAGTCACAAATCACCTTCCGGAACTAACCGAATCATCAGAATCCGATTCCAAGCCCTCTAACCAAATAGTCAACTCCGGGTTGACTTTCCTTATTCAAGTCTCCTTCAAAAAGGCTATATGCCTCATTTTCAATCCAATTCACTCCTAACTCCCCCAATAGACTCTAGCACGTATATAAAAGCATGAATTATGTAATTACAACATAACGGGGTGGTAATTCCCGTGACGACGGGCCGGGTCGTCACAACAATATGAAAAGGGGACAAAAAATAGGGTATCTGATGTATTGTTTAGAAGGCAGCCTGAGCATTCAACTTTAAATGCTATCACTAGTACAGACCCTACATGGATGCAAGAGATGTTACAAAGCTATGAACATGATCCCCCAGCCTCCCAACTCATCACTGAGTTGATCACAACCCCTAATAGAAAACATTACTATTCATTTGGGAAAGACATTATTAGATACAAACAAAGAATCTATGCAGGGAGGGGAGCTGACCTCAGAGGTAAAAAATTGAAGCTCTACATCAGTCACCTTTAGGAAGACATTCTGGTGAAATGGGATTAAGGGAATATTCTACTAGCCTAATATGAAGACTGACATTACTAAATGGGTTTCTGAATGGGACATTTGTCAAAGAGTGAAGAATAAACATGTGCTTTCCCCAGGCTTATTGCATCCCTTACATATCCCCGAGATGCCACGACAAGATACAGCAATGGATTTTGTTGAAGGTCTTTCTAAATCATGTCACAAGGATGTGATCTTGGTGGTGATAGACAGACTGACAAAGTATGGGCATTTTCTGCCACTAAAACATCCCTACACTGCACAAACATTGCTGATCTTTTCCTTAAAGAAATCTTTAGGTTACATGGGTTGCCTAAGACCATAGTAACTGATAGAGATGCCATATTAACAAGTCAATTATGGCAACAACTATTTAGATCTTTAAAAACTAAGTTGAATTTGTCAACCTCCTACCACCCACAGACTGATGGGCAAACTGAGAGACTCAATAAATGTTTGGAGACCTACTTAAGAGCTATGACTTTCTCTAATCCAAAGCAGTGGATTAAATGGCTACCCTTGGCAGAGTGGTGGTACAACACAAACCACCACACCTCACTGAAAACTACCCCATTTCAGGCCTTATATGGTTTCCCCGAAACCCCTCTCTCCACAGATACCACTCGGTTCATTACCTTACCCTACTCACACTTCAGTAGGCCCATTTATGGCACAAAGACAACAAATGCTACAACATTTAAAGGAGAACTTAAACAATCACAAGCTATAATGAAGTATTATGTAGATAAAAACATATCAGATAAGGAGTTAGGACCGGGAGACATGGTCTACTTAAAATTACAACCGTACATGCAAGATTCAGTGATTATAAGAAAGAATCTTAAGCTGAGTGCTAAATATTATGGTCCGTACAGATTTTACAGAAAATAGGCGCAATGGCTTACCAATTGGAGCTACCTCCTGGTTAATAGATCCATCCAGTCTTCCATGTTTCCCAATTGAAGAAGCGCGTGAGTACAGCCATCAATCCACTTCTACAACTACCTATCTGTTGTGTAGATGGTCATATCCTGATATAACCCTTAGCCATTCTGCAGCATCGAATGGTCAAAAGCAATAACGTTGTTACAGTCAAGGTGCTTGTATAATGGACTAATTTGGGGAGAGGTGAGGCTACGTGAGAAGATTGGGGCTATTTGAAAAGCTAGTTCCCTAAGTTTGTGGATCAGCTAGCTCAGAACCGACCTTGAGGACAAGGTCGTTTTCATCGGATGGGTATTGTTAGATATTGAGGTTGTCTGAGAAGAAGTGAAAATGAAAAGAAAATTAGTCGATTAGGGTTTTTACATAAAAAGATGAGAGCGGACACTTGGCATTATCATAAGAGAGTAGATGGACAGCTGGACATTCAGGAATAAAGAAGGGTTCACAAATGAAGGGCCCAGATTTACTCACTTAGTTAGAATCTAAAGGTGGAGAATTATCCTAATGAACTATTAATGCCACTAATTGTAATGGAATGCACATGTCAATACCGGTAATTCTAACTACTTCTCTCCCTAAATTCTCTCTTTCTTCTTTCGATCTTCTTCTCTTGATTCTACCTTCTTCTGACTTTATTCTTTCTTCCATTTTCAGGATTCCATTGGAGCTTAATCTAGTTGGGTATTACTTAGCAATAGTAGTTGATTTATAATCCAAGATCCTTCTTGTAATTGAGTTGATTGAGCTAATAAAATCCCCATTTCTTTTCTTAATTTTCTTCCGCGTACAAATTACATTACAGAGGCGCACCCAGTTTTTCAAGCTTATGAGTTAAAATTCTAATCGTTTTAAGTTACTAAGTTTAAAATTAATAATTTATACGTATTTAATGAATATTTTAAAACAAATAGGATTTGAACTAAAGTTAGCACTCTAGCTCCGCTTCGGTTTACGTCACCTTATTTCTCTTTCCAGTCTAGTTTGCAACATGTGTCTGGTTCGTGTTTTGATTATGCCTTTTCCTAAATGTTGTAGCATTTTCCTATATAATTTGAGATCCCAACCATCTAATACGGCTATGAACTTATCGTGTGCTAGCGTCATGGTTTCTTCCTTTTTTTACTTTTCTTTTTTACTTTGTGTAATGACTAATATTTTGTCATAGTTAGTTTTTTTGTTTATCTTCTTATTATGGATCCATATGATATCGTTTACACGTAGAATTCGGTAACACTCGCATAATAAAACAAAGAAAATATGATATTCTTATTCTGATAGATGATAACATGAATCGATAATATATAAACTTTATATAATATTTCATTATGAGTACTTGCTTGAATATGATAACTCGATATTTGTACAATAAGGCATAATTGGCTGATGATAAATTACGAAAAAAAGTCTAAAACTATCTTAATAAAATTGTTGATAAACTTAATATTTACAACAGTTAAGGTCATATTAATAAATACAATACATTCAAATCAAACAATGAAGATGTTACTATATCAAAGAATACAATCTACCCAAATGTTATTTTCGCAGAACAATATATTATAATACAATCTACCCAAATGCGTAATGTAACATTCCTCAAATCTATAAAAGTTTTAAGACACACTTAATATAGAATTTATTTTATTTTATCTTATCTTGAGTACATAAAAAAATTATACTTCTATTACGGACTTAAACCCTTATGGTTGACTTTTGATTTACTTCTTTATTTATAAATAGTTGGATATACAACTAGAAGAATATTATTATTTACTAAAATGGGTATCATTAAATACTTATTAAGTCAAAAAAAAAAAAGTAAAGCAATGGTCCGATCTATTATAAAAAGCAGAAGGCTCAAAGCCTTAAGCCTTGGACGAAAGAGAGGGTTAGGGAAAATTCCAAAGAAATCAAAGTAACAGACTTTACGGCCAAGAAACAGAAGTACATCCCAGCGATGTACTCACGCATGCAGCACAAAATTCTAGGTTTCTTTATAAATTACTAGTTCTTGAACATAAGTATATATAATTTCTTATTCTCAATTATCCTATAATATAAGAACTGGATAGTTACTTCCCTTCTTTCTTTGCATTAATAGTAAGTTTAATATTTAGGTGTGAAACTTTGAAATTAATTTAAATGTACTGATTATTGTAGAATCGATTGTTTGGCATGTATAAATTGGATTGGAGCCTGCGTATTGGCTCGAGCAATTTTGAGATGAGTGAACATAACCCTTTACTAAAATGATTTTACTCACAAAAATATGCCTACAAAGTGTTTAATAGAATACTTTAAAGAGTTAACATGTGCTTAATTGGAACGAGTGAGTACATGTTGACTAAGTATATTCTATATACAGCTTATATATTTCACTCGAGAAGTATAAGCGTCTATTTTTCATATTTTTATGCTTTAATACATGAACTTACATGTTAAAGTTTCAAGAATACTTTTAAAAATACTTTGAGTAATTTTATTTCATGCTTATTCTATGTATACACTCAAGAATATTATTATGAATATTGATAGATCACTTTTAAATAAGATTTAGACTTGAAACGTCACGAGAAGAAGTTTTAGAAAGAGAAGATTTTTTGGAGTATCATCTATTCTGAGAATGGGTCATCGTCTAGGCAGAGGGTCCTGACCAAGGCATTGACTTCCTAAAACTACTTATACCAAGTAGGGAGCACACGAGTCGGGGGTCTCACTGCTGAGAATTTGTAGCCAGGCATACAGGAGCGCTGAGAACCATGACGCGAGTGACACCTCATGGATTGAGCCTGTTCGATCGGGTTAGGATCGAAGCCATGCCGATCACATAGTGACTAAGACTGAAATAAGAGAGGATAGTTGGAACTCCTGAAACATAAAGTGAAGTATTATTTTTTTTAGTAAGAAAGAAAAAGAAAAGAATTTCTTGTAGAATATTCATAAACTATTGTTATGCAATTATTTTAAAATTGCTCTTAGAAGCTTTATGTTTTCCATGCATTTTGAATCTTTGTTTGTAATGTATATTTTATTATATTTTCATTTCCTGCTTTAGTGGGGGTTCACTGAGACTCACTGAGTACAATAGATGGTACTGACATTCTATTTTGGAAACCTGTGTTTGTCTGCGGTACAAGGTAGGAAACGATTTTGTAGGCGAACAGGCTATAGGTTAGGACTTCCCTCACTTCCACTACTATTGGAGAGCTCTGCTTTTGTTTATGGAGTATTCCTTTGAGTCATTATTATTTAGCTATTTTTTTGTTTATTTGAAGAACTAGCCAGGAAATCTCATGTCCTGAGCACTGCGTCAATTTATCAGTAGAGGCTTCATAGACACAGTCAGCGGGTTAAGATTCAGATATTTTTAATAGTAACTTGGTAGTATTTCAGTAGTTACTACGAATAAAATTTTAAAGTTGGTTTATTTTGGATATTCAGATTAATTAAAAGTATTTGATTAAAGTATTACCTTGTTGCATATATAGTTTGAAATTATAATAGTTTTGATAGCGCAGTTGGTTCGACCGATCAAATTTAGCGATCAGGTGCTGGTCACGGCTTGTTCAGAAAATGGGTCGTGACATTTAATGTCATTTTCAAGACGAAAAAAATGCCCAAAGATTGGAGGTGGAGTTTGATGATTCTGTTGTACAAAAATAAAAGTGATATCCATAACTGCAATAACTATATGGGTATCAAGCTGTTGAGTCCCATTATGAAAGTTTGGGAGAGGATGATACATAGGAGAGTGAGGACAAGTGTGTCTATTTTTGAGAATCAGTTCGAATTTATGGCGGGGTAGTCAACTACCTAAGCCATTCACCTTGTGCAGAGAGTAGTGGAGCAGTATAAAGAGAGGAAAAAAAGACTTGCATATAGTATTCATTGACCTAGAGATAACCTACAACAAAGTTTTGAAATAGGTTTTACAGACATGTTTGGAGGTTAGCAGTGTTCGGGTAACGTACATTAGGGTGGTTAAGGATATGTACGAGATGAGCTAAGACTCGGGTTAGGACTGAGGGTAGTGACTTAGAGCATTTTTAAGTGGAGATGAGGTTACATTAGGGATCGACTCTTAGCCCATTTTTATTTGTCTTGGCGTTGGATGTGATGAAGCAAAGCATACAAGGGAAGGTGACATGGTGTATATTTTTTGCTGATGATATAGTACTGATTGACGGTAAGCGATACGTGATTAATGCTAGGTTGGAGGTTTGGATACAGACGCCGGAGTCCAAAGGTTTTAAGTTTAGCATGTAAAAATATAGTACTTGGAGGGAAAGTACAATGATGGAATGCTTGAAGCACAAGTGAAAGTGAATATTGATACACAAGTCATCCCCAGAAATGATAGTTTCAAAGATCTGGGGTCTATAATCCAAGGCAACAGGGAGATTGTCGATTATGTTACTCATTAGATTGGTGCAGCGTGGATGAAATGGATGCTCGCTTCTTGGATTATGTATGATAATAATGTGCCAACAAGACTTAAAGGCAAGTTCTACAGAGTGGTGGTTAAACTCACTATGTTGTATGGAGTTGGGTATTGGCCAGTCAAGAAGTCCCGCGTCCAGAAGATGAAGGTAGCTGAGATGATGATGTAGAGATGGATATGTGGGTATACCAAGATAGACAAGGTCAGGAACAGAGTTACTAGGGAAAATGTGGTGTTACGTCGGTGGAGGACAAGTTCCGGGAATCGAGACTGAGATGGTTCGGGCACGTGCAAAGGAGAGACATAGATGTCCGATCAGGAGGTGTAAGAGGTTGACCATGATAGGTCTAATATAATGTAGGGCTAGGCTAAAAAGTATTGGGGTGAGGCGATTAGACAGGACATGCTATTGCTCTAGCTTATCTAGGACATGACCCTCGATAGGAACGGATCGAGATCGAGAATTAGGATAGAAGAATGATAGGTAGTCGCTAGTGTCTCTTAGTCTTACCAGTATTACTAGTACTCTTTTTGTATTTTTTTAATTCCTGGTGTTTTTATTATTACATGTTATGCCATTTGCTTCTATTGCACATTTGTTGCTACTGTTTGTTACCTTTTTTTCACTATTCCTTAAGCCGAGGATCTACGAAAATGGCCTCTCCGCCTTAACAAGGTAGGGTTAAGGTTTGCGTACACACTACTATCCAGACTTCACTAGTAGGATTACACTGAGTTTATTGTTGTTATTGTAATATGATATCCAAACAGGCTGTTAAATGATCACCCAACAAAATTAGCATTAGGGGGTAAAATGAGAATGTTGAAATTAAAATTTTAGCAAGTTTAAAATGTTTTGCATTTGGTTTGAAGCTCACTAAAAAGGAAAGTAGAGTATATAAATTAAAATGGGGGAGTACATCTTATTCAGGAAACGTTGTTGACAGCCACATTTTGCTTTATTCTGTAATACGCTCAAAATAGTCTCTTTCTTTGAATTTCTATTACTTAATTAATTATGTCAAAATACTGGGAACCTTAGTGAAGTAATTTCTCCAAAGTCACTTATCTCTGTCCGAAAATGGAATGAGAAAAAATCAAGTTTATTCCTAGTTTCCTCCTTGAATGGTAGTAAATTATACAAACCTGAAGTGAACTTGGGAACATAGTTTCACAATAACAAACAACCACATTATGCTGAGAGAATCTATGGACAAAATCTCGTTTGTATTGTCATATTGTTGTGTGAGAGGATTGTGATAGAGGAGTTTGAGACCTGAAAAGTGCTTAAAGCAGGAAATGAAACAACTCATCCCACATCTCGGAGAAAAGCATTACAAATTTACAATCAAGAAACTACTAGTTCTATTTCAAATGCAGAAACTGCTTACAACACACATGCATAAAATACTTTTTTGATAACCTATCTCAAACTATTGCATATACCCTGAATCAATCAGGTGGATGAATATATTGTACAAATTGAAGCATATGTTCATGTTATTATACAGTTGCTGGGGTAGGTACAACAGATGCAACTCGGTTTTCAGCAGGAATTTCAACAAATTCTGAGAGAATAGCACGGAATTCATCTCCAGTAATCGTCTCCTTTTCAAGGAGGACTTCCACAATCTTATCAATTGCTTCACGGTTGTTGCGGATGTGGGTCAATGCAATCTCATATGCGCTGTCTGAAAGCGTCTTCACTGCACCATCAATGTCTTCAGCTAGCTTCTCAGACATAGAATTCCTGGCCATCATTCTCATGATTACATCACCACTTTGGGCTGAAGAATCCATGAGTGACCATGGACCAAGTTCAGACATCCCAAAAGTGACAACCATCTGCAGGGACAGTTTGTCATTTTCCAGAATAAAGTCATATAGAAAGAATTTTCAGAATGATAAGTTTAAGGAGAAAAATAAAATGAAAACTACTCCCTCCGTTCCATGTTATGTGAATTGTGACACTAGTTTTTTGTTAGCATCTAAAAAGAATGTGACGTTTCTATGTTTGGAAACACGTTAACTTAAGATTTCTCACTTTACCCTACGAATGCTTTGATAGCCAC
Source organism: Nicotiana noctiflora (assembly GCA_032618575.1). NCBI lineage: Eukaryota > Viridiplantae > Streptophyta > Magnoliopsida > Solanales > Solanaceae > Nicotiana > Nicotiana noctiflora. Next base: position 50,688 of record JASVEL010003345.1, read on the forward strand.
AAAAATCTCATGGCATGTTCAAGACCACACGTTCCAAAAATCTTTGCTTCATTATTTTAACTTTGTGTCAAGTCAAATGGTAGACATGAGGTTAAAGTTCATTTAATTTAAATTAAGCAATCTATAAAATTTCTAGTATCTATAGATTACCTCAACATATACTCCATTCCAGAATCCTTGAACACAAAAAGAAAGGCACTGAAGGAAGGTATACCTGTTTTGCCAAACTGGTGATCTGCTGCAAATCGCCTGCAGCACCAGTGGTCACCTCAGGTTCACCAAAGATAACTTCCTCTGCAGCTCTTCCCCCAAGTCCTCCGACAATTCTAGCAAAGAGTTGCTGCTTGGATATTAAGGTTGGATCATCTGCAGGAATGAACCAGGTCAAACCTTTTGCCTGACCACGTGGGATTAGTGTGACCTTTTGAACAGCGTCATGCCCTGGAGTGAGAGTTCTGCATGGAAAGGAACATAGAGTGCCATTAGAGGCAATTGAAATGCCAACACAATAATAAATAGCTCATAATATTGTCTTACAATAACTCTTATACAACAGATGTAAATCAGGAGCCAAGAGTAACTAGCTAATCGTGTAGCAACTCACCCACATATGGCATGTCCAACTTCGTGGTATGCCACCAGACTCTTGCTCTTACCGTCAGTCATGACTGTTCCTTCCATTCCAGCCACTATCCTATCAATTGAATCATCAATCTCTTTGGACGCGATTGCTGTCTTACCACGTCGACCGGCAAGAATGGCTGCTTCATTTAAGAGGTTAGCAAGATCTGCACCACTAAAACCGGGTGTTCTCATGGCTATAACTTCGAGAGAAACATCGGAATCGAACTTTTTGTTGCCGGCGTGAACCTTTAAGATCTCTGTTCTTCCCTTGATATCTGGAACATCCACACTTACCTGCACAAAAATCAAAAATTAGTTTCTTGCAAAAACTCACAGTTCAAAAACTGAAGCAAGGACAAATTCTTACTTGTCTATCAAATCGCCCTGGTCTCAGCAAAGCAGAGTCAAGAATATCTGCACGATTGGTTGCCGCAACAACTATTATACCAGTATTTCCTTCGAAACCGTCCATTTCTGTCAATAGTTGGTTCAGGGTCTGTTCTCTTTCATCATTCCCTCCTCCAATTCCAGTCCCTCTTTGCCGCCCAACAGCATCAATTTCATCGACAAATACAATGCAGGGAGCATTTTCCTTGGCCTTCTTGAAAAGATCACGGACTCGAGAGGCTCCTACACCAACAAACATCTCAACAAATTCTGAACCTGAAATTGAGAAAAATGGAACACCCGCTTCACCAGCAATTGCCTTTGCTAGCAGGGTCTTTCCAGTACCGGGAGGACCAACAAGAAGAACACCTTTCGGAATACGAGCCCCCACTGCGGTAAACCTCTCGGGCTTCTTCAAAAATTCTACAACCTCCATAAAATCTTGTTTTGCTTCATCTACACCAGCAACATCATCAAATGTTACACCAGTGTTTGGTTCCATTTGGAATTTAGCCTTTGATTGACCAAATGCTAATGGGTTACCAGGCCCACCAGGACCTCCCATTCCTCCGGGAGACCGCCTTGATAGCAGGAAAAGACCACCAATCAAAATAAGCGGGAATGCCAGATTCCCAATCAAGTTGAATAGGAAAGAACCAGAGTCCTCTTGGGCATTGTGAGCAGCAAAGTCAATGTTCTTTTCCCGCAACTTCTGAAGGAGTTCCTGGCTGAGCCCAGGTAGTTGTACCCGAACCCTCTGAACCCGGTTTCCTAATTCTGGAGATACAGCCTCAACAATAGCTATGGTTCCGTTCTCAAACAAATCTACTTTTTGCACCCTATCCTTGTCCAAATACTCCAAAAATCTGGAATAAGACATCCTTGAGTTAGAAACACCTTGCTCATCAGCGTAGGCTTTTCCATCACCTAACAAAGCAGGTACTCCAAGCCCAACATTTCCAAGCAATAATTTGAGAAAGCCTCTCCTTCCTTCATCTGGCCTTTGCTGAAGGGATGCTTTTACTGCTATTCTCGATGTTTTACTAGACGATGGAAGATTTGAGGAGAATAAAATTTTCCTGCCATAAATCTCCTTCCTGAAAACTTTCTGCTTTCTATGAGTAGACAAACTATTTCCTGCTATGCATACTGATGAAGTAGCCATATTGATACACTCACAAGAAACAATAACCTGCAGAGTCCACTTCTACTGATGAATCTGAAAACAAGAAACGACAAAGTTGATAACTGCAACTCTGCAAGTTACAAGGAAATAAATCAATCAGGCATAGGATTGGTAATCATGCCCGTTTAAATAACTTCTAAAATTATTGGGAATTCATTGGGCTAGCAATTTTTCCCTATTCTATTTTAAATCTCAAGTTAATACATACTTAAAATAAATACCATTGATCTCAATGATGATAATTCTGCAACCCATCTTTAAATATATCAATTTCATCTAGCAATTGGGCAATTGGGTAGTTGTTGTTGTTCATCTAGCAATTGATAACTCCTACTAACCTATATTACAAAGATCGTTCATTTACTTTAACACGTATCAACCGGATGTGACATGGATATGGGTAATTCATGTTTATTCTTTAAAATACTCTAAAATTAGCAAGAAACTAACACATCCACACCGGATATTTGCACACACCCGTATTGTATTGGTTTACCATATAAATAGAGTGTAACTATATCTAGGTACTTTAAAAAGTTAGCTTTAAAAATGGATCTTCATTAAGTTTAAGTAACAAAACAAACTGAAACCCCGTAAATCATAATTGAACATTATAATGGATACTTTAATCAAGAGAATCCTCAAATCTTAACATTTTCATAGCTTGTAAAAAGAGACATTTGAGTCTGAATGCTACTTGGAATTTCAATTGTGCCATTTGAAAGAGAGTGAAGGAAATTCATATGAAGGTTAAGTTTACGCATTTCAAGCCTTGATGATTGCCAATCTCAAGAATTTTTCTATAAAATTTTTAGCTTGGCACCTGGGTATCAAGTAAAAATTGAGGTTTGTTAGCTCAAGAAATTCAAATCCTCCCCTTAACATAGCCAGTTGTGTGTGTTCCGTTAAAAATAACAAATAAAACCCCAACCAATTGAAGTTAAAACTTTTCCACATATAAAAAACTAAGGGTTTTGAAATATCCATAGCTCCACTTCTATTGTGAATAAATAGACCATAACATCAAGAAGCTATCTTCATAACTAGAGGAATGTGTATGAATGTGTTTATATACAAAACTACAGGTGAAGAAGTAGTAAATTAATTGAGGCATTATAACAAACAGATTTCGATCAGAAAACAATACAGATTTAAAGTTAAGAGCTGAGTAAGGAAGCAGAGTAACTGAAGGAAAAGAAAGTACCTGATTAGATGAAAGAGGAAAGATGTTGGAGTGGAGGGAAGATGGGAAGAACAAAGAGGGGTAATTTAGAGGGAGTGGATGTGGTTTTTTTTTTTTTTTTTTTTAGCAAGTGGATGTGGTTTAGAAATAGGGTACGTGGCTTTTTCCTCAATGGATAATTCAGTCGACCACTCTTTCACAAATTGCTGTTTGATTTTTCTACGAGAATATTTTTGGCTATTTTCGAAAGATTTTATTTTATGGCGTGGCCACTCTTTAGTCAGTTGGCCTCTCAATTTCTTGCCTTGTGTGTACAAACATGGTACTCCGAAGTCCGCACAAATTTTATGGCCGTATATTTTAAAATAATTTGTTTATTTTTCAAACTTAGGTGTGGAAAAGACCTTAAAACATATGTAACTAAGGGTGTAACTGGTACAAGGAAAAATATTCTCGTGTAAAATATTTTTCAAAACATTTAAGCCAACCAAATAAGGAAAAATTGGAAAATATTTTCCTTCATACAAAACACACCGTAAGCGATGCATTGTGTTTGGCTCAAAAGTTAATTGTTACTTTATAAGTTTAAAACAATCAAAAGATAGAAAAGGTGTAAATCGTAACCAAATATAGTGAATCTAGATGTGAGATCAATGTAGTCGTGATATAGAAGATATTGCAAAAACGAAGAACTTTAAGAACAGTTGTTTATCGAAATTAAGAAAAACAGAGAGAGAATGAGAGGGTTGTATTATTAGATAATAACACCTGGTCTGTTACAACGGGGAGACCCCCTTTATATAGAAAAGGGGCCTCTTTTAAAATAATAATAAAAAATATCGAAGCGTAGTCGACGTCCTCTTAATGGGGACGCTCGAGCGTAAACGATGTCGTTCGTGTGCTTACGTCCAAACCATACCCCTGTTATAAGTAGCGTATGAGAGGGGTCGTACCCTCTCGCCGTAGGGGTGTGAAGGTTCATATTGGACCCCATACAGTTAGTCTCTCCGCTCGTTGGAGGCGTATGCGGCATACGTCTTCAATGGGCGGAAATGTCGATCCCGTATTTCGAAAAGTTTAACCTTATAATTTAGGGTGGCGACGCAATCAAAAAGGGAGAAGTACATGGCATTGTCGATTTGTTGACACGTGTTCTACTTTTTAAGTGACGTCACAACTAGCATGCGTCATGATTATATCCAGTGTTTTAAAAGGCGTTTACGGGGCTAGCCATGGGGCGGGGCGTAGCAAAAACGCCCGGGGGCGAAGGAGGGGGGCGCAAGGCTCGTAAGGCGTACGCCCAGAAGTTCGGGACGTACGCCCGGGCGAGTTTTTTGAGTGAGACGGATTTTTTGACTGAGGCGTTAGCCCCGAAGACATCTTTTTAAAAAATAATTAAAAACATAAAATTTAAAAAGAAATGGGTAAAAGCCCTAAATAAAAGTCTTTTCCAATTCCTTCACAAGTCTACTACCAGCCCAAGAGCAAGATTTATCACTCTTTTTTTGCAACTGAGAAAAATTCAACAGGTTTGTTTGTACTTTGTTCCTTCCTCCATGTAAAATCTTTATGTATTATTCTCTGTGTGCTTTTATACGTATTCATTAGATTTATGTGCAAGTGGGTATGTTGAATAAAGTAGGTATATTGAATAACTTTGATTTTTGTATATGAAAATTGGAATTTGATTGTTGTCGAGGAAAATATGGAATCTTTTTTAGTTTATGTTTAATTATTTATCTTCAAGAATTATAAGTAGTCCACATTTTACAAACAGAAAGTTTTCAGATTCCCTTTTCACGTTTAAATCATTACTTTGCTTGACAAAAAAAAATTACAAAATTAAGATTTTAAGCTCATTTTTGTTGTTGTAGTAGGTGAACTCTTTAAAATCAAAAGTTACAGAAAATGAATGAAGGGGAGCTTGAAGATGTGAGCAAAAAAGATCCTCCAACAATGCATGAGCTAAGAACATGGATACTAAAAGAAGAGGTTGCCAACATTAACAGGATGCTAGAAGAACACAAAAATTCATGGAAGCAATATGGTTGTTCTATAATGTCAGATAGTTGGTCGGATGGGAAAAGTAGATGTTTCATCAACTTTCTTGTGAATAGCCCCGCAGGTACTTTTTTTTAAAGATCAATTGATGCGTCTGATTCAATAAAAAGCGGGGAGATGCTTGCATCGCACTTGAATAAACTTGTAGATGATGTTGGGGAAGAAAATGTGGTTCAAATGATAACTGATAATGGTTCGAATTTTGTCAATGCTGGAAAAAAGGATAATGGAAAATTGACCTCATATTTATTGGACCCCATGTGCAGCACACTGCATTGATCTCATGTTAGAGGATATAGGTAAGTTGAAAAAGCCTTTCCAGGTCATCTTGAAAAAGGATGGATAAACTTTATCGAAAAAGGTTAGGAAAGCAGGTGCTCTTATTGGACGTCATGGGAGAAATCCCGATGGCTGAGAGGGTCATACTTCATCAAGAGACACTCAAAAGGGCAAAAGATATGGTAAATTTTATTTATGGGCATACTTGGGTATTGGATTTGATGAGATCTTTCACGAAGAATCATGAACTTCTTCGTCCTGCTGTCACTCGTTTTGCTACAGCATATTTGACTCTTCAAAGTATTCAAAAACAAAAACAAGCCCTTCGATCTATGTTCTCTTCCGAAGCATGGAATACTTCTACTTGGGCTAAGAAACATGAAGGAGTGAAAACAAGAGCTATTGTTCTATTTGATCAAACTTTTTGGCCTCATATTGCTTACTCTGTGAGGAGTGTCACTCCTTTAGTGAGTGTTCTAAGAGAAGTTGATTCAGAAGATAAGCCTTGTATGGGATATATGTATCATTTGATGACTAAGGCTAAGGAAAATATAGCTCTTAATTGTGGTAATAATGAAAGAAAGTATGGTCCCATTTGGAAAAGAATAGATGAAAGATGGACGAACCAACTTCATCGCCATCTACATGCTGCGGGGTATTATTTAAATCCACAATTGCGATTTGAAGATAGGTTTTCTAATAAGTTTGAAATCAAACAAGGTTTATATGACTGCATGGAACGAATGTTAAATTATAATGAGAGATTAAGAGTGTATATCCAGTTAGATTCTTATGATCACTTGAGAGGTGATTTTGGGAGCCAGTTAGCCATGGATTCCAGGAAGATGCGATCTCCTGCTGATTGATGGTTGCGCTTTGGTGGTCGAACTCCAGAGTTGACAAAATTTTCTATTCGTGTCTTAAGTCTCACTTGAAGCTTCTCGGGTTGTGAAAGAAATTGGAGTACTTTTGAGTCGGTAAGCACTATACTTTTATTTTATTAGTTTAGTATTTGTATTTCCTATATGATGATAACTTAAATCTTACTTTTTCCCCCAAAACTTGCTAGATTCACACAAAAAAAAAAAAGAAATAGGCTTGAGCATTGCAGGATAAATGCTCTAGTTTATGTAAGATATAATACAAGATTAAGAGAGCGCAACATCAAAAGAAAAATGCAGAAGATTGATCCTATTTTAGTTGATGAAGTTGATTCGGATGATGAATGGATTACTGAAAGAGAAGAGCCTATACTTCCTGAAGAACCTTCGTGGCTTGACGAAGAAAACTTATTTGATGTTGATGTTATTAAAATGGTGCCATGTACTCCACATGAGGATGAGCTTATTCACGATCTTACAATTGATGTTGGTAGTATACAAAATACAACTGAATCAGGTCCTTTTAACAAAAAGCATAAAGCAGCTGAGACTTCAGGTAACAATATAGTGCACATTGTAAACTTTTATTGCACTAGCTCAACTATTTTTCATACGTGTATCAACTTTTGTTATCAAAAGAAAATATATGATGTAATACTAATGAAAAGATGCATTTTTTCTTCATTCTAAGATATACAGAGAGACAATTCTTCTTCACAAGTTCACATAGAGGAAGGACTACAAGATGTGGCAATTGTTGACGAAGCAAGATGGACTAATACAAATACTTTGAATTTGAATGACGATGTGGATGACGATGACCTCCACTTTGATAGCGATTGACCGTAAAAAACCTTGTCCCAAAATGAATGTAGAACTATTTTTTGAGACATGAATGTTGAATTATTTATTTTGGGATCAAAATAAGAGTTGATGTAATTATGCTGAACTTTTTTAACACTAGTGTCTAGTGTGTAAATTTTAATACAACAGCCATACCCCTTTTTTCTGTAACATTTTTAACTTTTTATGCATTTTTATCTATTTAATAATATTTTTTATAATTCATATTATTTTATAAAATATTAAAAAATAAATACCTATGGGGCTTACGCCCCGCTGAGGCATATGCAAAACGCCTCGCCTTACGCCCCCGCCTTTTAAAACACTGATTATATCTACTCCCGAGATGGTTCAAGGAGCGATTTGACGTTTTGGTTTCTCTCCCCCTTTTCGACTCACGCCTCTTTGATTTCTGTGTATTTGAGCCGTATAAATAGAGGGAAGGTTCAATCTTCGCTATCTTTTGAACTTCTCAGATTTTTTTACTCCCTCTTTTCATCTTCTGTGAAGAAAACCAATATCCCTTGCTTTAGACCCTTCGGTTTCTGTTGAAATTAGTTTCTTTAGCCGTCAAAGCTCTATTCATATAAACAATCACCATGAAAAAATGTGGTTAACAAAATAGGAGGAGCCAAAATGATTCTCCTTCTAGGGTTCCATCATCTTCGGGTGGTGGAAAAAAGGCCCAAAGACCCATTGTCCCTCTTAGTATGGACAATGTTCTCCCTAGAAAGATCTACGCTCGAAGGGATTTCCCAATTAGGTGCCCGACTCCTCCCTGGGATAATACTGAGCTTCTTCAATCACATTTGGACGCCCTACGGGGGCATGCCAAATCCCTGACTAGGTGGTTATGGAGCCGGTCGTGACTGACTATATTAATGTACATCGGCCGGGATTTTGCACCTTTTATGAGTACACGTTCCTGATTGGGTACGAGCTTTCGATTTATCCTTTGGCGGAGGAGCTTTGCCATTTCTATAATGTATGTCCAGCTCAACTTACTTTGTACATTTGAAAAGTGTGTCGCATTTTGACCACTTATGCGACTAGGGCTAGACTCAACGTCTCAGTCCATCATCTGTTGCCGTTATTCTATATGAGGGGCTCTATGTTGCAGTTAAAGAGCCGTGGCACGAGGGGCTTGGTTGTTAGGGCTAACGATAAGCCTAACCATCGCTTCTGGTTCAAATTTTTCTACATCAGAACGGAGGACCTGGTGTCGAACCCTGAGGGATTCTCGGAGAGGTGGAACCCGGAACATGAGTGATTTTACCCTTATTTAATATCTTCACAACCTTTGGTCGTTTAATCGTATAACTTCTTTTTCTGCTCTTTTTTGTAGCGAGGGCTTCTCCGCCCCGACCTTTTGAAGACATAAGGTCATGGATGGAAAGGCTGATTCCTTTTGTAGAGAAATGTTGTACGTGGTCAGCGTTCCTCAATCGATACGGCCTATCAGGTAACGTCTCGACCGAAATTTGGATATTTCGTTTAAGTGTTGTTGCTTGACTTGTCCTATTTTGGCAGGTCGGGGCGCTCCCAAGAGGAGGAGAAGGCGAAACATTGCAGCCCCGTCAGCAGCGGGGACCGACTCTGGAGAGGAGTACGTGCCTCGAGAATCTACAAGCGAAGGTGTCCCCGATTCGCCCGTGCATGTGACTGAGTCCAAGAGCAAAGCGACTCCTTCACCTCCATCCCCTCGGCCTGAGGAGGTGACTTCCGAAGGCGAGGAGCCACCAAAACAGAAGAGGCATCGACTGATGCTTGGAAAAGGAATTGCTATAGAGGATGAGAGGGCGATTGAGCCCCGTCCAGAGTTGAGGCCAGTCTTAATGGCTGATCCCATTTATTCGGGGAGGTCGGCTCCTTTGAGTAGGGTGGTTCCTGATATCGCCCCTGCATGTGTCCCAGAGAGTGGCACGTTGGCTGTTGCCGAGGCGGCCGGTAACAAGGAGAGGGCAGGTTCTGAAATGGCCCCATAGTTGAGGACGTTCCGAGGAGGGATAATACTCGTGTAGGGATGATGGCGGTTGGGCCTAACTGTCGGATCGTGATTCCAAGCGGGAACAACCTGTTGCTGAACAACGAGCAGGCCGCAGCAAATATGACTCAACTATGTACGGCCGTCGAGAGTGAAAGTTTAAAGGATGTCAGCGACAGGGACCTATCCCGAAGAGTCATTGGTGGGGCTTTGCAGGTATATTTCGTTCTTTATGTTTTATATAATAAACCTGAGGTGTATGCTGATTTATTTTCTTTTCTTCAGACCCTCGTTTTGGATGTAGAGAGGGGGTGGCGAGCATAGAAGAAAGTCACCACCCTTAAGAGGGTGGTGAAGAAATATAAGGAGTGTCGCGCCAAACACCAGATGTTGATGGACCTATACGCTCAGGGTCCGCAATTTCAAGTTTTCGTGCGGGGCTGGAGTAGTCGGAGGCTCAGCTACAGGAGCGAGTGGATCAATTGGAGGAAGTAGCGATCATTTAATGACCGTCCTGGCTAAGAATACAAAACTGGATACTCTTCTTCAGTCAAAGGAAAATGAGTTAGAGATTGGCCATGGGGTAGTGGCGGAGGCCGCTAATTTATGTGTCGAGGTCGATGCCCTAACCGCCGAGCTCAATGCTTGGATGGTCGAGATTGATGCTCTCAGGCAAGATGCAGCGACTAGGTCTGACGACGGGGTGTCTAGTGAGGCACAAGACATATGGGTATACGTTGAAGCCAAGCTGGCAGTGTTTGAGGATTTGTTTACCGTCGGTCGTGCCACTGAGGCAGAGGTAGAGGATCAGCGTTGTTTGGTTCGGGTCGCCCGAGAAGCTTGTGGGTATAATTCCAATCTCCGAACTAGACAAGCTATACCTCAGAAGACGTAAACCGTCTAGCTTCTGGGTCCTGGATTTCTGTGGTTTTTCGAACCGAAGGCAGCAGAGGGCAAGATAATGAGCCAGCTATTGACGATGAACAAGGTGGTGGCGGCTAGAAGTTATATTTATTTTGCTTTTGTAATTTTGTAGGGGTGTAAATAGATCCCTTTGTAAATGCATACCTTTTTTTCTTTGAGGAAAATAAAAGTTGTTCTTTTGATATTTCTCTTTGTATCTTTTATTTTGTGTGCTTGTCGTAGTAATATGTGTGGTATCGGCCGTTGTTGAGTTGTTTTCATTTGTCGTGATCGAACTAAGTCGGCTTAATGTGACAGTGTCATTGGCCATCTATTCGTTTGGAATGGTCGTGACCATGTAAGTGATCTCGACCGTGTCGAGTTAACTTGTCGTAATCGGGTTAAGTCGACTTATTCCGATAATGGCCTTGGCCATTTATTCGTTTCAGATGGTCGTGACCATGTAAGTGATCTCGAACGTGTCAAGTTAACTTATTGTAATCGAGCTAAGTCGACTTATTACGATAGTGGCCTTGGCCATTTATTCATTTGAGATGGTCGTGACCATGTAAGTAATCTCGACCGTATTGAGTTAACTTGTCATAATCGAGCTAAGTCGACTTATTACGACAGTGGACTTGGCCATTTATTCATTTGAGATGGTCGTGACCATGTAAGTGATCTCGACCGTGTCGAGTTAACTTGTCGTAATCGGGCTAAGTCGATTTTTACGACAGCCTTGGCCATTTATTCATTTCAGATGGTCATGACCATGTAAGTGATCTTGACCATGTCGAGTTAACTTATCGTAATCGAGCTAAGTCGACTTATTATGATAGTGGCCTTGGCTATTTATTCATTTGAGATGGTCGTTACCATGTAAGGGATCTCGACCCTGTCGATTTAACTTGTCGTAATCGAGCTAAGTCGACTTATTACGATAGTGGCCTTGGCCATTTATTAATTTGAGATAGTCGTGACCATGTATGTGATCTTGATCATGTCGAGTTAAATTGTTGTAATCGAGCTAAGTCGACTTATTACGACAGTGGCCTTAGCCATTTATTCGTTTGAAATGGTCGTGACCATGTAAGTGATCTCGACAGTGTCGAGTTAACTTGTTGCAATCGAGCTAAGTCGACTTATTACGACAGTGGCCTTGGCCATTTATTCATTTGAAATGGTCGTGACCGTGTAAGGGATCTCGAACGTGTCGAGTTAACTTGTCGTAATTGAGCTAAGTCGACTTTTTACGATAGTGGCCTTGGCCCTTTATTCATTTGAGATGGTCGTGACCATGTAAGTGATCTCGACCGTGTCGAGTTAACTTGTCGTAGTCGAGCTAAGTCAACTTGTTACAATAGTGGCCTTGGCCATTTATTCGTTTGAGATGGTCGTAGCCTTTCATACATTGGAGATAGTCGTAGCCTTTCATACATTGGAGATGGTCGTAGTCTTTCATACATTGGAGATGGTCGTAGCCTTTCATACATTAGAGATGGCCGTAGCCTTCATACATTGGAGATGACTATCAATCCGTCAGTCCAGTCCCTTTGGCATACCTGTTGTGAGGACTTGCAGATTAACTGACATTTGAAACTTGCCTCGTGAGTATCTTCGAGCATCTCCTCTGTAGCCTCGTTAAAAACCGTTCCGAGAAACCCAATTGGGAATAAACTTGGGTAAGGGAAAAAGAGTACGACTCGGGGGGTGCTCTTCAGAAATGGAAATACTTGAGGTGAGAGATGTTCCAATTGTTTTGGAGTGTTTTTCCTTCCATTGTCTCCAGTTAAAATGACCCTTTATCTGCTGCCGCAGTGATTTTGTATGGTCCGTCCCAGTTGGTGCCCAATTTTCCCTCACTTGGGTCTTTAGATGCCAAGGTTTTAGCTTTGAGGACGTAAGCACCCATTTTGAGTGATCGTATTTTGGCCCTATTGTTGTAGTATCTTCGGATTTGCTGTTTCTGGGCCACCATCCATATGTGGGCCATTTCTCTTCTTTCCTCGGCCTTATCAAGGTCTTGAAGTCTATTAAAATCATTTTTCGTCCCGCTTGTGTGCGAATACCTCAGGCTCGATTTGCCTACTTCGACCGGTATGACAGTGTCGGTTCCGTACACCAGTGAGTATGGCGTTTCTCCCGTGGTGGATTTAGGAGTGGTCATGTGTGCCCATAGTACTTCTGGTAGTAGCTCATGCCATAACCCTTTGGCATATTCGAGCTTTTTTTTAGTATATTCAGTATCATTTTGTTGGACAATTCTGCTTGACCGTTGGTGGCGGGATGATACAGCATGGAGAGTATTCGTTATATATGCCATTTGTCGAATAACTCGGTCATTTTCTGACCGATGAACTGTAGCACATTATCGCGGGTGATTTCCTTGGGGATGCCGAAGTGGCAGATGGTGTTCTTCCATATGAAGGTGATGACTTCCTGTTCGCGTATTTGGGCGTACGCACCTGCTTCTACCCACTTGGAAAAATAGTCAGTTAAAACTAATAGAAATCGCTCCTTTCCTCGTCCTACAAGTAATGGGCCAACTATGTCCATTCTCCATTTGATGAAAGGCCACGGGAAAGTGACTGAGTGGAGAGGTTCTCCAGGTTGGTGTATGATAATATGCGATATAGTCGCCATTTATGTTCTAGATACCCACGCTTTGTTGTTATTTTTACTATGAAAAGTATTGGTTAAATGTGTGAATTGATGTTATTTTGTTTCGCATGGAATGCATGATAGTGCAAGGCTAAAATGGAGTGTTTGGAGGCCAGAACAAGCATTAATAACATAAACTGAGAAGTATCCAAGATCAAGAAAGCAAGCAAGTGACCAAAAAAGGGAAGAAACGTGACCAGTTATTTCCGCGGTCCACTGCGATCGCGGCCGCTATTTATTATAGAATGCACCGCGGTTGGCTCTGCAGCTGCGGTCGATGCTGGAAGGCGCAGAAACATTAAGGAGCAAAGTGTAACAAAACAAAACTTTTGTAAATCCTTTATATAATGTAGACAACTCGCCCCAAAAGCAAGTAAGGCTTATTTTTAGAGTTATTTTGGCAAGAGAAACAAGTGTGAGAAAACACAAAATACCATTAATTTTTATTCTTCTTATTTTCTTGCAATTTACAAGCATGAATTCTTTAGCTATTGTATTACCCAATATCATGAGTAGCTGATTTCTTAATCTAAGGTTTTAATGGAACCCGTTGGGAATTTCTTGGTTGTTTTATCATTATAATTAGGTTTTTTTGTTTAATCTCTAATTGTTCATATACGTTTTGATTGTGGAATAGTTGAAAGGGCCCTCAATTATCCGTTCCTATTTAGTGTGTATCTTCTTAAGAGAGAGTGCATATTTAGGTGATTAAATGAATAACATCACTCCCGGAGTATAGACGAAGGTCATAACCGAGGTTTTAAGGGTTGGATTAGAGATAACGAAATCCCGGGTGTAATTTACATGAACTGTATTGTAGTCTTAGCTAACGTAACTTGAGAGAGTGCGTATAGTAGATTATTGTTATTACTTGAGAAAGAATTAAGATAAATTGAGAGTTCATAATTGTTAGAGATAGATAAAATCGAGTTATAAGAAGTATACAACCAAGGGAAGAACCAACAGAGGAAATCAGTACCTTAGACCTTCCTAATATTGTTTACACAGTAATCATAGTTATTTTTCAGACCGTAGTCCTTTTAGTCATAGTTGTTAGATAATCAATCACTGTGAAACCAAAAGTTTGAGGAAACAGGTTGTAGGAATTGAGTAAATTGACGGTGGTAATTGGTGGATTAATTCTCTGTGGTTCGACTCTGGGCAACAATACTCAGATTATATTTGCAACGCCCGTATAGTCTTTTGTGAGACTCAGTTGAGCGTGATTAGTGTATCATTGGGGCGAACTTTTGGCATAATTCGCATCGGCGCACGTATTCTGTCACATCTTTTTTCATAGTTGGTCAGTAGTAGTCGGCCCGTATTAGACAACGCACGAGGGCACGGTTGCCTGTATGGGCGCCACAATGGCCCTCATGTACTTCCTTTAGTACCGATATCATTTGATTAGGACCCATACATATGGCCAGGGGTCCACCAAAGGTCCTTTTGTAGAGCTCGTGATTTATCATATAATATCGGGCACATGTACACGGAGCTTCTTGGCTTCTTTTTTGTTAGGTGGGAGTGTTCCTTCCTGCAAGTGGGGCAAGAATTGGTTATGCCAATCTCAAGTTAAATTTAAGAAGAATACGTCTGCATGATCAATTGTTGAATGGAAGAGGGTGATGCCGCTCTCTTTGTCGAAGTTTTTGATGGCTGCGGCCAGTTTTGCCAGGCTATCCGCCTCGGCAGTCTGTGCCTTGGGAACCTACTTAAAGCAGCACTCGTCGAGTTCGGCCATTAACCTATGGATTTACGCCTGGTACTTTTTTAATGTCTGTTCCTTGATTTGGTAAGTCCTAGTGACTTGGGGCATCTTATGGGCTGCAAATTATTTCACTCGTGGGTACTTCGAGGATAAGTCCCAGTCCTGATCCCGAGGTGTTAGCAGCTCCGTCCATGTAGAGAGCCCATAGGTCGGCGTTTGAAGGGGCGTGTAGCGCCTCTTGCTCTGCCTCTGGTAGTATTTTTGTGCTAAAATCAGCCACGAAGTCGGCGAGTACCTGTGACTTGATGGCGGTTCTTGGGATGTATGAGATATCATGTTCGCTGAGCTCTATGGCCCATCTGGCGAGTAGGCCTGATAATTCGAGCTTATGCAGTATGCTTCTTAAGGGGAACGTGGTCACCATTTTAATGGGGTGGCATTGGAAATAAGGTATGAGCTTCCGTGAAGATGTGACCAGTGCCAGGGATAATTTTTCAAGGTGTGGATACCGTGTTTTAGTGTCCACCAGGGTATTGCTAATGTAATACATAGGGGATTGTGTACCTTTAGTCTCGCGGACCAATACTGCACTAATAGCGACTTCTCACACGGTCAGGTATACCAGCAGGGGCTCGCCCGTGTCTGCTTTGGCTAGTAGTGGGGGTGAGGACAGGTACGCCTGTAGTTATCTCAAGGCTTTGACACATTCTTCATTCCACTAAAATTCGTTTTCCTTTCTCAGTACGTTGAAAAATTTGTGGCATCTGTCGGAGGATCGTGAGATAAATCTGGATAGGGCGACTATTCGGCCCGTCAACTTTTACACCTACTTTTTGCTGTTTAGTACTTCGGGTATTGCGTCAATTGCCTTGATTTGGTTGGGGTTAACCTCGATGCCTCGTTGGGATAAGAGGAATCCTAGAAATTTCCCTGAGGCTATGCCGAAAGCATATTTCTCGGGATTCAATTTCATCCCGTACTTCTCAGTATTTTGAAGGCTTCTTTTAAGTGGTCGATGTGATCCTCTTTTCTCATCGACTTCACCAGTATGTTGTCGATGTAGACTTCCATGGTCTTACCGAGCTGCTCTTTGAACATCTTGGTGACCAGTCTTTGGTAGGTATCCCCTACATTTTTGAGCCCGAAGGACATCACTTTGTAGCAGTAGGTTCCTTGGTGGGTGATGAAGGTTGTCTTCTCCTGATCAGGTTCCTTGGTGGGTGATGAAGGTTGTCTTATCCTGATCTTCCTCGGCCATCAAGATTTGATTGTAACCGGAATATACGTCTAGGAAACTCAACAATTCGTGTCCTATGGTGGCATCAATCAACTGGTCGATGTGGGGAAGGGGGAACGAATCTTTTGGGCACGTTTTATTCAGGTCGGTGAAATCCACGCACATCCTCTACTTTCTATTTTTCTTTTTAATCATGACGACGTTGGCGACCCATTTAGGGTACTTTGATTCCCTGATGGAGTCGTTGACAAGTAGTTTGTCTACTTCTTCGCTGACCGCTTCATTGATCGCGACATTAAACTTTCTTCTCATCTATCGTATCGAAGGATGTATTGGGTCGACGTTCAGCTTATGGGTGGCGATATCTTGCAAAATCTCCGACATATCTATGTGAGAAAAAGCAAACAGATCCGCATGGTTAGTTAAGAATTCATGATACTCACTTGGATTGGCGAGGCCATGTCCGATGTAGGCTTTCTTTGCTGGGTTGGTGTCGTTCAATTGGACCGGGTCGAGATCTTCGATTGTCACTTTACAGGCTTCACGATGTCAGTATCTTGGATGGTGTCTGCCGTAGGGTCTGTTTTATTCCCCGACATGGCTAATTGCTATGCCTCCGCACTCCCCCCTAGTTGTTGGGTGTGGGCATAGTCTTGGGTTATTTTATAGCACTCTTGTGCGATGCGCGGCTCTCCCCTAATTCTGTATATTCCCCATGAGGCAAGGAATTTCACCACATGGTATAGGCTTGAAGGGACCACTCGCATGGCATGTATCCATGGGCGCCCTATGATAACGTTATATGTTGTCTCCTGGTTCATCACGTACAAAGCTGTTTCCATCGTGACTCCTCCCGCGAGAACGGGTAATGTTATTTCTCAGAACGTCTGTTCCATTGCAATGTTAAGATCGGTTAGTGTTATGCAGCATGGTATTACCCTATCCTCGAGTCCCATTTGTGCGAGGAGCCTTAGGTGGATAATACAGGCGCCGCTTCCATCATCGATCATTACTCTTTTGACATCCGTATCAATAATCCGTAAAGTAATAACTAAAACATCATAGTGAGGGAAAGACAAACCGTCGGCATCAGACTTATCAAAGGTGATACTACCTTCGAAGTTGTCATACTGCTCGTGGGATATGGTCCGCTTCAGCCTGTGAGTTTTGGTGAACTTTATGTAATGACCCGGTTAGTTGTTCTAAGAGTTGTAGCCCCGTTTATCTCATTTCTATTTTTTTTATATTTTTCAGTTGTGTTAAGGTTTGGGTTCTGAGGTAGTTTTGGAGAGAAATGATCACTTAGTCTCTTAGTTAGAAAGCTAAGTTAGAAAAGTTTACCGGAAGTTGATTTATGATTAAACGAATTCGGATTTAGATTTTCATGATTCAATTAGCTTCATCGGGTGATTTTAGACTTAGGAGTGAGTCTAGAATGTAATTTACAAGTTCGTGGTAGAATTGGGCTTGAATTGGCGTAAGTGGATAATTGGGATTTATTATGTGTAAATATATAAAGTACTATCTTATATAAATAGGTAGTGGGCCTACTTTACAAATTTGATAATAAAAATAGTATATAAATAAAATAGTGGGCTCAAAACCCACATCAGATGCACATCACGTTTTAAGGCTTACAAAGTTAAATAGGGAAATTTGATTCCTTATTCCGTCAGAAGATACCAAAATATAGGGAAGAACAAATAGGGCATTGTGACGGCACATATGTGAAAAAAAATCTAAGCCTATCTCTGTGTAGAATTTTGTGGACAAGCATACAGGTAATATATCTAACCCATGCAATAACATAGATTATATTGATAAAGTAGAGTAGTAGGTTATAATTTATATTCTTATAATAATCGAATAATAACAATAACATAGTAAAGAGCTAATGATTAGTGGTATTGAAAGTGACTGCTATAGAACGCAATTATAGTGTATATTGTTCAATTTATTTCCTTTTTCAATGTAAACTAATAATGACTATGCGACAATGTTGAAGTAATGATTGAATCTCTAAATGTTATTAGAATATTGAAGGTTTACAAACAAGGTCTCAGTTATTTGGTTACATCACATTGCTATAGTGTGTGAAATATAAGAATTTATTATGGTGTAGTGCCTGCAAGTAATGATGATGCAATAATAAAGTGAAATAATTGTAGGGTATAAGTCATGGTATAATTTCATCTAAAGCTACTATTACGGTACTTTTTGAATTACCGCTATTGACCTCGTTTGTGTACAAATTAGTTGTTAATTGGGCCGGGGATTGACTTTCATTTCGACTTGTCCTGCGACAATGAAAATTATTCGCCTAGACTAATTAGGACTTGTTATTCAATACTTTGGATAGATTTGGAGCTTTTGGAGACCGAATCAAAGGACGAGGGCATCCCAGAGTAGGATATCACGCTGTTGAGGTAAGTAACAATTTTAACTCTCGCTTTGAGGGTATAAACCTGGAGAAATTAATATCATGTGATTGTTTGGTGGTGATACCCACGCTAGGTGACGGGCGTGTGGGTGCGCACTGCGAGGGATTGAGACTTGGTCCATCCCGTGAGGCCTTATGGCCATCATCTGTGTTTACGTAGTGACTTGTTGTTGAACTTGTGTGGCTTTATGTTAGAGATCATGCTTAGGCTTAATTATTTCATGCTCACTTTATTTGTACTCAGTCACAGAAATTATGGTACTTGTTTACCTTGGTATCTATTATTCGCTAATATGTTGTGATACTTGATGTGGACTGTGTTCCCTTATTTGTTGATGATGGTGAGGCTAGTGAGGTACATGATTGAGTGAGGCCGAGGGCCTAGTTGTGAGGATATTAATACCATAGCGCGTGAGTTGTCCGCGTAGCACGTGCGTTGACCGTGCGGGTCCAGGTATTAATACCATAGCGCGTGAGTTGTCGGCGTAGCATGTGAGTTGACCGTGCGGATCCAGGTATTGATATGATGGTACGTGAGTTATCCGTGCTTAGTGCTTGGGCTTTGGGAGCCCCTTCGGAGTCTGTACACACCCCCAGTGAGCGCAGAGTGTTGAGTGTGGAGTGTTGAGTGCGAGTGTTGAGTGATGGAGTGACATTGCTATGAGGTTGCATTTACTTTTGTTGTTGTTGCACTTACTATTGATTTCTTTGTGATATTTGTTGGTTTTATGAAATTTACCTATTTATTCATGTTTATTGTAAATTGTGAAAATAAATAATTGGACCATCTTTCTCAAATCGTCACTACTGCTCAGTTCCTTAGTTATTTTTGTTACTACTGAGGTGGTAGTACTCATAGTACTCCCTGCACTATATGTGCAGATCCAGGTGAGTTAGAGCGCGGCGATCGTTGAGTTCAGGCCGACTATCTTTGAAGACTGCAAGGTAGTTGCTAGCGTCCGCATGACCTTGTTAATCATCTTGTCATTTTTTGTTTTAGACAATTATGTTTCTTAGTTCCTAGTTTTAGACGCTCATGACTTAGTGACACCCCAATGTTTGGGACTCGTTTTCGTATTTTATATTAATTA
Source organism: Nicotiana noctiflora (assembly GCA_032618575.1). Taxonomy (NCBI): domain Eukaryota; kingdom Viridiplantae; phylum Streptophyta; class Magnoliopsida; order Solanales; family Solanaceae; genus Nicotiana; species Nicotiana noctiflora. Next base: position 70,159 of record JASVEL010003345.1, read on the forward strand.
TATTTGGAGTCGATTTAGTTTTTGAGAAATTCAAATGTTGAAAATACTTTATTAAATTCGTATTATTGATTTGGTAGTAATATTTTGGGAATAGGCTTTCCTTGTAACACGATAGGCGCCATCACGACCATAGTAAATCTTGGGTCGTGACACTTTACATGGTTGATTGTTGAGTCGTTACTGCCGCCGACGATCATGTTTATTGTCCGCGTTGGGGAAGGTGGCTTTGGTGGCCCGCAGGGACTACTCTCGTCCGCACGCGAAGTTGATTTTCCCTTTGTCACTGAGTAGTTCTTTCAGGTATCCCTGGTTCAGCATCCTAACCACCTCTTACCGTAGGCCTATGCAGTCTTCGGTCCTGTGCCCCCGTTCCTGATAGAACTCGCACAGAACGTTTGATTTTCTGGTGGCGGGATCTGACTTCATCTTCTAAGGCCATTACACTTTGGTGCCTAGCTTCTCTAGTGCGTACACTATTTCTGTAGGAGACACACAAAAGTTATGTGATGATAATAAGGGGGCGTACCTCTTTCATTTCGGAGTGGGGCGACATGTCTTTGTAATGCATCCATGTGCCTGGGTGGTGGATGGGAGGATCTGGTGTATGGCTGATGTCGTTCTCTATTGGAGCGCGGGATATGTTCTCGATGTCCCTCATGGCGTCGATATTTCCTTATTTTTGAGTGTATCGTTGTCAGTCGTTGGGTTGGCCCGTTAAGATTATCTTCGTCCGCTCGTACTTCGACGCAATAAGCGTTATGGATTTCCTCCTATGTCGTAGAGGGATACTTCATGAGGTGGTTCAGCAACTTCTTAGTTGCTCTTGAACCGTCTCTACTTAGTCCGTTCTAGAAGGCGACGACTGCCATTCCTTCCGATAAGTTCGGCAGGCTCATTCTCACCCTATCGAATCTGGTGAGGGAGTACCTAAGCCCTTCACATGTGGTTTGTCTCACGGTGAAGATGTCGTTGACCCTTGCCTCTGCCTTCTTTGCACCAGCATGGGAAGTGACAAACTTATCCGCCATTTCTTCGAACGTTGATGTTGCCTTGGCAGGCAGCTAGGAGTACCATGTTAAGGCTCCTCCGGTTAACGTCTCGCCAAATATTTTCAGCAACACTGATGGTACCTGTTCTTTTGATAGGTCGTTGTCTTTCACGGCAGTGACATAATGGATCAGATGATCCTCGTGTTCAATAGTCCCGTCGTACACCCTCAAATAGGGGGCAACTTAAAGTTTTTTGGGATAGAGTAGGGGGCAACTACTTTAGAGTATGGCTGCTCTACGAACCTCCCTATGTCGCGTTTTGGTAGCAACTTAGGGGATCCGGGAATTTTATCAACCCTTTCCTGGTGTTCCTTTATCTGGTCGCGGAGAACTTTGTTTTCATTTTCCATTTCCTCTATATGCCTCAGGATGGCGGTTAGCGTGCCATCATTGGTATGTGCCTCGACGGGTTGGTTGTTTGCTCGTGTCTCCTCATGTTCACCCATGGCAGTGGTAATACTTATCGTTGGTACTGACCTTATGTTGCCTTGTGGTGGTTTCTCGACTAAGCCACTCAAGGTGCTTGTCAGCCATTCTTCCAGTAGTTTTTTGACCACCGAGGGTGCCTCCTTGACAGTAGATGTGGAAGCTCTTTTGTCATGCAAGATCATTAGATCTTCGGAGGGGGAAGGTGAGATCTCTACACCTGGTGCGGTGCCGGGAGTTGTTGATGATAGAATCGTCGCTGACCTCATTGAGGGGACCAAGAAGGTTGGTCGTGACCCCCATTATTGCTTTGGATCTGGCGTCATTTTCAGCAATTTTTTATTTTTGTGTGATGTAGAGGGAGATGGTTGGCTGATCTCTAGGTGCATACTATGATTTTGATTCTCGAAATCCCCACAGACGGTACCAAATTGTTTGGTTCAAAAGTTAATTATTACTTTATAAGCTTAAAACAATCAAAAGATAAAAAAGGAGTAAATCGTAACTAAATATAGTGAACCTAGATGTGAGATCAATGTAGTCGTGATATAGAAGATATTGCAAAAACAAAGAACTTCAAGAACAATTGCTATCGAAGTTAAGAAAAATAGAGAGAGAATGAGAGAGTTGTATTATTAGATAATAACATCTGGTTTGTTACAACGGGGAGGCCCCCTTTATATAGAAAGGGGCCTCCTTTAAAATAATAAGAAAAAATATCGGAGCGTAGTCGACGTCCTCTTAATGGGGACGCCCGAGCGTGAATGATGTCGTTTGCGTGCTTACGTCCAAACCATACCCCTGTTATAAGGAGAGTATGAAAGGGGACGTACCCTCTCGCCGTAGGGGTGTGAAGGGTCATATTTGACCTTATACACAGTGAAATATTATTCTTACCAGAAAAGTTTACTCAAGAGTAAGATGAAAATTGTACTCTGAGTTTAGTAGTCTTTATTACTAGTAGTTAATTATGATTTAATAGAACAAGGTTAGACTATGTACAAAACATTTAATTTGTAATCAATCATTGTCAAGGATTAAGAATTGTTACTTTTGATGGACAACTTACCACCTTTTCCGATTTTTTCATTTGCATATAAGCAAACTAAAAGGTGACTGCAATTTCATTATAGTTGACAACAAATAATCATTTTTTGCAAAATAAAAAGGGGCTCTCCTATCTCTCGTACCATAAAGAATGTCCGCATTATTGGGAACAACCTCTACATTCACTAGTAGGGGTAAGGTCTGCGTACACATTACCCTCCCCAGACTCCACATGTGAGAATATATTAAGTATGTTGTTGTTGTATAAAGAATCCCCGCATTGCTGATCGCCCTAACCAGCATTCGATAGGCTGGCTTTGACGAGTGTATCTCTTTCGATCTGGCTTTAATACCTATTTAAGCTATTTTCAGAAAGAGCAGCCTCCCTAGTAGGGTGGTTAAAAAGAAGGCCGCGGATTTCTGACCTACAAGCCAGAACTATATTGGGGTGGGGGTTGGGGGGGGGGGATCTCTTAGTAGGGGTTAGAAAAAGTTTACACACATCAATTATGAAAGAGCCAACTTTTATTCAAGCAAGATAATTCATTTGTAAGAAGCAACAAATATATTATACATCTCTTTGTGTGTTGAGATACAAGTACATTAGCCTAAAAAACTAAGCAACCACATTTAGCCCCTGGTTAATCTTGGTAAGAGAATGGATCTGATCTGATCCAATTCAAAATTCTCATCAAATGCTCTCATTATGGAAATCAGGTCCCTTTCCACCATTAGATCATGTGGCATTGTGTTTTCAGTAGTCCTGATTGATGAGTCTGTGCTTTGTTTCATCCGTTCACAAATTGCAAAGCGACAAACAGGACACGAGCCATGGCTCGTCACCCATGGAACAATACAATCTTCATGGAACATGTGACTGCATGGAGTTACTGTCACCATTTCTTTAGGCACAAAATCTTCCAAGCAAATGGCGCATCTTTTACCATCTTCGTCATTGTCCTTTTTCGATTCATTGGTAGTCTTATTCATGTTATTGTTCAAACCTCTAAAATAAAGGCTTACTTGTCTTGCAACTTTGGTTTGTACAGGATTGTAGATTTCTTTCTTGAGCTTATTCAAGGCAGACTTTTGCTCATCTGAGCTCAATTTGGATTCATCCCGGTTTTGTGGCTGGTTCTGCAGAAACCAAGGAGGAGGAGATTCAAATGGAGGTTGGCTTGGCCTAGGATATGGTGCATGTCTTGGTATGTCATCGTCGTGGACTAGAACTCGAACAGGAGGATGAGATGGTCTACGTCGTGGTTGACCTGGATATGGATAACTGCAAGTGGTTCTTGAAATGAATCTTGGATTTTAATCTGGAAAAGGAATAGAAGAAAATGTTTACCTGGTTGCACCATGAGGTACTGGAATTGGTCTCTCTGTTACACGCAACCATGGATCATGAACGACACGTCTATAATTCTGCGAAAGATAAATCACTTCAAATCAAATCAAGTATAGGAGCTCTTTCTGGTGTAAATTTATATATATAAAAGCAGATTCATGATTGAAACTTAATAGCTTCAACCTTAAGGTTTGAAAGTATGTATTCACATTTTAAAAATGGTTCAAATTTTTGTGTTTAATGACATGTATATCTATGTTCAGTGTCAAAAATACTGGCATCAACCTCTAGTCATATATAGGAGGAGAGACTTACCTGAGGGACATCTCGGGGAGGTGCAGGACGAGGGAAAATGGGTTGCCATGTGTTCCAGTTGCTGTAGTCAGGTTCATGTGAATTAGAATCATGCCACTGTTCAGGACTCCAATTCTCATTTGGTGTTAAATTATAAGGTCTATAGCTGCTCATGTTTAAAGATTTTCCTCTTGATCACCAATTCTCTGTGCCCTCTCCTTTTATGTTGTTTTCTTCTTTAGTTGTGCATTCTTGGGAGCAAGGGGGAGGGAATAAGAAACTATAGCTTAGGAAGCTCCAAATGTGGGCAAATAAATGGCACATATACTTGATCCATGTTTCTCTCGAGTTACTGTACGATGAGGTGAAACGTGATTCTTTTTCTCAATCAAAAGGTGCTTCTTTGCGGTGGGTGGTGTATGGAATAAAACACCAATTAAAGTAGTCCAGTTGACAAGTAAAGAATCCAGTTCTTTGCTGCTAGTTGGTGTTGGTGCCTTTGGTTCTGAATGTAGATTCTCTTCGTAATTTTCCAGATCAGCAAAATCAAAAGAACGGATCCTTGTTTTTCACTATCTTATCATGTTAAGGAATTGGATTTATCAGATTCGCAGAACGTCCAAACCCGAACCATTAGTAAGTGCGAATGGAATCAAATTGGAAAACATGGAAGCTAGAGTGGGCGGATGACCAACGCAAGAATTATAAGATTCTGCTGAATCCTCCTAATATTGATTTACAGAGTAGAGTGGTCATAGAGGACTCATATAGCCAAGCTCAACTAGTTTAAGATATTGAGGTAATTGATAGATACGATGATATTCATAATCGGAGATAATTGGCACAATGTGCAGGAGTGTATGACTTGAGATTATGCATATCAAAGATATGATAACACTCTCCACGAACAGAGATGTTGAACCTCCAATGTTATATAATCCTCAACCAACATTGCACGTTTCTTGTGCTAGGAATCTATCGGAAACACCCTCTACTCCACAGGGTAGAAATATGCATACATATTATCCTCTCGAATTGTTGTTGTTACATTGCACATTTCAGAAAGTGAAGTTTCATTAACACTTTCCACTTAAGATAGTTGGCATTCTAAAAGGGAGTTCCTCAATCCTCAAGTTGTCCATCATAGAGAAAATTGATATCATGACTTCCTATATGGAAGTGCAGCAGCACTTGCTTTCAAATTGTATACCACAAAAACTTCCTTTTGCATGTATGTCATCTGCTCGAGCCAACACCTAACGGGGAAAAGAAGGCCAAGAACCAAAGAAAGAAAGTAAATTAATGAAATTATTTGGTCAAAATATCCAATCAAATGCCTTCCATGATAGTACTGGAGTCATAAATGGAAGAAAGCTCCACTCCTGGAGAACTTATAACAAATTCTCTAACATTTTATATGTGTAACGAGGTGCCAGCTGAGCCACTGTGGAACGAAGTGCAAATCACATTTGGAAAATCAGAAAGGTTTCAACTATTGCCTCCAGACACCATTTTGGTCTTGACAGACAGACTGTTATATCAAGTGCACATCCTGAAATTACCAAATTAAAATTAGTACAAGACATGACATGTATTAATCTCAAATATGGGCTAGGCTAGCACTAACCTGCTTTCCCCTGTAAATCACTTCAACGAACAGTTACTTGCTCATAGTTGCTGACAACCAAAAATTCCAGAATATAGAAGCCATCGACATGAAAGCAACACGAGCTTGAAGAGGAATCACCCTATGATTTTCCAACACAGAAGTTTTCATATTTTGTTATACCAAAGGCTATTCAATTACTAGTCCAACCACATATTTCATGCTAAGAGCAGGTGAATTACTAGTATAACCACATAATTCAAGCTGAACGAACGGAAATTAACAATAGCAGGTTTCAGAGGCAAATAGATGAAAAGAGAGAAACACATGATTGCATATGCCTTTTGCTAAAAGTTTGTCTGATGACAAAGAACAATAACATTTGTAACAACAACAACAACAACAACAACAACCCAGTATATTCCCAAAAAGTGGGGTCTGGGGAGGGTTATATGTAGGCAGGCCTTACCTCTACCCAAGAGGGTAGAGAGGCGGTTTCCAATCGACCCTCGGCGCAGGGAAAAGAAAGGAAAATAAAAACAAAAACAGCATTAGTTACACCAGCATACATCGCATAAATAATTAACTAAACATAAGAGGCATATATACCATAAATAAATCGGCATGCAATAATATTAAAACAGTAGCTACCATAAGAGAACGCAAACTAATCCTCTAAGGGTGGCCCTACCGCGCCTCACCCACCCCGGGAAAAGAGTACGAAAGCTCTAGAAGCCCCTATCCTACAACCCTTATACTGGACCTCCAGGCTGTCCTATCTAGGGTCATGTCCTCGGAAATCCGCAACCTGGCCATGTCCTGCCTAATTACCTCTCCCCAGTATCTCTTAGGCCTCCCTCTACCTCGCCCGCACATCCACCTAAGCATCCTCATCTCCGCAACCTTCATCCTCTGAACATGAGATTTCTTCACCGGCCAACACTCCGTCCCATACAGCATGGCAGGTCTAACCACAGCTCTATAAAACTTTCCCTTGAGTTTTTGTGGCACTTTCTTATCACACAAGACTCCTGACGCAAGCCTCCACTTCGACCACCCCGCCGCTATACGGTGGGTGACATCCCCGTAAATCTCCCCGTCCCCCTGAATCACTGATCCAAGGTATCTGAAACTATCTCTCTTGGCTATGGCCTGGGATCCAATCCTCACGCTCCCTCCCACTTCGCCCGGCTCAGCGCTAAACTTGCACTCCAGATATTCTGTCTTGGACCTGCTTAGTTTGAAGCCCTTAGACTCGAGAGTCTGTCTCCCTTCCTCTAGCCTCCCATTAACACCGACCCTCGTCTCGTCTACCAGCACTATGTCATCAGCAAATAGCATACACCAAGGCACATCCCCTTGAATATGCCGCGTCAAAGCATCCATCACCAATGCGAACAAGAGAGGGCTAAGCGCAGATCCTTGATGGAGCCCCATAACCACCGGAAAATGGTCTGAGTCACTACCCACTGTCCTGACCCTAAACTTAGCTCCATCGTACATGTCCTTGATTACCCTGATGTAAGCTTCCGGCACGCTCTTTGCCTCCAGACACCTCCATAGCACCTCCCTAGGGACCTTGTCCTACGCCTTTTCCAAGTCGATAAACACCATGTGCAGGTCCTTCTTCATATCCCTAAAATGTTCCACCAATCTGTAACACTAAACCATAAATGATTATCCTTTCATAATGATGACAAAATAAGTGTTCTATGAGATCATGACATAGGGCTGCAAGCCTGCACTAGATGAAATATTCTTTGTGGTGATTAAAAATCTTACACGCATGCTCACACCCAATGAAGACGTATTAAATATTAATGATGCTAAGGAGGATAACAGGTCGTTAACGTAATGCAAACAATGTAAATGCTCGAAAACAAGCTTATAGCCAGTAAAATAGACTGCAGGTGCATAAATCATAGCTCAAAACACAATAAGACTACCAAAATATGGACTTTCTCGCTGACCAAACGCTGTCTGCAAAGAAAAGATGAAAAGTACAAAAATAGTTCTGGAAATGGAATATTTCAGATATGACTTCTGGCGTTGGTACTAATGAAGTATGAAGCATGGTATGCAAGGGCAATAGACAACATGTCGCAAGCAAATCATATTAAAAAACAAAACCAGGACCCCTGAAAAACGTTTTTACGAGAATAAGAAAAGCTCCGATTACAGCTAGGCTAACAGAGATCAGGAAAAAAAACTAATTTATATTGTCCATCTTTTAGGAAGGAGCTAAGGAGGGTAGTAAAAGCCATACCAAAAGTTCAATACACTAACAGGGATCCAGAACCTAAATCCTGCAAGAGAATGAAGAACGAAATCAAGCTTCGTTGGGAAGAAGGAAATAAAGCAACCAGCAAAGGAATGGAATATGGAAATGCTTACCAAAAAGTAGAGTTGGAAGGGCATCTTTCTGATATTTGTTTGGAAGATCTGAAAGTTTCCCCAGCCATAAATTATTCCATGCAAAGATAACAGCTATTACAGCAGGACCTAGTACAATTTGGTTTAATACAACCTGAAACAAAGAGTATTAAAGGTACTGGTCAAATGGAGACAGGTCAAACTCATTTCTTATAAAATTTCTTTTTTAATTGGTAAGTCAAACTCATCATAAAAGAATTCTTCTCAGAAGCATAACTACCTTCATCAATATATTCTCCACCGTCTGCTTGGGCATACATCTGTCAAGATACGAGTACCATGCATAAGTACCAGGACCATATAACAAAAATCCATATGAAGCCATCCGGATGGATCGAAGCCAGTCATGCTCAGATAGGAGAGCACCAAGCATATCCTAAAACAGCATTTTGGTCAAATACAAAATTAAAATTAGTGTGTAAATACCCCAAAATTTACCTCCTTATGTCAGTGAATAAGCAAAGGGAAGCCATCGTATGAGAGTGCATAACACATGCAAAATCTATTTTATATGTCATAAAGACATGCAAAATGTTTAGTTGTTAAGAAATGTTAGCAAATGTATTAATAAGCTACTGTCTCTAAAATGTATATATCAATTTAGTCTGCAACTAGCATCAGCTCCTAAAGCTGGATAGTATATTCAGGAATAGAAAGGCCACTGATCACTGCTACTGCATAGTTCATTGAGAATATGAAATTTCCTGAAAGGGTTGATTGGCCAACAAATATTCACAGAAGGACAGCATGTTTTATCAATTAATGGTATATATTATTCACAAGAGAAAGGCATCATTCAACGGGTAATTTTACAAACTGTTAGAAAAGAATATTAAGTTGATAACAAACATAAACATTTAAGCATAAAAAGCTATCCTGCAAAGAACTAAAGTGAGAACAACTATGAAGTTGCCAATATGCAAATGGAGCTTGCGTATGGTACGATGATCAAGCAAGGAAGTGTCAGTTATGAAGTTGAAGGGTGCAGAGGTGGATGTAATTTTGACCTCTTTTCTTGACCTGTAGATGAGGTGCACTATGCACCATGCACAGGGCGAAGATTTCTCCATTTGCCTCTCTTTTGGTAGGACCACAGGAGAGTATTTCCTTATTAAAACCCCCAGGGGAATAAGCTAACCTAATATCAGAGGGATATATAACTCTGGCACCCCTAGTCTCATGTGAAAAAGAGAAAAAAGAAACAAAAAGAAGCTGAATAGCAAGAAATCCCTTCCCTTTTTCCCAATTGTTTGTATAATGTCAACAGCACGAATAAGAATTTCTTTTCTGCTTGGCTTTTCCTTTCTCTTAATGGAAGCCCATGATATTGTGGACCTTTCCACGGAGAGGTTAATAGACCCTTACAGGTCAATAAAGATGGAACAAGTTAATCACTGGAAGACTGAAGAGACTATCCACGTGTTGTGCTTAAGAAGATAAAACCCCAATAGAAATACATTGTTCTCAAGCCTGTTGTCCTGCTAAAGAGGATCAATAGCTACAACCTACTCGCAAGTGTTGTTGCTGATAAAGGTGAAAGCAGAAGTGAAACAATATACTAGTTACACCACAAATATTTTCCTTTAAAGAGATTGACCTTAGCAGAGTGCACGTAAACCCTTTATGGTAGAAACATATTTTTAGGCATGATGCTCCTCAAACCTGGATCCCTTTCTCTGCTCGAAGAATTAACAAATACAACAATCAGATAAGTACGATATCTTCGACCACGCCCTATCATGAGAAAATTCTTAGCAGCTAATATTTTAAAACCTTAGAAGAGACTTGTGATAGACAAGATGCTAATCTTTGAAAAGAGAGATTAAAGCAGGTAAAGCACCAGCTGGAGGGAGGGCTAAGGTTGTCTCAGAAACAAATTTTTTTAAGCTCCTTGATTTGGCTACTGAAGGTAAAATTAATTACTCCTTGTAGTGCATGAAGTAAGTCTATGGTTCAATTAGAGAGACAGAAAATGAGGATACAATACCAACTTAAAGACGAGACAACTACGATGAGAAGACATTAAACAAAATTAAGATAACTACCAATATGGATCGAATCAAGAACCATAAGCACGTATACGAGGGGCAAAAAAGGCAGGCCAAATGAGCCTATTAATTAGGGATAAGTTGTTCCATTGGAAGCGCACAGAGTATAAGCTGGACTGTGATATGTGGAAGTAGGCACATATTGGGAGATTGTTAATTCCTGCATCCCATTTTGTTTCGTTGTTCTAGGTGACACTTTCTCTCTAAAGTATGAAATATCTGAAGGACAGCAACAAGCATCTATGTGGAATACAGAAACAGTCTGCAGACAACAATGGCATTCTAATGACATCTGAGAAAATAAATCTCGTTAGATGTCAAACCTCTTTTTCCATAAATTTTCATCATTTTCATCTTGAAGCCCACTAATTACCTCTTAGACCATAAATCTTGGTTTCAAACTAATACCCTCGAGTCTCGATATTGGTCGGAATACATTTATTTTTTATGATTATCTAAAAAGAGGGATTAAGCCAAAAAAGAACTGGTTCGTGTTTAACATAATCACATTAGTGTGAATTGCTTCAAAAACATATTATTTCATCAAGAAATATCAATCAGTTTTTCAAACTTCTGTCAATGCATAAAGTTCACCCCATGCAAACTTCTCTTACCTTTTGTCAGTTTCTTCGTCCTTTCAGTCCTTCACTGCCAAGATTGGATTTTTACACGTATTCCACCCTATTATAAGCAGAGTAGCTGAAACTCCTTTTTTTTTTTTTTTGATAAGGTAAGGTTTTATTAAACGTAGAACAGTGTCAAGCTGATATTGTGAAATTACAAGCAGATTAGCTGATACTTTGTTATATCAGCAATCAGAACTTCACTAATATGAGCACATCTGAGTTTCTAAAAACTATCTCTGTAAGATAAAAATCATAAGCAATCAAACCAAAGTTATGAACTGACAAACGAGACAATTCACAATATCACAACTACCAAAATGACCTTCATAAAATAACCAAAATTGCCAGCACCCATTACCCCCAAAATGGGTTCAAGAAACTCAAGTGGGGTCTCAAGAAACTAGACCAAATTTTCAATCCACAATTTAATGTCGATGATTTTCTTGTTATACTAGAAAAATGACCTTAATTTTACCCCAAAAAAAAAGGAAGAATAGAAAATTGACCTTAGGATGAAGTGGATTAGGAAGGGTGTCTTTGTTCTTGAGCCAGCGGTCACGAAGCTGAGCTAAGGTGTCACCAGTAAGGGCAAGTGAGCTAGCAGTCATGGCTTGCTTCAGAGGGAAACGGTAACCGCTTCCACCATTTACATCGGCATGTGAGGATTTTGATGCATTACTACTGCTTTTACCTTCTTTTTCACCACTGCTTCTTCTCCTCCTTCGTTCAAAGTTCCATTCTTGAGAATGAAAAAATCCCATTCCCCGTAGACTCCCATTTCCGCCACTCAATGTCCCCATTCCTGTTTTTTTTCCTTCTCTCAGAAAAATAGTGGCGCCGTAAAGAGAGAGGAATTACAGTATGTTTCGCCAAACTTTCTGACAAATGAAGTGCGTAAAAAGCATATTTGGTAACTAATTTGGGAAGAAATTCAAAATTAACCTAATTTAAAATGTACAACACGCTAATTTTCAATTAGTCATTTTCAAATTTAAATAAAATTTAGTCATTTTTTTAAGCGATATTAAAATCTGGACAAAAATTATCAAAAAATAACATCTGAAAAGATAGTAATATAATATGTTCTCAAAATTTAAATTTTTACAAGTTAAACTCCAGCATAATAATTGTAATACAATGTCCAAATTACTACAAATATCACTGAGTTGTAAGCCACCCTCTACATAAGTCATTAGTCTTCAAGGATAAAGTCATGGACTTGGCTCATGAAAAGAAGATCGTGCTTGAAGATGACAAAGCAAGTGCAAACCAAGTCTCTATCAGCTTTGGCTCATTCAGTCCGGATGATTTATGTGGTTTTAAAGAAAGTAAAGATGAAGAATTACTGGAGAGCGACAAAGCTAAAGTCAATCAACCTGATGATGATGAAGGTTGGACATTGGTGACTCGTCGTAGGAACCACAAAAGGAGCCCACGAAAAGAATCAATAGAATAACTTACAAGGAAGATAATGGTAAAAATACCAACGAAAAAGAATCTAGTTACGCATTTGAAGAAAGCAGAAGCGGAGATGCACCATTCTCAAAAGCCACGAAATCCAGTGACCATGGATGAGTTTTTACCAAGTTGGTTCCGCACGAATATTTCCCATGAGGGCGTTGATGCCTTTTATTGCCATGCTGACAAAGAGGAAGAAAAGAGGGATGACCTACCGTTGGTACCATCTTCGGAAAAACCCATCTAGTCCACTCCTCAAGAAGTTAATGCTTGTGAGGAAAATGTTACATTCACAAATGATGATATTTTGCTAGGTGACACTCCTCATAACCGCCTATTGTACCTAGTTGGCTATATGCGCGATGAAAGGGTAAATTGGATTTTGGTTGATGGAGGATCCTTAGTGAACATTTTTCCAATTCACACTGTGAAATAGCTTGGTATTCCTATGAACGAACTCTCAAAAAGTCATGTGATGATCCAAGGATTCAATCAAGGGGGGCAAAGAGCCATAGGCACGATCAGGCTGGGAATCACTATTCAAGATATGCAATCAAGTGCATGGATGCATGTGATCGGCGTGAAGACTCCATACAATGTTTTGCTTGGGAGGCCTTGGATACAAGAGAATAAATTAGTTCCATCTACCTACCATCAATGTTTAAAATACTATGAGGGTGAATTCGAGAAGACGGTAGTTGCTGATGATGATCCATTCATCGAGGCTGAATCACACTTCGTCGATGCAAAGTTCTACTTGAAGAACCGCATTGTGAAGGAGTTGAAAGATGATGATGGCATGAAAAGCAAGAACAAAGAGCCCTCAACAAAAATAGAAGAGGTGACTACTGGTGAAGCTAGAGTTTCTAGTAAGGAGGTACAACCCAATGCGAATAAATCTTATAGAGGGAATATTACGTCTTATGGCAATAAAGTAAGTCCGGAGCTCCAATATATCCCTAAAAGGAAGAAATATGAAAGTGAATCATCTAACCGCCAAGCCAACATGCTAAAGGAGTAACTCTTCCGGTCAAACGAATTGAGGCATTAAAATCGTCCTCAATGCCACTTGCAGGGTTTGTAGCCTAAAATCGTTTGCAGAATGTGGCACTCCCTATAAAGCAAACAAATGAAGGTTTTGACCCTAACACATATAGGATATTTGCAAAAGCTGGATACAATCCCAATGAGCAGTCAAAGTTAGGAAAGCTCTCATCGAAAGCTACAACGAGGCAACCACGTGAAGGTTTGGGATACAAGAAACCGTCACCAGTGCACATCTTAATAAGAAGGGCGAGCAACAATTATATCATTGTAGAAGATGAATCATCCGCTTCTAACAAGCCTTCTATATTTGATCGAATTGGAAGATCACCTGTGAGGACCTCCGTGTATTGGGTCCACTAAAGAAGGGGAACAAGTTCTGGAGAAATTTTCAAAGTATAAGAACACCCGCTTCACCCAAAATCTAGAAGATCTCTAAGGATTTCCAAAGTTTGGTTCCTTCTAGAATGAGGCGACAAACAAAACTTATGGTTTCACATAAATAAATACTGAAGGTAAAGCCATATATTGTGGTCTATACTAAGGAACATGATGAAGATGAAGAAATTGTAGGTTTTTCGTATCAGGTTACTGTACTAATCAAGAATGGCATTCCATCTTCAATGGAAGATAATGCGGAATTGGAGGATGTTTTGCCATGTTATCATATATCCTCCAATGATGGGGACCCTCAAGAAGATGAAGATGCAAAAGATGCTCCTCCCGAACTTGAAAAAGGAGTGAAGATGACACTTGATGCCTTAAAATAAGTTAACCTTGACACCGATAAAGAACCAAGACCCACCTACCTAAGTGCTTTACTTGAAGCTGAAGAAGAGAGCGCTTTGATTGAATTACTCAAATAGTTCAGGGATGCATTTGCTTGGAGTTACAAAGATATGTCTGGCTTGGACACAAAAGTAGCAGTCCATCACCTTGCAGCAAAAAATGGTGCTCGTCTTGTTAAATAAGCTTAAAGGTATTTTAGGTCGGGCTTGGTTCCCTTGATTGAAACAGAATATTACAAACTCATGGAAGCTGGCTTTATTCGTGAAGTTGAGTACCCAACATGGGTTTCAAGTATTGTCTCTATAAGGAAGAAAAATGGTGAGATTCGAGTGTGTGTTGAATTTAGGGATCTTAACAATTCGTGTCTGAAAGATGAGTTCCCGCTTCCCATTCCAGAACCGATGATCGATGCTACTACTGGATATGAGACAATGTCATTTATGGATGGTTCATCGGGCTATAACCAAATATGTATGGCACCAAAAGATGAAGAGCTTACTACATTCCGTACCCCAAAGGGTATTTATTGTTACAAGGTAATGCCTTTTGGCTTGAAGAATGCTGGTGCTACTTACCAAATAGGGTATGTAGAATATTTTCAACAATCTTCTCCACAAGAATGTTGAATACTATGTTGATGAATTGGTGGTGAAATCAAGAGAGAAGGGTGCTGAAAGACTTGAGGGTGGTATTTCAATTGCTCCAGAGATACCAAATTAGGATGAATCCATTGAAATGTGCCTTTGGAGTTACTTCTGTAGATTTCCCTGGCTTAATTGTGTGACTTCGAGGGATCGATTGATCAAGCCAAAGTGGATGCCATTTAAATGCCTGAGCCTCGAGATATCCATGAATTGAAAAGTTTGCAAGGAAAGCTAGCATACCTTAGAAGATTCATATCAAACCTGGCTAGGAGGTGCCAACCATTTAGTCGCCTCATAAAGAACGACGTTCCTTTCAAGTGGGACCAAGCTTGTAGCAATGTCTTCGAAAGTATCAAAACCTACTTGACGAAGCCTCCAGTATTAGCAGCTCATATACCTCAAAAGCCATTGATATTATACATTGCGGCACATGAAAGGTTTGTTGGAGCACTGTTGGACCAAGAAAATAGTGAGGGGAAAGAAAACTCTCTTTACTACTTGAGCAGGATGATGACACCAAATGAGTTGAATTATTCGCCAATTGAGAAGTTGTGTTTGGCGCTATTCTTCTCAATTCAAAAGTTGAAGCACTACTTTCAAACTCATGTTGTCTGTCTTGTTTCTAAAGCAAATATCATCTAGTTCGTGATGTCAAAAACTATTCTTAATGATCGACTAGCAAGGTGGTACCTCCAATTTCAACAATTCAAGATTATGTACATCCCTCAAAAGGTTGTAAAAGGACAAGCATTGGAAGACTTCTTGGCAGATCATCCGATACCTGATGGTTGGGGGCTAACTGATGAACTACCTGATGAAGATGCAATGGTCGTTGAAGTTCAACCTCCATAGAAGATGCACTTTGATGGTTTCGCGCATCGTGTGGGAGTTGGGGCTAGCATAGTACTTGTCACTCCCAAGGTGAAGTCTTTCCCTACTCCTTCTCCTTGACACAACTCTGTTCCAACAATGTTGCTGAAGATCAAACATTAATACTTGGGCTTGAAATGCTCGTTTATATGAAGCGATTGCAATTGAAAGTCTTTGGTGACTCCTAGTTAGTGTTCAGTCAGCCTTTGGATAGTTATGAGGTTAAAAATCCTGAACTACGCCTATTTCATGATTGTGCTAAAAAGTTGATAGGGTGGATTGGTGATGTGACTATTCAACATGTGTCAAGGAAAGAAAATAAGAAGGTTGATGCTTTAACTGCACTAGCTTCATCTTTAACCCTACCTAATCATATGCAAGTTATTGTCTGTGAAAAATGGGTAGTACCACAGCCAAATGAGGCTGAAGGTGAAGAAAATGAACCCAAGCATCTTGTTGTCGTTTCTGAAGTTGATAAAGAAGAATGGTGATTGCCCATTACCGACTACTTATGCTGCGGGATACTTCCAGAAAATCTGCACAGAAGAACTGAAATCTGCCGATGTGCACCTCGCTTCTTTTATTACAAAGATACCCTATATAGAAGATCATTCGAGAGAGTACTCTTGCGATGCTTAGGGGAAGATGAAGCACTCCAAGCTTTGCAAGAAGCTCATTCTAGGGTATGTGGGTCACACCAGTCTGGACCAAAGCTCCACTTCCATATAAAAATGATGGGATATTATTGGCCAACGATGGTAAAATATTGCCTGGGTTACAATTAAAGATGCAAGGCTTGTCAATTCCATGCGAATTTTATTCATCAACCTCCTGAGGTGTTGCACCCAACTGTTACATCCTGGCCATTTGATGCTTGGGGATTAGATGTTGTTGGACCACTGCCAAAGTCCTCTGGTGGGCACCTATTCATCTTGGTTGTAACGGATTGCTTCTCAAATGGGCTAAAATTGTTGCTCTTAAGGAAGGAAAGAAGAAAGTTGCAAGTTTAATACGAGTAAACATTATTTATTGATTTGGAACTCCTCGTTACATAATAATGGATAATGGAAAGCCATTCAATAATATGTTGATGAACAAGATTGATCTCTTTGTCTTCAAGCAACATAATTGCTCGATGTACAATGCTGCCACTGATGGTCTAGTTGAGGCATTCAACAAGACTCTATGCAACTTGTTAAAGAAAGTCATCTCCAAATCCAAAAGAGATTGGAATGACCGTATGGAAGAAGCTCTATGGGCATATTGGACGATTCAATGCACGCCAATACAAGCGACTCTTTATTCACTCGTTCATGGATTCGAAGTCGTCTTGCCACTTGAGCGTGAAATACCTTTGTTATGACTGGCTATTCAAGAAGGGATCACTGATGAAGAAAATGCTCGACTTCGATTAGTAGAGTAGGAAGCTCTTGATGAAAACAAATTGGAAGCTCAACAGAGTCTTGAATGTTATAAAGCTCGATTATCTCGCTCTTTCAATAAAAGATTTCGCCCGAGATCCTTTCAAGTAGGAGATCAAGTACTTGTTGTATGAAGACCCATAATTACTTCTCATAAACCTATAAGGAAGTTTACTTTAAAATGGGATGGTCCATATGTCGTACAAAAAGCTTACTCAAGTGGGGCTTACAAGCTGGTTGATACAGATGGCATGAGAATCAACCCCATCAATGGAAAATTCTTAAAGAAGTATTATCCTTGAAATTGTGATGCTCCTCGACGTACGAGCCTAAACTGCAAGGCATGAAGCTCCTTAACGCACGAGCCTAAACTGCATGTTGCTACACTCTTGGCTCGCAAGAGTATAAAGTGTGTATGGTCCAAAAAAAGTCCACTGGGTTGAAAATCTCAAAAGAGGCAGTGTAGGAAAAAGTTAAGACGTAAAAAAAAAGAGAAACGAAAATATACCCAGTTTGAACTACGGTATGACTTGATCCTCTTCACCGAGGTACATAGGCAGCTTCGAATTTCATTCTAACTTCAGTCGCATAAGTTCAAAAGATATATATTACCCTAATTGTTGTTCGAATAAAGTATGAAGGAATGTAAGATCAAGATGAAATGACATCCCCCTACTGAACTTTGACTTCATTTGATTTAAAGAGGGCAATCCTCCATGGTAAATTAATATCTTCAATGGGCCGATTTTAGGATGATGTCAAGTATTTGCATTGAAGTTACGGGATTCTCTATATCTTCAGGTTCGCCAAACCTTAAATTTTTTTGGTCTCCAAGTTCGCCCTCTGCCTTAAAAAGGGGGGAAGAGAAGAGAGACATCAAAAGGAAATACAAGTTTAAGAAAAAAATTGCTTGGCACAACATTTCAAATTTAGTGAGACTTTGTCACGACCCAAACCCCGGTCGTGATGGTGCCCAACACAATGCTAGGCAAACCCGACCATGTGATTCATTAAACCAACCAATTATTAATTATAGATGATCAATTAAACTTAAATGGCATGTTTTTATATCAAAATGATAAACGTGGAAGTAGAAGCATACAAAATACGGTCCCAACCAAATCGTGGTGTCACAAGTCTGAGCCTCTACAGAGAGAACATCCTATACAAACAAATCTAGGCAAAATGAAGACAACAAAATGATAAAGAAGGAGAAAACAGGTTCGGCGGACGTCGGCAGCTACCTCGTAGTCTCCGTGGGATAGAAATGAATAAGCAGCTGCGACAACTCAACTTCTATCTGGCACCTGTGAATCTGCACAAAAAGTGCAGGGGAGTGGGGTGAGTATATTTCAACTCAGTGAGTAACAATAATAAATAACAACTGAAAGTAAGAACACCGGTACTATCACTAAATAGTTCTAAGGGCAACCTCACAGGTAAGTCAATACTACGGTGAATACTCTCATCTCCAATCCACATCTATCTCAACAAGTTCCCACACTAACCTAATCCTCACTCGTACCGTTACGGTGTACAGCCAACTCAATGTATGTAAATGTATAAGTATATAGGTACATGTATGGGTATGTATAAGTATAATGTTGTGGCGTGCAGCCCGCTCCAATACATATAACGCTGCGGCACGCAGCCCGCTCTCTAAGGTAGAAAGTCCAGTTTCTATCTACTACTGTCTCACATTGATCCAACACTGTTGCGGCGCGCAGCCCGATCCTTATTAATACTACTGCGGCGTGCAGCATGATCCACAATATATATATATATATATATATATATATATATATATATATATATATATATATATATATATATATATATATATATATATATATATATATATATATATATATATATATATATAATTTTTATATTATATATGTATAATTATGTATAATCTATATATATGACTAGAATAACTGAATAGTGAATATGACCGGTTATACTTTTAACATCTTGATGTATTGTTGATCTATACCTTAAATAAAAGTTTGCGTATAGAAAAGGAATTTGTATTCTTCAATTACATCGATTTGGTCCATAATATACTCCAGCGCCCACAGAGAATGTGTGCAGACTGAGACTCCGAAGGGGCTCCTACAGCCCAAGCGCAATAATACTGCGGCGTACAGTCTGTCCCACTTGTATATATTACTACGGCGTGCAGTCCGATCCACATATACATTACTGCGGCATGAAGTCCGATCCAATGGGAGTACACACATATAGTACCTCATAATGGGTCCTCGACCCTGTCCTAGTCAATATAGACTTGGCCTTCCAGGCCCACTTAGCTAAATTAGGGAATTTTCCACCCTAAGTAGTCTCTCTCACAGTACACATCTAGTACTGGCCCACGATATGCTAAAAAAATAACTTTACGGCTGAGTGTAAGTTTCCAACATAATATAGGGGTCACCTACCTCTACAGGTTCCCTAATGCTCTACAGATCGGCACAAGGCCCCAAACATGGCTACTAGCCCAATTACACAGTTATAATCTCATTCACAGTCATAATACACAATACACTATTAGTCGGAAAGGACCAAGTCCAATTCCCCAATAACAATGTCACCACGCCCGTCACATGACGCGTGTCTCATCTCAACATAGCACTGTATAGTGCAAGTACGGGGTTTCAAACCCTCTGTACATTATTTACTACTACCACTCACCTTGGTCCGGTAGAAACTTTAGTCCGCCTTGCACTTGCCTCGCAATTCAACCACCTCGGATGCCGAATTTGTTCAAAATCATTGAGAATACATCAATATATGCTAATTATACACAACCCATTCGAAATAACTCGTTTTCATAAAAACCTACAAAGTGTGTCAAAATCCGACTTTTGGTACATTTCTCGAAAATTACGAAAGTCACATATTCAGAATCCTCGTCTCAACACGAGTCTATGCATATGAAATTTACCAAAATTGGACTCCGTATTCCCATTCAAATAATTGATTTTCTATAATTTAGGCCTAGGGCTAAAATCCCTCATTAATCTTCCCTTAACAGTGAAATACTCGAAGATTCCATGATAAAATAACGTAATTAAGCCACAAAACTTACCTCCGATGAATTCCCAGCAATTTCCCGTGAGTTTCTTTCTCTAAGACTCAAAATTTGTGTTTTTTGTGAATGAATCCCGCGACTGGCCTGTTCTGAAATTTAATTCACTGTCATACAAATTTTTTCTACGTGTTCGCGTTACTGTTCACGTGTCCGCGAAGCACTGCTCGACCTTCCTCTACGCGAACGCCACGCCTCCCACGCGTCCGCGAAGAACAACTTCCCAGCCGGCCAACATTCCTTCTACGCGAATGCATCGCCCTTTACACGAATGCAATGCCTAACATCTCCCAGCTACGCGAACGCGACACCTGCATCGCGAATGCGATGGTCAATCCAGCCTCGCCTTCCCGAACGCGGCCTGTGCCACGCGAACGCAAAGGCTTAATGCGTGCTGCACAGACCTGCAATTTTTTGTAATTTTTTCTAAGTTCCAAATGCCCGGATGATGGTCCGAATTCACCCCGAGGCCCCTGGGACCCCAACGAAAACCACCAACATACTCCAAAACACGATACGGACTTGTTCCAATCATAACAACACGCCCTTAAACACAGAAATCATCGAATTATGGCAGATTCAAGCCTAAGTTTCTTCAAAACTTTCGAAACTAACATTCGATCAAAAACCCGACCAAACGACGTCCGAATGATCTAAAAATTTGCGGACATATCCAAAATCACATAATGAAGCTACAGGAATTGTCGGAATTCCATTCCGACCCCCGGATCAAAATCTTTCCTACCGTTCGGATTTCGCCAAAATTCAACCTTAGCCAATTCAAGCCTATTTCTATGCCGGACGTTCAAATTCAATTCTGATCGCTCTCCTAAGTCACAAATCACCTCTCGGAACTAACCAAATCATCAGAATATGATTCCGAGCCCTCTAACTAAATAATCAATTCCAAGTTGACTTTCCATATTCAAGCTTCCTTCCAAAAGGCTATTTGCCTCATTTTCAACCAGAATCACTCCTAACTCACCTGACAGACTCTAACACCAATATAAAAGCATAAAACATGAAAATTAAAGGTAACAAGGTGGTAAGTCCCGTGACGACGGGCCGGGCCGTCACATTCTCCCAAACTTAAGAAAATGCTCGTCCTCGAGCGGGTCAAGAAACATACCTGGAGACTCAAATAGGTGAGGATATCTGCTCCGCATCTCCTGCTTGACCTCCCAAGTAGCCTCCTCCACGGGACGACCTCTCCACTGCACCTTAACTGAAGTAATCTCCTTGAACCTCAACTTTCGAACTTGTCTACCCAGA
The DNA here is from genome assembly GCA_032618575.1 of Nicotiana noctiflora. Lineage (NCBI taxonomy): Eukaryota > Viridiplantae > Streptophyta > Magnoliopsida > Solanales > Solanaceae > Nicotiana > Nicotiana noctiflora. Next base: position 91,625 of record JASVEL010003345.1, read on the forward strand.
ATAGCCACTAGCTCCACATCATAAGATAGATCACCATCAAGTTGAATGGTACTGAAGTCTACTACATGAGAAGGATCCCCGATATACTTCCGGAGCATAGACACATGGAATACTGGATGAACGTTGGACAAACTAGGTGGCAAGGCCACCTCATATGCCACCTCTCCAACCTTCCTGAGTATCTCAAAAGGATCAATGTACATGGGACTCAACTTTCCCTTCTTCCCGAACCTCGTGACACCCTTCATGGGTGAAACCTTCAACAATACTCTGTCACCAACCATGAAAGACAACTCTCGAACCCTACGGTCCGCATAACTCTTCTGGCGAGACTGTGCTGTGCGAAGCCTCTCCTGGATCAACTTCACTCTATCCAAAGCATCCTGAACTAAATCAGTCCCTATCAATCTATCCTCACAGGGCTCAAACCATCCCATGGGAGATCTACACCGTCTGCCATACAACGCCTCGTACGGGGCCATCCTGAATACTCGACTGATAACTGTTGTTGTAGGCAAACTCAGCAAGTGGTAAGAACTCGTCCCACGAACCACCAAAGTCAATCACACATGCTCGCAACATATCCTCCAGGATCTGAATAGTGCGCTCAAACTGCCCGTCTGTCTAGGGGTGAAATGCGGTGCTCAACTCAACCCGCGTACCCATCTCTCGCTGAGTGCTCTCCAAAACTGAGAAGTGAACTGAGTGCCTCTGTCAGATATAATAGACACTGGGACCCCATGCAACCTGACAATCTCCCGAATAAATATCACCGCTAACTGCTCCGATGAGTAAGTAGTACAAACTGGGATGAAATGTGCGGACTTGGTTAGTCGATCAACAATCAACCATACTAAATAGAACTTCCTCGAAGTCTGAGGGAGTCCAGTAACAAAATCCATGGTGATCCTCACCCACTTCCACTTAGGAATAACCATACGCTGAAGAACATCGCCCGGTCTCTGATGCTCATACTTGACCTGCTGGCAGTAGAGGCGCTTGGATACATGCCTGACAATATCCATCTTCATCCTTCTCCACCAGTAATGTTGTCTTAAGATTGGTACATCTTCGCGGTACCTGGATGAATGGAGTACCGCGAACTGTGTGCCTCCTCTTGTATTAACTCTCGTAGGCAATCTACATTGGGAACACAAATACGGCCCTGCATCCTCAGAACACCATCACTGTCGACAGTCACATCTCTGGCATCATCGTGCTGAACTCTGTCTTAAGGATAAGAAAATATGGATCATCATACTGACGCTCTCTGATGTGATCATATAAAGAGGACCGAGAAACCATGCAAGCCAACACTCGACTTGGCTAAAAAATATCCAACCTCACTAGTTGGTTGGCCAACGCCTGAACATCATATGCAAAGGGCCTCTCCCCAACCTGGAATATAACCTAAGGTGCCCATACTGACCGCCTTTCGGCTCAAAGCATCAGCAACAACATTGGCCTTCCCCGGATGATACAATATAGTGATGTCATAATCCTTAAGCAACTCCAACCACCTCCGCTGCCTCAAATTAAAGTCCTTTTATCTGAATAGGTGCTGAAGACTGCGATGATCCGTATACACCTCACATGGGACACCATACAGGTAATGTCTCCAAATCTTCAAAGCGTGAACTATGGCTACTAGCTCCAAATCATGAACATGGTAGTTCTTCTCATGCGACTTTAACTAGCGAGAAGCATAAGCAATGGCTCTACCCTCCTACATCAACACACAACCAATGCCAACTCCCGAGGCATCACAATACACAATATAAATATCTAAAGCTGACAACAGTATCAAGACTGGTGTTGTGGTCAACGCTGCCTTGAGCTTCTGAAAGCTCTCCTCGCACTCCTCGGACCATATGAAAGGAACACCCTTCTGAGTCAATCTAGTCAAGGGTGAAGCAATAAAAGAGAATCCCTAAACGAATTGGCGATAATACCCTGCCAATCCCACGAAGCTACGAAACTGAGGTCAGTCTGGGCCAACTCTGCACTGCATCTACCTTCCTCGGATCCACCTGAATACCATCACGGGACACCACGTCTCCTAAGAATGCCACGGACTCAAGCCAGAACTCACACTTGGAGAACTTGGCATACAACTTCTCTTCCCGCAATCTCTGCAACACAACTCTAAGATGCTGAGCATGCTCCTCCTGGCTACGAGAGTACACCAGGGTATCATCTATGAATACAATCACGAAGGAGTCCAAATATGGCCGAAATACACTGTTTATCAAATGCATGAACACGGCTGGGGCATTGGTTAGCCCAAAAGACATTACAAGAAACTCATAGTGCCCATACCTCGTCCTGAAGGCTGTCTTCATAATATCAGAATCTCTAATCTTCAGCTGGTGATAGCCTGAACGGAGATCAATCTTTGAGAATACCCTAGCTCCTGGAGCTGATCAAATAAATCATCAATGCGTGGCAGAGGATACTTGTTCTTCACTGTTACCTTGTCCAGCTGCCTGTCATCAGTACACATCCTCATTGAGCCATCTTTCTTCTTAACAAACAAGACCGGTGCATCCTACGGTGACACACTCGGCTGAATGAACCCCTTATCTAGGAGCTCCTGGAGCTGCTTCTTTAGTTCCTTCAGCTCAGCTGGTGCCATACGATACGGAGGAATAGAAATAGGCTAAGTGCCTGGCACCAAATCGATCCCGAAATCAATGTCCCTATCCGGCGGCATGCCCGGCAGGTCTGAGGGAAATACATCAGGAAAGTCCTGCATAATGGGAACAGAATCAATACTAGGAGTCTGAGCTTCGACCTCCCACACAAATGCCAAATAAGAAAGACATCCCTTCCCAACCATTCATTGGGCCTTGAGGAAAGATATTACCCTGCTGGGTACATAATCAGTCGTGCCTCGCCACTCGATCCTCTGAATGCCCGGCATAGCCAAAGTGACTGTCTTAGCATGACAGTCCAGAATAGCATGACATGGAGATAGCCAATCCATGCCCAATATAACATCAAAATCAATCATGCTGAGAAGCAATAGGTCCACTCGGGTCTCCAGACCCTTAATAGTGATCAGACAAGACTAGTATACATGGTCCACAACAATAGTATCCCCCACTAGGGTAGATACATGCACTAGCAACTCAAGACACCCTCGGGTCGTGCCCAAATGAGGAGTAAAATATGTAGAAACATAATAATAAGTAGAACCAGGATCGAACAATACTGAGGCATCTCTGTGGCAGACTGAAATAATATCTGTAATGATAGCATTAGAAGCAACGACCTCAGATCGGCCCTGAAAAGCATAGCATCTAGCCTGTCCGCCTGATCGGCCTCCCCCTCGAGGGCGACCCCTAGCTGCCTGACCCTCACCCCTAACTGGGGAGGTGGGTGCTAAATATGCTGGGCTAAAAGATGAGGGCTGGCCCCTCTACTGAGATAAATTGGATGCCCGGCGGGGACACTCCCTCCGTATATACCCAAACTCACCACACTCATAGCAACTCCCGGGTGCTTGGGGCTAGGACTGAAGGGAACCCCTCGCGCTAGAGTGGCTAGCTGATGAACTTGATCGAGAAGAACCCTGGACAGATGGGGCCTATGAAGAACTCTATACTGGCATAGCGCTAAGAGATGGTCGGCTCTGGTGCGAACCCTGATAACCACGGCCAGAAGATGACCCACGGTTATTTGAGCGGGCCAGCTGTGAAGACCTAGATGAGCGACCTCTGCCCTGCTGAAACTGCCCTCTAGATGGAGCACGCTGAAACTACCAAAACCTCGAGGCCTCTTGGCCTCCCGCTCCTCCCGCTCCTCGCGACGATCCACCTCAATGGAGCGTGCCATATCCACAGCATCCTCAAAAGTATGGCTCAAAACCCTCTCTCGGGTCATCAGAATACGGATGTGATATATAAGGTCGTCCACAAAGCGTCCAATCCTCTCTCTGTCGGTAGGAACCAACCATGGTGCATATCTAGACAACTCTGTAAATCTGATCTCATACTCTGACACTGACATGTCTCCCTGGCGGAGACCCTCAAACTGCCTACGCATCTTCTCTCTCTAAGATCGAGGCACCCACTTCTCCAAGAACATAGTGGAGAACTCTGGCCATGATAGTGGTGCTGCCTCTCCTGTTCTGCGGCGCTTATAAGCCTCCCACCAGGTAAAAGCTGGCCCCTGAAACTGAAAGGTAGTGAAAGATACCCCACTGGACTCCAATATGCCTACCGTACGAAGCATCCGACGTCACTTGTCTAGAAAACCTTGGGCGTCCTCGCCTAGAGCACCAATGAAAAATAGGAGGAGATAATCTGTTGAACCTCTCGAGACGACGCTGCTCGTCGTCGGTCATAGCTGGGACCCTATCCCCCTGAACCTGAACAACTGGCTGTACTGGGACCACTGGCTGGACTGGAGGAGCCTTAAGTGTCTGCAGGCCCTGCACTGCCGGCTCTGGAGTGCGAGCTGCGGGGGTCTGATGACCACTCCCGGTCCCGGATGTAGCTGCTGCAGTAGTAACTGAAACTGCATGTGCCAGGCCAGTGCAAACTGCTAGTATCTGAGCCAGGGTCTCCTGTAGACCCGGAATGACAATGGACACAGCTGGTGCCTGAATTGGGGCTGCTGGAGCCTCAGCAACTGGAGGCTGTGGGTCAGCTAGCACTTCCTTAACTGCCCTACCTCCGCCACGACCACGGCCACGTCCACGGCCTCTAGCAGGTGGTAATGTTGGTCGTCCACCTCGTCCGGAAGCTCGTGTTATCCCCATCTGCGAGAGAATAAAATGTCAAAGTTTAGTTTGAATCAACAAAAATCGCACGACAAGAATTTCAAGAATTGAAACTTTCCTAAAAGGTTTGCAGCCTCCCGAGGATAAGTACATGCATTCCCGTACCGATCCACGAGACTCTACTAAACCGGCTCATGACTTGCGAAACCTGTTAACCTAGGCTCTCATACCAACTTGTCACGACCCAAACCCCGGTCGTGATGGTGCCCGACACGATGCTAGGCAAGCCCGACCATGTGATCTATTAAACCAGCCAATTATTAATTACAAATGATCAATTAAACTTAAATAGCATGTTTTCATATCAAAATGATAAACGTGGAAGTAGAAGCATACAAAATACGGTTCCAACCAAATCGTGGTGTCACAAGTCGGAGCCTCTATATATAGAACATCCTATACAAACAAGTCTAGGCAAAATGAAGACAAAAAAAATGATAAAGAAGGAGAAAACAGGTTCTGCGGACGTCGGTATCTACCTCGTAGTCTCTGTAGGATAGAAATGAATAAGCAGCTGCGACAGCTCAACTTCTCTCTAGCACCTGTGAATCTGCACAAAACGTGTGCAGGGGAGTGGGGTGAGTATATTTCAACTCAGTGAGTAACAATAATAAACAATAACTGAAAATAAGAACACCGGTACTATCACTAAACAGTTCTAAGGGCAACCTCACAGGTAAGTCATCACTACGGTGAATACTCTCATTTCCAGTCCACATCTATCTCAACAAGGTCCCACACTGACCTAATCCTCACTCGTACCGCTACGGTGTACAGCCAACTCAATGTATGTAAATGTATACATATGTTTATAATGTATAAGTATATGGGTACATGTATGGGTATGTATAAGTATAATGCTGCGACGTGCAGCCCGCTCCAATACATATAATGTTGCGGCGTGCAGCCCGCTCCATTTAACGTCGACGGCGCTCACTGGGGGTGTATACAGACTTTGGAGGGGCTCCGTAGGCCCAAGCGCTATGATGCTGCCGCATGCAGCCCAATCCACTCATATATTACTGCGGCGTGCAGTCCGATCCAATATATATATATACATATCTAATTATGCTGCTGCGGCGCGCAGACCGATCCCATAATATACTCTAGTGCCCACTGAGAATGTGTTCAGACTCAGACTTCGAAGGGGCTCCTACAACCCAAGCGCAATAATACTGCAGCTTGCAGTCCGTCCCACTTGTATATATTACTACGGCGTGCAGTCTAATCCACATATACATTACTGCAACGTGCAGTCCAATCCAATGGGGGTACACATATATAGTACCTCATAATGGGTCCTCGACCTTGTCCTAGTCAATATAGACTTGGCCTTTCAGGCCCACTCAGCAAAATTAGGGAATTTTCCACCCTAAGTAGTCTCTCTCACAGTACACATCTAGTACTGGCCCATGATATGCTAAACAGCTAACTTTATGGCTAAGTGTAAGTTTCCAACATAATATAGGGGTCACCTAGCTCTACAGGTTCCCTAATGCTCTACAGATCGGCACAAGGCCCCAAACATGGCTACTAGCCCAATTACACAGTTATAATCTCATTCACAGTTATAATACACTATACACTATTAGTCGGAAAAGACCAAGTCAAATTCCCCAATCACAATGTCACCACGCCCGTCACATGACGCGTGTCTCATCTCAACATAGCACTGTATAGTGCAAGTACGGGGTTTCAAACCCTCAGTACATTATTTATTACCACCACTCAACTCGGTCCGGTAGAAACTTTAGTCCACCTTGCGCTTGCTTCGTAATTCAACCACCTCGGGTCTGTTCAAAATCATTGAGAATACATCAATGTATGCTAATTATACACAACCCATTCGAAATAACTCGATTTGCACAAAACCCAAAAAGTTGTCAAAAGTTGACTTTTGGTACGCTTCTCGAAAAATTACGAAAGTCACATATTCAGAATCGTCGTCTCAACACGAGTCTATGCATATACAATTTACCAAAATCGGACTCCGTTTACCCATTCAAATCATTGATTTTCCAGAATTTAGGCAAAGGACTAAAATCCCCCATTAATCTTCCATTAACAGTGAAATAATCGAAGATTCCATGATAAAATAACGTAATTAAGCCACAAAACTTACCTCCGATGAATACCCGATGAATTCTGAGTAATTTCCCGTGAGTTTCTCTCTCTAAGTCTCAAATTTTGTGTTTTTGTGAATGAACCCGCGACTGGCCTATTCTGGATTTTAATTCACTGCCAGACGAATTTCTTTTACGCGTTCGCGTTACTATTCACGTGAATGCGACGCCTCCCACACGTTCGCGAAGAACAACTTCTCAGCCGGCCCACATTCCTTCTACGCGGACACGTCGCCCTTCACGCGAACGCGATGCCTAACATCTCCCAGCTACGCGAATGCGACACCTGCATCGCGAATGCGATGGTCAATCCAGCCTTGCCTTCGCGAACGCGGCTTGTGCCACGCGGACGCGAAGGCTTAATGCCTACTGCACAGACATGCAATTTTCTGCAGTTTTTCCTAAGTTCCAAATGCCCGGATGATGGTCCGAATTCACCCCGAGGCCCCCGGGACCCCAACGAAAACCACCAACATACTCCAAAACACGAGATGAACTTGTTCCAATCATAAAAACACGCCCTTAAACACAGAAATCATCGAATTATGGCGGATTCAAGCCTAGATTCAACTCAAACTTCCGAAACTAACATTCAATCAAAATTCGACCAAACGACGTCCGAATGATCTGAAAATTTGCAGACATATCCAAAATTACATAACGAAGCTACAGAAATTGTCGGAATTCCATTCCGACCCTCAGATCAAAATCTCACCTACTGTTCGGTGGTGACGTCCAATTCTACTAATAAAAAGTAATAGACACGGTCGTACGCAATATAATTAACCCAACTTTGAGTCGGGGTCGAATCCTACAGATAATAATGTGTAGGCGATTAGGAATGTAAGAAAATTATCGCTAATAGCGCAGAGCCAAACACTAAGATTTTGGTTTTGGAAAATGTTTATATCTAAATGCAAAAATGTAAACTAACCTAGAAAGCAAATAAAATGATCAATGGCTACAAATATGAATGCATCGGGAATTACACTCAAGTAACGATCCAATGTATTTCACGATTTTACAAATATGAGCTAGTTTATGTTAATTACCCACGGATAATAATTCTTAATTAGCTTCTTTCGAAGACTAACAAGACTTCCTAATTGAATTATCCCTAACACAATTAGAAGATTAAGCACACCCGAAATGGCTACAAGTAGTTCAATCCTATCCCTAGGTAGAATCTATAAAATGAGGGTTAACGCCTCAAGTTCTTGTTAAATAATCTTTCCCAACCCCAAATTATCTTTCCCAAAATTAATTCGAAGTTAATGGGCGAGTCCTAGGGTTAGCTAATCCCTTTGGAAACATTAAAGAACAAGAATAATTAAAATAACAATAACTCACTTCATAAATATATAAAAATCATTCAATACATAAGCACAACAAGGTATTTCATCACACTTTAAATTTGAATATTCCCATAAACAAGATTCATGTGTTGGAAATAAATACTACACACTTAGATATACAATATAAAGCAAGGAAATGAAGAAATAAACATAAACGGATAAGAAATCCTTAACCACTAAGCTTTAATCTTCAAGACCCAAGTGTGTGTGCAAAGCCCTAGCCTCCAAACTTGTTCTCTCAAGTCTATGAAGACTAAAAATAAGCCAAAGATATTTTCAATGTCTGTTTGGACGAGTATAAAAATGATTTGGGGTCAAGATTTGTGAAATTCCAATATTGCCCAGAACTGAAGCTCGATTTTCGCAATTGCGAACATATGATGGCAATTGTGAACTATGCCCAGCTTGCCCAGGTTCGCATTTGCGAAGACCTCTTCGCATTTGCGAAGGTTGACTGCTTCAGTTGACTTCGCATTTGCGATGCTTGACTTTTTTAGTTGACTTCGCAATTGCGAAGGCCTTGTCGCATTTGCGACCACTGAGGCCACTGCCTAGATTTTATCTCTTTTTTTGTTGCTCCTTTTGACTTATTTTCACTTGGTTTCTTCACTACTACTTCTAAATCACATACAACATGTAAAATAGAAGTAAATGGCATCAAATACACGATTTTATTGCTCAAACATAGCAAAAGTATAGATTTAAAGACAAGATGAGTTGGTAAAATACCAACTCATCACACCCCCAAACTTGAACTATTAATTTTCCTCAAGCAACACGAGCAACAAAATCTCTTCTCAAGTGGTTAACTCAACAATGCATCTACATAATGCCAAGCCAAAAAGAAAGTCTACTATAAGTACAAATGCATGACTTCGATTGGTACCAACAATTACTCCAAGGCATATGAATTATCAAGCACTTCACATAAACTTCATTATACTTTAAGTGCTCAAACACTAATGCAAATCAAAGTAGCAATCAAGTCATGACACTAAGCTTCAAAATTTGCCTCTCTATCACAATCAACTTTCTTTGGTCATTCTTTCCAATTGAAAATGGGATTAGATTCACAACTCAAATTTCATGTGCCCTCACATTTAAGAGAGGATACCACACTCATAAATCTTAATTTCAAACAAAAATGGGATATCAAATGGAAAGAATTAACTCTCTCTCAAAAAGATATTCAAATGCATACAAATAGTACCATAGCTTGCCCTTCATGTATTCCTCCACTAATGTAGACAACTTGGCTCAAAATCAATTAGGACTTAAGGGTTGTAGTTTAGGCTTTTGGTTAAGGTACGGCAAAATTTCGGTTAAAGTGATTCAAAACCTCCCAAAGCACTACAATATTTACAATTAGAGTCTCATTCCTTCAAAAATATTTTCCATCCTTTCTTCGCTTTTTCATTTCACATCTAGTCTTCCTTTTTTCACAATTTCTTATCATTTTATTCTATATTTTTTCTTTTCTTTTCTTTCCTTTTCTCTCTCTCTCTCTCTTTTTTTAAAACCATGAAGGTTTCATTTTTTTTTCTACCTTCCACCATTTTCAAGCAACTTTCATATCACAATTTTTCCAACCTTCACCCCCAAACTTAGGCTTTTAGCCTATGCTTATACTTTAAAAGTACTTAGGGAGGTAGGGTGCCAAAAGCTAGATCAATTAAGAACAAAGGATTTAAGCTTGTAATATGGTTGCCAAAGAATAAGGTTAAAGGCTCAAAATGGGTTGACTAGGGAAAATATTTAAGGGTAGGAATTTTTAAGGCATGCTAGCGGTCCAAGGACGGCCTAATATTATTTTTCAAACCAAGTTAGTCTATGATTTTGCCTTGAAGCACATTCCGGGCAAGTTCTAGACCACAAGTACTACAAAAGAACTCACAAATAAATCTCACCACACATGGCACATGAAAACTCAAATGGAATACAAATCCAAAATCCAATTGAAACAAATGACTCAAAGAGGTCACATATAGCATAAAGGAAGCTATTTAGTGAGTTAAAGAGCCAAAAATTGAGTCTAAAAGTCATGACATCTTTACTTCAATCATTTTTCTTTTTCAACAACTAAAAATTCATATGCCGAGGTTTAAATTATGTTGGTACCAAGCAAGCCACAACTAGGCCAATAGACACAAATCCTAACTCAAACCATTTATTTTTCTAATTTTAACAAAAGCTACTCCTAATTACAAGACTAATTCCCTTAAGAAAGTTGTCAATCTATCCATCATCGGGAAAAGTCAACAATTTATTTTTTTTACAATTACCCGGTTCAAGAAGAAAATTAGCACACTTGGAAAAAGAACCGTGGTATAAAGAAAACCAAGGATATTGCCACTATCATATAGCATACTATATATAAAAAAAAATTAAGAAGCTAATAAAAATTAAGTAACTAAACATACTAATATAACACATGCTCTAAAGGAGAAGAGGAAGAAGGAGTGATGGGATTACACTTTCATACCTGATTATTTGCAATGAGGAGTGAGAATTGAATGATGAGAGTGAGGAAGACGAGCTTGAGAGCCTTACCCAATGTTTTGATTAATTTTGGTTCAACAATGGTTTGTCGACTAATTTTTACCCCCAGAAGTCACAATTGCGACAGACCTTTCGCAATTGCGAAGGTCACCTTTTCCTACATTGTTCGCAATTGCGAACAAATGAAGGGAATTACGATGGGTGTGCAAATGCGAACAATGATTCGCAAATGCGAAGCCTGTCCCTGCATTTTCCAACAGCTACTAGTTTGGCCTCTCCGGGTCATCCCGACCTGCTCAAATCAACTCCAAAAATTCTCAAACTTGGAAGATTAGTTAAAAATAATATTCTAAGCTATTCTAAAAAAAAATTTCAAAAATGACAAAAGTTTTGAAAAATAATGGGTTGCCTCCCACCAAGCGCCGCATTTAACGTCGTGGCACGATGCAAACAACATTACCACTTTTCTTGCCATTTGGATGATATGAATTGGCCCCCTAGCTTGGAATCAAGCTTGTGACCACGAGCGATGGGGGGTGGTAAGTTTATGCTCGAGCCAATGCTTAATGTCTTCATTTTGCACTTCTTGGCTCTTAAATGAGGAATGTCATTTTGTTTTCTTGCTTTCTCAAACTGTAAAATGAATGGTTGTTATCTTTCTTCCTCGCAATCCACCATTGACTTGTGTAGTTCAACTCCCGTATCACTACACAATTATAACATTGAAAAATGCTTGGAATGTGACTTCAACCCTTCAGTTTGCAATTTTTCTATCTTGACAACCTCCTTCTCCCCCGAATTAGAGTCAATCTCAACCACATTTGCATTTTCACCGGTTGACTCTAATTCCATATTTTTCTCGGCATCACTCATACTCATTGAGTCGGTCAGCGGATGTTCATCCATTTGTGAATGCAACCTTTGAAGTGCGAAATCATTTTGGAGACTAGTCTCCAAAAGATGTTCCAAGGCACTTTGCTCCTTGTTTTCTTTTTCAAGTACACTCCAACATGAGCTTGAACTCTCCACTTTGTCCATGCTCAACTTCTTCCAATTCCATAGCCCTATAATTCTTACCAAAACAAGTAGAATCATCATAGTGGGGGCTTGGGGAAGGGAATAACAAATAAGCACAATCATCCCAATGACCATTTTGGAAACCACACTTATCACAAATACTCCACTCATGGGTTTGGAATTGTGCGCACAATCCTCCCCCGGGAGAATTTAAATAATTTTGCCACGAATGTGGTCCTCCACAATAAGGACAAGAATCATCAAAGTATGAACAACTACCATCCGACCAATTTTCATTATATGATGCCATTTTTTTAAAAAATTTGAAAATATACAAGAAACAAAAAAATAAAAATAGACCCAAGGTAAGAAAAAGTAATTACACAAATATTCACAAGTTTGGACCAAAGCACTTTCGCTTACTTCTCAAACAACCTAAATTACGTCAAATTGTTCCCCGGCAACGACGCCATTTTTGGTGACGTCCAATTCTGCTACAAAAAATTAATAGATACGATCGTATGCAATATAATTAACCCAACTATGAGTCGGGGTCGAATCCAACAGAGAACAATGTGTAGGCGATTAGGAATGTAAGAAAATTATCGCTAATCGCGCTGAGCCAAACACTAAGATTTTGGTTTTGGAAAATGTTTATACCTAAATGCAAAAATGTAAACTAACCTAGAAAGCAAATAAAATAATCAATGGCTACAAATATGAATGCATCAGGAATTACACTCAAGTAACGATCCAATGTATTTCACGATTTTACAAATATGAGCGAGTTTATGTTAATTAGCCACGGATAATAATTCTTAATTAGCTTCTTTCGAAGACTAACAAGACTTCCTAATTGAATTATCCCTAACACAATTAGAAGATTAAGCACACCCGGAATGGCTACAAGTAGTTCAATCCTATCCCTAGGTAGAATCTATAAAATGAGGGTTAACGCCTCAAGTTTTTGTTAATTAATCTTTCCCAACCCCAAATTATCTTTCCCAAAATTAATTCGGAGTTAATGGGAGAGTCCTAGGGTTAGCTAATCCCTTTGGAAACATTAAAAAACAAGAATAATTAAAATAACAATAACTCACTTCATAAATATATAAAAATCATTCAATACATAAGCACAACAAGGTATTTAATCCACACTTTAAATATGAATATTCTCATAAACAAGATTCATGTGTTGGAAATAAATACTACACACTTAGATATACAATATAAAGCAAGGAAATGAAGAAATAAACATAAATGGATAAGAAATCCTTAACCACAAGCTTTAATCTTCAAGACCCAAGTGTGTGTGCAAAACCCTAGCCTCCAAACTTGTTCTCTCTAGTCTATGAAGAATGAAAATAAGCCAAAGATATTTTCAATGTCTGTTTGGATGAGTATAAAAATGATTTGGGGTCAAGATTTGTGAAATTCCAATATTACCCAGAACTGAAGCTCGATTTTCGCAATTGCGAACATATGATGGCAATTGCGAACTATGCCCAGCTTGCCCAGGTTCGCATTTGCGAAGACCTCTTCGCATTTGCGAAGGTTGACTGCTTCAGTTGACTTCGCATTTGCAAAGTGCTCTGCGCATTTGCGATGCTTGACTTTTTCAGTTGACTTCGCAATTGCGAAGGCCTTGTCGCATTTGCGACCACTGAGGCCACTGCCCAGATTTTCTCTCTTTTTTTTTGCTCCTTTTGACTTGTTTTCACTTGGTTTCTTCACTATTACTTCTAAATTACATACAACATGTAAAATAGAAGTAAATGGCATCAAATACACGATTTTATTGCTCAAACATAGCAAGAGTACAGATTTAAAGACAAGATGAGTTGGTAAAATACCAACTCATCATTCAGATTTCGCCAAAATTCAACCATAGCTAATTCAAGTCTATTTCTATATCGGACATCCAAATTCAATTCCGATCACTCTCCTAAGTCAGAAATCACCTCTCGGAACTAACCAAATCATCGGAATCCAATTCCGAGCCCTCTAACTAAATAGTCAACTCCAGGTTGACTTTTCATATTTAAGCTTCCTTCCAAAAGGCTATTTGCCTCATTTTCAACCAGAATCACTCCGAACTCACCCGACCAACTCTAACACCGATATAAAAGCATGAAACATAAAAATGCACGATAACGGGGTGGTAAGTTCTGTGATGACGGGTCGGGTCGTCACAGACTTGAACTCAAGATATTTGTGAGAATACATCTCTTAAATTTCGATTGATATCAAGTAAGACATCTTCCGATCTCGGGGCTTCCATACCAAATATGAATTTTTGTGAGACTACACAAATCTGGAATTGATGACGTGGTACAATATAAAGTTTATTTTGAAAATATTATCTGGGACAATTCCAAAGTTGTTTGATTGAAAATTTTGGATATATTCTAGATCTTGAAGTCTAGTTCTCAATAAATCAAACGGTTTATAATTTCAATTTTCCTACACCAAAATATGAATCTTTTGGCGAGACTGCACAAATCTGGAATTGATAGTATGGGGCAATATAAAGTTGATTTTGAGATATTATCTAGGACGATTCAGAAGTTTTCTGATTGATAATTTTGGATATGTTCTAGGTCTTGAAGTCTAGTTTTTTTGAAATTAAACGGTTTGCAATTTCGATATTTCTACACCGAGATATGAATTTTTTTATGAGACTGCACAAATATGGGATTGATGGTGTGGTGCAATATAAAGTTGATTTCAAAATATTATCTGGGACGATTATGAAGTTGTTTGATTGTGAGTTTTGGATATGTTCTAAATCTTGAAGTCTAGTTTTTTGGAAATCAAACAGTTTGCAATTTCATTTCTACACTGAGATATGAATTTTTTGGTGAGACTGTGCAAATCTGAAATTTTCAAAATGGTAAAATCTAAAGTTGGTTTCAAAATATTATCTAGCGTGATTCTGAAAGTTTTTTATTCTGAGTATTGGATATATTAGATATTGAAGTCATCAAACAGTTCATTATTTGTATTCTAATTCTGGGAACTTGCATAGCTTTGTCATGTCATTTAGGAGTTGTGTACAAAATTTGGGTTCATTCCGGGATGATTTGATATGTTTCGATGCGAGTTTTGGAAATTGGGAGTTCAAAGTTCATCAATTTTGGAGTGATTCATTGTTTTGATGTTTTATGTATGTTTTGAGGGCTCGAGTAGGTTCGTGTTGTGTTATATGACTTGTTGGCATGTTCGGACGGGGTCTCGAGGGGCTCGGGTGTGTTTCAGATTTGATTTCGGATCATTCTTCTTCAAAGCTATTGCTAAAGGCTGCTGATTCTGGTGTTTCCGAATCTACAGAAGAATACATGTAGTTGCAGGTCTGTAGATGTGGACAATTGATCGTAGAAGCGAAGAAAGACCTGATTGGAATGGATAGCAGAAGTAAGAATATGGGCACATCTGCGGCCCCGTAAAAGCGGAGATCTTGGGTGCATAAGCGAGATTTCGCACAGGATCGAGTTTGGTTGCGTACTTGCGGTTGCGCAGAAGCGTATGTTGATTCACAGGTGCGAAGGGTCAGTTGGATAGTGGATTCCACAAAAGCGGAGCTTATATCGCAGAAGCGACGCCGTATAAATGGCTAATGTGGCGCAAAAGCAAAAGTGACGAGCAGAATGATAAATACAACATTTCGTGATTTTTGCTTCATTTTAACATTTGCAAGCTCGGATTGAGGAGATTTATGGAGCAATTTCCACAATATAAATTGGGGTAATTTTTCTTTACTCAGTCTTGGTTGTATTCTATGAATCTATCTTCGATTTTAGCTTTTGGTTATTGAATTTTAAAAGAAATTTAGGGTTTTGGCCTAAAGTTTCATAATATGAATTTTTGAGTTTTGAACGCCGATTTGGAGTAAAATTTTAGTGAACCTAGTATGTTTGGACTCGTAATTGAATGGATTGTAAGATTTTGTGAGTTTTGTCGAGTTTAAGGCGTGGTCCCGGGTGTAATTTTTGGCTGGATTGGGATTTGATTTGGGTTCAATCTTTATCATTTAGAATTAGTTCCTTGGGCTTTATTTGATGTATTTGAGTTGATTTGGCTAGCTTTGAGACGTTGGGAGGTTGCTACACGTATGAGGGCATTCTCGGAGCATCGCCTGGCTTGCTCGGTATTGGAATTGGCTTGTTCGAGGTAAGTAACGCTTCTAAACTTAGTACTGAGGATTTAAAACATCGTAATACGTGTTATGTGATTGGTATCAAGGTGACACACATGCTAGGTGACAGGCGTGTGGACGTGTACCCTATGAATTGGGACTCTTTTGTTCCCATGTCACTGTATAGTGGCCCTATTTTTGTCGATATCTGTGTTTTCACCATGTGCTAAAGTATCCTGCTAGATACCATGTTTAGGCTTTATGTCGATACTATGGAGACCCATAGTGGCTGTTTCTTGCTGTCATTTCACATATTTCAATGATATTTTGTACTCGGTCATACTCAGGCATTCATATTTTATCTCAATCTCAATTGTTATTATTGATACATCATATTGTTGTTGTCGGGCTAGTTTCATGATATTGTGAGCCTGTGAGTGTGACTGGAGAGATTGATGACTAAGTGAGGCTGGGGACCTGTTTGTGAGGATATTGTACCATATCACGTGAATTATCCGTGCAGCACGTAAGTTGTCCGTGCAGCTTGTGAGTTGTCTTTGTTGATCTGGATATTGATATTATAGCACGTGAGTTATTCGTACTACACGTGAGTTATCCATGCAAATTATAGCGCTTGGCTGTAGGAGCCCCTCCGGAGTCTGTACGTCCCCGGTGAGCACATTTGACTATAAATATGTGTGGATCGGGCTGCTCACCGTGTCACACCTCCTTTTGGCGCGCCCCCTACCCCGGAGGGTAGATACGCGAGGGAGTTTTTTCCAATTTAAGTGACAATATTCGAAACGGGATTATTCTATTTATTTCAGAGTCGCCACTTGGAATAAATTAAGGTGTCCCAAGTCACCGATTTATTCAAATCCCGAATCGAGGAAAATTACGACTTTTCAAATGAAGTCTGCGAACCGGAAATTCTAAGTAAGGAATTCTGTTGACCCGAGGGAAGGTGTTAGGCACCCCCGGATCCCGTGGTTCTAGCACGGTCGCTTAAATTATTATAAATGGCTAAAATATCTGATTTTATACATGTTTATAAATTAATGCTCTGATTAAACTTTTAAAACCGCTTTATTAATTTTGAAGAAACGTATCTGACTTAAACAGTATTTAAACTATCAGTAAATAGAATAAATAAAAATTATTTGCTCTAAATAAAATCAAAATTTTGTCCCCTTTCATTCCGTTTTGTATCTTATATAAAATGAACACTTTAATTTCTAAATTTTACTTCTATTAATCCAATTCCGGCATATGTCTCTTAATAATTGAGTTAAACTACAAATGTCGTTCTTTTTGAAGAAAACTTGCTCAGCTTATTAACGAAATCTGGGCTTGAAGCCCAATACAAAGAAGAACGAAATCTAGGCATGAAGCCCACACGCATGCGCCAGCCTTCTCTATCGCGTGCCTTTCTAAGTAAAATTTCACAAATGCACAGTACATAGCCCGGGATTCAACTTTTATTGGTGGATTATTCTCTATATTCCTAACTTTGGTTTATAAAGAAATCATATACTACTGCATATTCAAATAAATTGTTTGAGACTGTTTTTAGCTTTTCATGTAAGCTGTTTTTAGCTTTTCATGTGTTTGAACACTCATAATTGCTTGAACACATTTGACCACATATATTGAACACTCACAATATGTTTGAAATCATATAAGCTGTTTTTAGCTTTTCATGCTTGAACCAATATGTTTGAAACTAAACCAACAGTTATGAATCGAATCGTCAAATGCAAGCGGCTAAGAATCTACTCTAAAATACATAAGTAAATAAAAAAAAAACTAGAAATTCAACTTCAAACAGGATCTTCATTCGAACAGAACTTCATGTCTTTACATGCATCAGTAATTAAACTTCAACCATGAACTAAAGAAGTACCTGGCAGTGGAAGAAAAAGTAATCAGTGACAGTAGTAACAACAAACAGAAACGAACAGCAACGCAGTCAGCAGTAACCCAGGAGTGTATCATAGAATCCGACAACTTCAGAAAACAATTCCATAGATGAAAAACAACTTAACAGGCAATGACCCCTCAGACTGATCAAAACAAATGGAATGCTTCAACTAACTTCACTGTAAGAAACAGAAAAATGAAAGCTCTCAATTAAACTCTCAATCTCTATCCTCTTTTCTCTCTATTTTCCAGTAAGTCTCTCTGTGTTTTCCCTCTATCCTGCCAGTGTCTGTTTGTGTGTTTTTTTTTTGTGTCTGCCTTCTCCAGTATCTATCCTTCTCTGTTTTTTATAAACTCACCGGATCCTCAACTAAACTCTCCACTGTCTTCTCCTCCCCTAGTGTGTCTCAGTTCATCCTCCTTTATAGACAAAACAGAATCCTTATTCCTCTCATCAACTCCCCCTTCCAGCCTGTTTTATTCCCTAAACCATGTGCACCCTTTAACTTTTTTAGTCACACCCCATGTTCTTTCTCATTTCCAGCTCAAAAAGCATTCAAACAATTAAGAATTCAAACTTTTGACCATTATATTCCCTGACAGCCCACTATTATTAAGCAACACATTAGTTTAGTAATCTGTAGTACTAATGGCAGCTCACTCAACAAGACCATTCTCCCCAGTTTGACATCTTAAAACTAAACCTTAACCTTTGAGAATTATTGTTCTGCTCTTAACCTTATCTGTACTTAAGATCCTTCTGAATTATAGTTAACGCTTGATTGTTAACTATGAAACTTCATAGCTATAACCTCTTATCAACCCTCTTCAAACAAATTCACACGGGAAAACAAAAGAAACCAAAAATGGTATCAATTATGGCATGGAGACAACCTAATGAAGAACAGGGGATTTGAACAAATTAAACTAAAAACAATAAGTTCAATTCATCACAGTTTTAACACATAACACTAAAATGGTAAACATACTGGAAAACGACTATGGACTGCCATCATGTATCTTTCAAACAAGTCACTTGACGACACTTAATTACTGATTATGTGAACTACACTAGGTAACTAATAATCAATTAACCGAGTTATAATAGTCGGGCTCAAGGATTTCAGTGATTTTCAAGAGGGAATCTTAACATGAACTAAATTATTCTAACAGATTGAACAAAACTCACGATAACGAATCAAATAATCAATCAAATAGAAACGAACGACCAAATGAAGAGGTCTAGGGATGGATAAAAAAATGCTAGAAAAGTTTTCACAATTAAACAAAAGAAAACAAAAGAATACATAGACATCCATGTAGAGCAACAGCAAAAGAAAGAGAGAAAAAAGAAGAAAGAATACCTCCAAAATCAATAGCGGCTCAGGTTCGAAACTCGATTTGAATCGTTGAAGCCAAATGGGCCTTAATCTGAGTGTTCTTGGTAGAGAATACTTAGATTAAGGTCCATTAGACCTCAATATTCGACCAATTCCGAATAAAAACCCTATTTTCAATTTCTAGGGTTCATGTGGCTAGTTTTGGGGCTTGACCGATTTTGGTCAAATTCGAACCGGACTAATGGTGGTGTGGTGGTTAGGCAGGTCTAAGGACGCTATGGTGTGAGTTTGGAGCGGTTTGGCGTGGTTTTGGTTTTGACTCGAAACTTTGATTCAATATTCGAAAGCTTTGGAGATTATTCGAGGATAACAAAGACCGGATTCATGCTGGGGGAGGTGAGGGGAAGATTTGGTGTAAATTTGGGGAGGTTTGGCCTACCGGAACCGCCGCGAGGCGATTTCCGGCAGGCGGCGGGCGGCGGTTAACGGTGGCATCTCTTCGCTTCAGAGAGAGACGAGAAAAAGGGTTTGGGCTTGGAATGGGTGACCGGCTCTTTTGGGGGTATTAAAATTATCCTTTCAATTTCGACCGTTGGATCATAAGATTCAACGGTTGTGATCATTCCCTTATGGGTAGATGGACCGGGTTATTTGGATCAGGTATATAATTTGGGCTCTTAATCCTGATCCGTTGGATCATTGCAAATAACGGTCCAGATCATTTAGAGGCAGATGGGGTTAATTGGGCTGGGTGAGGGGAGTTTTGGTTTTGGGCTGGTAGAGTTTAGGGCCTGGTATTGGCCGAAAATGGGTGGCCCAGTCCATTCCACCTTATTTCAATTCCTTTTTCTCTTCTCTTTTAACAAAAATTCTAATTACACTACTAAAAATTAAATTATACTATTACTAATTACATTAACAATTATCAACCTAAACAAATACTAATTAAAGTAGATCACACAAACTAGACCTTTAAATGCTAAAAAATGTAAAGCGTGTTATTATTATTATTATTATTATTATTATTATTATTTGATTTATTTATTATACTCTCAAAACAATCTTAATTACTCCTAAAAAAAAAGAAAAAATATAACTCAAATGTAAACGCAACACACATATTAATTTACCCAATAATCTCATAACAACAAATGCAAACGATAATAATTAAAATTAAACAAAATTCACAGAAAATTGCACACAACACAACAAATTGTTTTATTTTGAATTTTTTTGGGAGTAATTCCATGTAGGGCAAAAATCACGTGCTCACACACCGTAGTAGTTATTGTACAACGTTAAGTGATTGAGCGTGCTGAGCATTGAGCATAATGAGAGAGAATGTGAGACTATAAGATTGAGTACTCTAAGAGTGTGAGTACATAATTCATCTCTGAGATACATGGCATTCGCATGCACTCATGACATACAGTCACATAGATGCGTTTTTTCCTACGCCCTTCAAACGGGTCAGGTTGACCCATTTTCAGACCGGCCTAGACCGGTTGAAATACGGTTCGGTAGTTAAGGGGTCGGGTCAGCTGGCTTAGGGGGTTGGTCCGTTCACCACAAAAGATTCGGTTAACCGAATCGGTCAACAAAAATTACTGTTGAACTGATTAACCGACCCGGCCAT
Source organism: Nicotiana noctiflora (assembly GCA_032618575.1). NCBI lineage: Eukaryota > Viridiplantae > Streptophyta > Magnoliopsida > Solanales > Solanaceae > Nicotiana > Nicotiana noctiflora. Next base: position 112,436 of record JASVEL010003345.1, read on the forward strand.
ACCGGTTTAATGGCTAGAAATCTGAAATGTTATTTTTAAAATGTCATATGACCGTTGCCCAATGGGTTGATTGCAAGAATAGTCCTTTTTTGGGTAATATTTTTTTAAAATAACACTTTTAATAATTACTAATTTAGTCCATTGAAAAACTATAAATACATCCCCGTCCCTCGCTCTTCTTTATTTCTTCACACATCTCGAATTTCTCAAATTGAGATTCTCAATTCAAGTTAAATCATGCCCCGTACTTCTAAAGTGCACTCATATATTTTGGAACACTTTTTGGTGGTAGAAGAAAATGAAGAAGTTCACAAAGTAAAGTGCAAGAACTATGGTCTAGTCTTAAATCTTCGTCTAAAGTGGGTGGGCAGAGACTGTTTAAAGAGGCATATGAAAAATTACCTTGCGCGTCCTCTAGAAATTCGTATTTAAGTTGATTTGAGATAATTTTTGTTGCTTTAAAATTGTTACATGTATTTATGCTTAATGTTTTAGTTTGTCAGATAATTTGAAGTATTATTTTGCAATAAAAATTTAGTTTTACTCCTTTTTTATTAGTTTAGTTGTTGTTAAATATAAACTTTGTAAGTTTGAAATAAAAAAGAACTTACAAATTATAAGTGCAAGTTTTTTTTCATCTTCATTGTATTCTATTATCTTAAATTCTTAATAAAATATTCAAAATTTCAAATATAAAGATTTTAAAGTCTTTGCATCCTTTTATTCAAACACTCTTTTTATAATATTATTTTTTTAGTTTATATTTTTTACTTTAATTATATAAATTATGATTGTTATACAAAATAAAAAATATATAAAAAATTAACACTAACTCGACTCGGCCCGACCCCTTGGACCCGTAACCCTTCCGATTTATTTTTTATCCAGATGGATCCGGACTCGTTAAGCCCGATTTTGAATAACCCGTAACCAATCTGGATTGGAAGTTGACCTTTGTTTCCACCCCGGTCCACCCCGGCCCACCCGTTAAACACCCATAATTTTTTCTCATTCTATATAGTATCATATCATTCATGAAACTTGATATGTGGGTATAGAGAGGTGTTTTGCAATTGTTATTTGGAAAGAAAATGAAACTTCTTACTTATTTGTTGAAAGGATATTGAGAAAAATTATAGTTTTCAAACTTACTCATACTTTTGGCATTTTCCGCAAAAGAATTGAGTTACACTAAGATATTTGAAAAGCATGCCTATTTTTCTATAATTGTGAACGAGTTGAGCATTTTACTTTTGAGATACCCCTTTTATTACTTGGATTATGCTATTATGCACTATTGTAAAATACCGGTATTAGACGCGACTTTGTGATAGCTTGTCACTACTTTCAACATAAGGTTAGGTTTGTTACTTACTTAGTACATGTGGTCGGTTGTACTGATATTAAACTTCTATACCTTGAGTACAAATGCTGCCTGCTGATGTTGCCGCATTTGATGGGAGCTAGATTGAAGATGTACCTGCATCCGCTGCCCTTGTTCGTGGTAGCTATAGGTCTATAAAACTCTATTTATGTACTTTTCAAACATACGGTGTATTTATTTTATTTTAGCTTCATAAACCTATTATCAGAAGCTCATGTTTTGTACTATCAGTCTTTAGGGAAGGTTCAAGATTCGGATAATTTCTTTGTTTGATTGTCTCATTACTATTATTGAAATTGGTCAGTTATTAATTGGCTTACCTAGCAGGTGGTGTAGGTGCCATCAGGACTAGCGAATTTTTGTTCTTAACAATAACCAGCAATAGCAAATAGGAAGAAGAAAGGAAAAACTCGTTGTTGAATCTTCCTCCTTGCTTCCTAGTTTATTCTTGCCTCCAAAGGTGTTGTATAACTTCTCATTTTCGAAGTTATGTTTTAGAATGTATTTATATGACCTGGGTAGGGTGGAGGGACGTCCAAGATAATCCAAAATCTGATAGGATAACTGGAGGGCACGTCTGACTTTGCACAACATGCCACGCCACCATAGACGCGGACTCAACTTTTGTAGCTTTTTCGGTTCGCGAAGTGATCGGTGCCTTTGCTTTGCTGTGATTGGAATAGTTTCAAAAAGTCTCATTTTAATTATACATAATTTAATAAAAACAAACTGAAAAATTAGTACGGCCCAAAATTTATAACCGGATCGAAACATTGACACCGGTAAAGCTGACTCGAACTGAGTGACAGGAAAAACGTTCAGCGTTGCGGTGCGCAAAATGGCTTAAGTAATAAACCTGTAGCGAAGCACGGATCGATCCATCCTCTCAGTAAGTTTCAGAATCAGTTTTTCTAAATCTCTCTTTACTCAGTTCTGCTTCATGACTATCACTACCTCCATTTCCTCAAACCTCATACCTTGCTTAATGTGAAACAATTAGTGGTGTTGAGAGAAAAGATTGCAAACCAGAACCTGTTCTAGTCTTTGATTTAATGTTAAAATCTTGTTGAGGCCGATATTCAGCGCAACGGTAGAGTTATTTATTTTAAGTATCTGTGGTCTGTAGATAACGGGTTCCAAGTTTAGAAATCGTTTTAATACAAGGGGAAAATTGTGTACAATATACGGCCACTCTCCTTTGCCTTGCACTTGCCGAGAGGCAGTTCGCAATTGCTTCATTGTGGTTTACCAACGTGTAGTTCAGAGTGCTTAGCTCTGATTTGGGTCCCGGAGGGAGTGGGTTAGGTCGGTGGTGGGCTGTAATTATGTCTGGAAAACTACTACCAGTAACTTAGCTTGATGTTTATGAGTCTTATGGTAAACATATTAGCGTTTCGAGTTTCAACTAATTAATTGTTTTTGCTTCAAAAGTCGATTGGAAACAGCCTCTCTACCCTTCTGGGTAGGGGTAAGGCCTGTCTACATATTACCCTCCCCTATACTGGGTAATTATTGTTGTTGTTGTTGTTGCTTCAAAAGAAGAAATTTGGAGCATTTTGCTTCCACCACAGCCACTTCAGAAGCTATTCAAAATATGCTAAAACTTTAAATAACTCTTTGTTGTCTTTCTCTCAAATTAGTTGTACTATCATCTTTTTCTGTTTGGTTGGATTTTATGGCTAGATGGTTGGGGGAATTTTAGGAGAACGACTACACACTATATTCTCATCTAATTTTGGTCACAGTTCCTGAAGCTGATATGATCAATATTCCTACTTTTTATAACAATCTCTTGAAGTTCAGCAAGTAGAAAATAAAGGAAAAGAAAAAAGAAAAGTTTCATTAGGATCTTCTCATCAATGTTGTAGTAGTCAGTGGTTTGAATCTTCCTTGTAGGTTTTTGGCATGTAATTGAGTGACCAATTCTGCTTGGATCTCGATGATGCAAACAGAAGTTTAGTGATATATGCAAAACATGTGTTTCCTGGATTAAAGGATTGTTTTTAAAGAGTTTCTAGAGAAGTAGTAATCTGCTCCATCCTGCTTTGGTGATGTGTTATTCTTTTTCTTTTAGCAGGAGGCCTTGCATAGAGAGTTTAAACTTATTTTTTTCTTCTACCGTTTGCATTACGTTGAAAAAGAAAATCATAGAAACCGGAAAGTTAATCTTTCTTCAATTAGGTGTGTGAGATCAAGAGAGGAAACAAGCCTTAGTGGGAGGAAAGCAAAGTCTTCTTCTTCTTCACCTACAAGCGTCTTTTCACAATAGACTTCCTAGCCCATAATTCTTTGTGCTATTGGAAAGCCATGCAAAGGAAAGTTATCTTCTTTATTAATACTCAATGTTATCTAGGTAAGAATATGAATTTTTATCCTTCCGTGCATCTCTTCCCTTTTTTGGTTTTGCCTTTCCTAAGTAATTTACTTGTCAAAAAGATTGGAAGTAACTTATAAAGGAAGTACTGGAACTAGCAGAAGTTAGACTACGGAACGATAAGCAAATAATACGAATCGGTTCCTAATAAGTTTCGAATATCATGTTTGTCCAGCCATTCCCAAAAAAATATTTCATGTTTGTCCAATCTTTTTGTGCTTATAATGTTAATAAGGTATAGCGAAGAAGGCTTCTTTTTGTTTTTGTTTTTAGCCATTGTGCTGGTTTTGACCTATATACCTTTCTCATTGCACTTAAACTTTGCTGTTCTGAAATAAGTGAATGTAATAGTTGTGCCACTGGAGCTAATAAAATTAATCTTTAGAGTCCTATTGCCTTTAAGTTTTCAATCAAGTTATATTGAAACTCTGCCACACTTTGTTACCCTAACCCCTATCACACCCTCATCCACAGTGCTGTTCTGTTAATCAATGTCACGTTGTGAGTGCTGAATGGTTGAGGAAGGTGCTTTACAAGGATTTTTGCTGTATGTCGCAGAAGTTTGGGCGGAGTCTTGTGAGTTCATTTAGAAGTGGACTTGGAACTGCTGGATGTCACATGTTGTTGATAGGATTATTAAAACACAGGACAGAAGCTGTTAGAAGTGCTTTATTATTTGTCCAAGCAGGTCAATGTTGTTATTTAATGGACTTATTTTCTCACTGACCTATAAGTTGAAGGTTATAAATTGTTAGTTAATACGGAAATTCAAAGGCTTTAATATAATTCAGGGACCAGCTTCAAGTATTCCGGAGAGGGAGGCCCTCATAAGATACAAGCATTTGCACAAGCTTGAACAGATTTATTTTGGATCATTCATTTACAAACACTTATGAATTCCTGGCCTTAAAACTAGTAAATTATGGATTATATTACGTGATTCCGGAAATAAACAACTAGCTAATGAAATTTTGGTTGCCTCACCTTCCAATTTCTTTTGGATAGGTTATAGTATTAATCTTTTCTTTTTCTTTTCTTCTTTTGGGCAATTCCTTTTTTATTGTTAATTTGCTCCTGGTTTTTACACTCTCAGGCTTCAGTTCTGTGCTCAGACTGAATCTAATCTCTGTTGTGACAACCTTGGAGACTGCTGTATGTGAACTAGTTAAATCGCACATTTAATTCAAATCAAAGAACGGAATGCATTGAACATAGAAGAAAGGACATGAAAGCAAAATAATTTCTTTTTCCCAAGGTAAGAAGCATAAATTATTGCAGAATCTATATGTGCTTTTAATATACTTATTTATATCTGACTTTTGTTCATTTTTATAATCGTCATGACTAACTGAAAAAAATTCATCTATGTTTCATGTGCAGATGCTACATGTGGAAGGTTGATGGTTGAGATTATTCTTCTCAAATCGTATCTTTCAGTCTTCAGCGATGTTGCTGAATGCGTAAGTTAGTGTTGCGTATCTATGCTTTGTTGTTCTCTTACTGTGGCAGGTCTCTATTTGTTGTTCTCATCTTCATTTTGTTTTTTTCTAGCTGATCCACATGTATGAACACTAGTTTGACAGTTATTGACTTTTTGAAAAGTTGGATATTTTGTTCCTTAGATTGGGGAATCACTATGGATGATAATGATCCAACATAAAAGAGCTGCACATCCCAATATTGTCATACTGGTGTGCATCATTAAGTACTCTAATAGAAGAGCACTAACTTAAAACCTGAATTTGCAAAGCCTTATTGTTTTATCGGTGTTGATTTATTCATCTTGGTTGATAAAAGCCTTTTTCAGCACTTCAGTATTAGCTATACCCTCCAGTAAATTGAACCAACTGATAGGCTTGCAATTACTTGAACTTGTTTTCGGTGGCGGATCCAAAATTTTAAGACCATGGGTGCACCACGATACTTGTCATGATATCAAGAGACGTAATATTTTTAGTGTTTTATGACATATTAATGATGCTGCACATCTTTCTATTCTAAATTTGTGTTTGTTATTAATATTATTAATTGTATCTGACAATCATTACATAATATTTGTCTTAACTTAAAATTCAAAATAAAAAGGAAAAGCAGAATGGTAATAAAAATTTAACACTGTAAAAATTGAAAATTACGCAAATTTTATGGCTAAAAGAAGCATGAAAATATCAAAAAGCTCTTAGAGCATATGACACGTTCTTTATAGGTGACTTGCTTATCCAAAAAAAGAAAAATATTTTATCGTAAAAAGTTGGAAAAGAATTCAATAATTTGGTTGGAATTCAAAAATGTTTAAGCAATAATTTGGAATAAAAATATTTAAGCAAGTCTCGTCATGAACTTAGATTTTATTGTCTTATAAATTATTTATAATAAAACTAATTTATAGTGGTTTAAGATAAAGACAAATCTCGATGAAATTAGATTTTATGGTTCTCCAACTCCTTAAGTTATTGTTTACCATGAAAACTTGGAGAAGAGATAAAAAAGAAAGGAAAAATGATAAGAAGGGAATAAAAATAGAATTAAAACAAAAAAAAGAGCTCTGAAGTACAAACTAAATACGTTGTTTTATATTAATGTGTGTCCATGTGGTCTATGCACCGATACCAAAATTTGAATATGGGTGCCAACTTTCTATATGGCTAAACCATTAAAAATTTATACATAAAATCTGCTTTTACTTGGCAAGGGAATGGGTGCATGTGACCTTGTTTCCTAGCATAGATACGCCTCTGCTTGTTTTCATCATTTTTTTTGAAAATGTTGATATCGTTTCTTATATGGGACAAAATCGGCTTTGACTTTTCTTCAGAAGTAATAAACTTTTGATAATTGAAGCACGGAATTGTTGTTTCTATTAGAAATTATAACTGAAACACATAATATAATAAGCTGGCTCGATTAAGCTACTAACCAATACTTGTTACTCGGTCCCCTGATATATTCCCTCGTAAATAAACGAAAACCCTAGGGCAGAATTTGAGAAATACTAGTTTTAATTTCCCACAATTTTCTGGTCCCAGGTGCAATATATATTTTTCGCTCCAGTGCAGTGTAAACAGAATATGTCAAGCTCCTCTAAGAAAATATATCCTTTTCTCATAAAGTAATAATTATATCAATGAGATGAAAAATTTCCCGGTATACACGTGGTATGCAGAAGTGGAGGATTTACACAGAAATCCGGTTATCTACAAATAACACCTAGTCATCGGTATCAATAGGGACCTCTTGGATGTTAAAAATTATCTACGAACAAAATCAAGCCCTTATCTAGACATTCTTTTTCCACGCCTTCACATGATTTCATGTTCTTTTCTCCAAGTATCCATGTAATAGGCCTTTACTACATGTCATGTTCTGCATCTTCTTTTCCAAAACATCACATTCTTGATTGTTTCCGGCATTGATTACTGTATTCCGAACAGATTCTATCCACCGGAACTGAATAGCAAAACTAAAGATTCTCATCTTTACCCTATCGCTTCGCAGCCAAAACTAACTGAAATATTTTAACTTGCCTTTCCTCAAATTTTTGCTTTCTTGCTGCCCATGGCAAAGATTAACCTTGTCTCTAAGGGGTCGTTTGGCCGATTGTATTGGCATAATCAATCTCAACATAAAATCCCAAATAAAATAATACAGTGTTTGGTTAGCCACATAAGAAAACTCCGCATCACTAATACAACATTTGGTTGCTGTATAAGAAAAAAATTGCTGCATTACTTAATGCAGCATTTGGTTGATGGGACTAATAATATATCCACATTAAGTTATGTGGGAATACATGGATTATTTTATGCGAGATGAATGTGGAATAAGAATATATGTATAGCAATATGGGGATCAAACTTTTACCAGACAAATGCTTTTTAAGTATGTAATTCTTGTATAACAATCCATTCCTATTAATCACCATACAATAATCCAATCACTATTAATCGCCGCATAGCAATCCCTTCATTATTAATCACCACATAAACAATCCTTACATTTTAATTCATGCATAACTAATATGTGAAGCAAACGTCCCCTAAGAGTCCATACTGATAGGTAATGGAACAATATGTCCTCAGTAGTCTGTGGTAGAGGGATATGGCGCTGCTTCAGCTCACTGAGGACATGACCCTTGATAGTAGAGTGTGGAAGTCGAGGATTAAGGTAGAAGGCTAGTTGGTAGTTTATAGTTCTTCACCGATAGTCTTAGTAGTATGCATGTCCCTTCATATTCTTAGATTTTTATTATGTTATGTGGTTTTGTTCGCCTCAGGTATTGTATTTCTGTATTTCATGTTGCTATTATTTGGTGCCACTTATCCTCCCCTTTTCCCTCCCTTGCTTTCCTCTTCTTCTTGCCCTTCCTGTGCCGAGGGTCTATTGGAAACAACCTCTCTTCCTGAATTAGGTAGGGGTAAGGTCTGCGTACACACTACCCTCCCGAGACCCCACTTGTTGGGATCAAACTGGGTTTGTTGTTGTTGTTGTTGTTGTCTGTGGTAGAGGGACTTAACCAAAAATTCCATTCTCCTCCCATTCCATTTCCAAGCAGCCTGGTCTGACATTGCTGTTACATTATGATGTTCCTTTCATGTATTTTGGAACTCCCTCAATCTTCCAACTGTTTAGGTCTCTTCTGAATCTCAAAGTCCAAAGAGTTCGTCCGTCTTGTACCTATATACTTGAGTAATTGTCGTATCTTTATAGCTAGATATGTAAAGATAGCAGGATCATTAAGGGCATAGTCGCCATGTCACCCATACTTCCAAAAAGCTGATCTTAAGGGTGTGGTCACAATATCACCCATATTCCCAAAAAGCTGATCTTTTTTCCGTTCCCACTTTAGACATGATGTTGCTATTGTACTCTTTTGTCACTTCATAATCCGTAATCAGCATTCGTGAGGCTATGTGATAATTCATTCCTGCACTACTTTCTTGTATCCTGTATGTAGCTGCAATTGATGTTATTGGAAGAGCCTGCACCAGTCACTTATTTCCATAGTCTCTTTTCTTAGAACGTTTGTTGAAAACTTTCAAATTTCACACGGTGGCCTCAAAGAAAGTGTATCCTATGTTGTCAATTACATTAAATGGAAAGGTTTGGCCTAGTTTCTGCTATTTCCTCCGTCTCAATATGTTTCCAGATTAGCATTTTGAGAGGGAGTTTTTTGGGCTTGTTTTGAGAAGAAAATATCAAGCAGAAGTGTCCTTGGGCTTTCAAGGAAGGTTACATATCAGAGCGTAATGCAACACCTGGACCTCTTGCGTGCTTCAGTTATATCAAAGAGATACGGAAAAGGAAAATGATATTTGAACAGATCTTATTCTTAAGTACGAAGCTTACTCGGGTAGAAATTGGACAAAGTATGCAACTTGGGTATATCACTTTTTTCTTATGTACTTGGTCAACAATTAGATTTGCTAGCCCTGTTTTATTATCTAAAAAACTTTGTTTTCTTGTTGGATGCCTTGGCTTTATGATTTGTGGACACTATTTTGCTATTGGATTTATCTGAAATACGAACATTTTTAAATACAAACCTTTGTTTTAACCCACCAAAGTTACAGTACAGTGGCTAAGGCCTTCACCTTTGATTAACATCATTCTAAGTTTAAAAATCACATGGAATGTCATAGAGATTGATGAAAGTAGCAATACATAGAATTGGGTTGGACCAACACAATAAACATACCAATGATGAATGAGAACTGGAATGGATCAACATGTCGAACATAGCTTTGATTAACAAAAAACAGAATGCGACAGCACAATGAATACAGATGGTAAACCAAACGTAAACTAAATCCAATTTATTTGGTGTGATTCTAACAAATGCTTAAATATGAGGGATTTCCAAAACAGTAGTGAGATACTGATGCATAACAAGTTGGTACCATAAATCACTCATTTGAGCATTCCTGTTCTCAATGTCATAGTCCTTGCATTCATCTCGGTCTGTCTCAGATGAATTATCATTTGGCAACAGTAGCTCCCCTTCATTGAGCAAAACAAGGCTTTCCTCGTAATTTCCCATAAAGAATGAGTTTTTAGTGCCAATGATATCAAAATTCATCTTTTCATGTGTCTCGAGATTATAAGACACAAGCTGTCCTGTTCTTCTTGTCAAAAGTATTTCACTGTTGTTCCTAAAGCCCAGAATCGTTCCAGGTTCCCAGTCAAGAACGATATTGAATTCCTTGCTCCATGACTCGACAACACCATACTCTTTCATTACCCAAATTGAACAAATCCGGGTCCAAGCACACTTGTCGTAGTGATATATAGCAAGTGATTCCCCAAACTTTGCTGTATTCAGATTCATAGGTGGTCCAATAAGCAAGCATTCTGGTAACTGTAATTCCACAAAAATCTCATCACTTAAATCAAATGCCAGAATCAAATTCTTCATCCTTTTTCTTTCGACATCGATTTTGTAACCAGTCCAGTGGACTTTCCCATGAACAACAGCTTGTTTATAAAAGTACTCCGGAATGTAGCTCTCTGGAATAAAACCATCAAGTTGCTTCCAAATTCCCAGACTAAGTGAAAAAATTTCAACTTTAGGTGGCAGCAAAAATGCTCCTCGACTTTGAGAATAGGTCATCTTAACAACTTTGTAATCTTTGCTTTTTATATCAAAGCCAAAGCCAAAAACAAACATATATCTCCCTTTCTGACTACAATCAAGAGGAGGCATTGGGAGATGGAGGCATCTGTTTATTGCAGGGTTCCATAGTACTAAAACATGTGAATATCCAAATAAATCATCAGACAAACAAAGGATGCCGTGGCAAGAGCCCACGATCCTAAAATAATGCCTCACTGTGTCATTGAAAGGGGATCGTATGTTTATGTTGGTGTCAATACTGAATGATGCATTATTGACTCGAACGGAATAAAGTTCCTTCTTTTGAGGAATTGAGAAGTATCGAAGAATTTTATGTGTAGGGTTTTTTGAAAGAATCGCTTGTTGAGTGTGTTGCCTAATGAATTCAGGGCATGAGATTAAAGAGTTCCATGATTTTGATACACACCTGAACCTGAGAAGAGATTTTGGTGGGAGCCTTGAGAGAATTTGGATCATCAGTTCTTCTGGGATATGATCTGACATTTTCCTCGGTGGCTGAAACTTGGGATCTGTGGCTGATTTCCTTTTCTCTTCCTCACTTTTCTGTCACTTTTCTGTTTTTAGAGAAGAAGAGATTGGGGAGTTGGGGAGGAGTTAAAATGATGGATCAGTCACTGGTGCTGATGGCTTTTGAAGTTTTATTCCTGGTGAAGAGAGCTTCAAATGTAAGTTGATGCCAGTAAAAGTAAGAGAAGCATGGCTTTATGCAGGGTAAATAGAGCAAAGACAAAATTTTGTACCAAAAATAAATAAATGCATGCTAATCTGTAAGGGGGTATGTTAATCCCTGTCCAGATTTCCCACCGAGTTATTCAGGGAAGAAAATTAGAAGGTGGCAGTTTTATCAAAGGCGCGCTTAAGCCCCAAAGCAACGCTCAAAACATATTGAGCACTTCTTCTCTTAGCAGGCGCTTCAGTGTTGTCATCAAGGCTTTTAGGCATACTTTTCCTTGCCAATGAGTATAATCCTGAAGAGTCGATAATAACAATTGATATTTTACTTTAGCGTAAATTTTCTTTTAATTTTTTTTTCCGTCCATATATTTGGTATTCATTGTTATAGATATTAGTCTTAGACTACACATACATATATGTAGTTTTTCTCCGTTTGCGCCTTTTTTTAAAATTAAAGCCATACTTTATTTGCGCTTAAAGCCCCACCCAGACCTTAGAGTTTTTTTGCGCTTTACGCCTTTGATAACACTGGAAGGTGGTCTATTATTTAAAGCTCGACATGGTGAATTGAGGGTGGGAATTGCTTTTCTTTGTACTTTACCAACCAATGGCAAAATGGAGAAATAGAAAAAAGACTAGTTTATTTGACTATAAATTTCATTTGTTATTAATTGGCAAACTACGATTACATAAATCTGAACTCAGATTGACAAATTGATATGTTGACTCTTGTTACATCGATAAGGTATTACATGCCAAAATTGGACTTCCAGAGATGAAATAAATTGATTTTATTCAGGTTTATAGGATTTCCTAGATTTTAAAAGAGGAAATAAATTGAATTTGAACCGATTATAAACAAAATGCCTACTTACCTTGTGATTAGAACTTAGCAATTTGAAATATTGTTCTCATGCTTTTCTCTGGTTAGGTTGTTAGGCCCAGAAGGTGTTGTCAAAAGCGAAAAGGGTCAAAAAGCACCCCGGGTCTATCAGGGCTATAAGTGCAAAACAGAATTAAAGTGTTGGCATTAGCTAAAAAAGGCGCAATTAAGAAAAAAGTAAGAATATATAGGTAATGTCAGAAAAATATTACAACTTCATTCATAATTATTTTCCTTAACAATTAATGTCTATTTTCCAATCTTATTTATTGTTTTGTACCACTCCATTCAAGATAGAACTTATGGCCAATGAGGCGCAAGTGCTTCGTATAAGTATCTAATTGAGGGTTTCTCTGATCTTTAGGGCTTAAGCATGCTTCAACCAAGCCTTTGACTATATAGGGCCCAGAGAGTTCAGAATTAATATACAATGTGCACATAAGTGATAAGCCGATCCATCTGATTTGGGATAGAGGCATAGTTGGATTGAGTTACTGAGAGTTGCTGGGCCAATCTCTCCAGCTAAAACATTGAAAATAAAATTATTTATGCAATTATCCGTGCTTAATCGAAAAATTTCGAATGAATTAGTGTTTCCAGTAAGATTTCAATTCAACTGACATTTAGATCTACATGTGCAGGAATGCTTTGAAAGCAAAAGTTTCAGATGGTGTGATCTCGATTTTATCAAAGGTGATACTTTCTGTTGATCTTTTTTCCTTCATCCAGAATTAGGTACGACTCCTAGATCTGGTGAATACCAAGGCAGCAAGGCAATATGAATGAAATGATTCAAAAGAAAAACTATGCGAAGGAGTTCATCCAGATAGACAAAATTGTTGAATATGCTCTAAATTGAGAGGGTAGTTTCCATTATGTTTATGAATATTTAGAAATAAGTTCTCCTTTGTCTTAACTAGTTATTTCATTTGGTTCCTTATTACATTGTCTATATGAAAATACGAATGCCCTTTCATGCTGAAGCCTAAAAGTTTTGAGAGCAAGTCCTTTTATTCTTTTCTCTTTTCCCTATTTTCCAGAAATAAATATGTCAACAGTTTAAACAGTGTAGTGACGAGGAATCTTATTTGGGAATTTTGAAGTTCTTTTTTAGGAACTCAAATTGTTTGTTTGGTTATTGATAATTAAAGATTGCGGATATTCTCTAAGTTGGAATTGTAATCTGTGATTTTAGAGCTCTAACATGTAAACACTTATCATGTAATAAATATTCTTCAGAAAATAATTTGTCAGCGAAGAGAGGTTTAGAACTTTAGATAAAGCAATTTTGAAACTTACTGAGACCAAATTAGTTGAAAAAACCTTAATTAAAACTTAGAAATATTCTATTTCTGTGTATGTTTACATCGTGACAGTAATGTATAGGTAACCTTGTCTTGTCTTTACGATAAGTTTCGCTATATCTTTGTCAAATATGTTTTATGTTGAAAGTCAGTCTTAGCTAGAGATAGTTGCTCATCATTGTCAATTTGTCATTCTGGCACTAGTTACACTGGCATTTCCCTATATCCATATTTAGACATTTGATGTCAAGGCAAATCATAGTTTAGCAGCATCTGCATCTCTTAACTCCTGCTGTTTCTGTTCATGGTATTTGTATTCTGTTTCAGAAATTCTTCAGATAAGCCTGAAATGGAAAACAAAAAGCAATTGGATTGAGGTTGAAACTTGAAAGGGATGCTCCCTTTGCACGTCGCTAGCTCCCTTCTTTGGTTGAAGCATTTAATGAGCAGTTTATGGCTTTGTCTGAAAACTCACGCTATTGTCAAATTGATATGAAGCATCAAGCTTGATTGACCATCTCTCTGCACCACTGGAAGCATGTCATCAGGAAGCTCTTAGTGTAGACATCTCTTTAACATTTTGGTGGTTTATGCCAAGGCCGTGTGGAATTGCCCTGAGCACAATTTATGAACTTCTGACGTATTGTTTTCTAGTTGTTAGGACTGAGTTAAGTTTCCTCTTAGGATTGATGGTTGTTAATTTCTTTTTACTTCTATCTGAATAATTTACTGTTTCAATGCTTTTGTCAATTTTAGATATACTATTGTTTCCAATAACTCAGCTCAACTTTTTGCTACTTGTCAAAAAATTTCATGCTCAGACGTCGACAGGTTCAGTTACCAAAAGTGTAACTGAGACCATATTTTTTATTGTTGGAAGTAGGATAAAGGAATAGTTGTACTATAGATGTAAAATTAATTTTGTGAAAATTATTTTTATGAAGTTCGATGCCATAACACCATTTTGAGACTGAGTATGAGGAAGGGATAAGTTCTTAGCGTAGACTTTTCACCTGGACGAGTCTGGCTCTAGATATCGGATTTGTCATCACCTAAATCTTAGGATTTTTGAATTATGGGTAAGAGAATGGATCCACTTGTTTACATACAACCAATAAATGTACGAGTTTGAGCAACATACCTTTTCCTAATATTTTGGTGGTTAAAATCAAGGCCATGTGGAATGCCCTGAGCATGAGACGAACGCCGGGAAACTTACAGATGCTTTTCTCAATATTATCAAAATAGTAGTATATTGTTTCCAAATTGTTCTGAGAGCACGGAAAAAAAGTAGTTGAAAATATGAGGCCTAATATATGATGAGAAAGCAGATCAGCCCATATATTACTTTTCGGTTGAAAAATAGAATTCGATCGAGGGCCTTTCGAAAATAGCATCTCTGCTCGTATAAGATAGGAATAAAGTTTGCTTACACTCTACCCTTCCCAGATTCCACTTATAAAACTTACTGGATTTATATTGTAGAAAAAAATTGTATTAGAAGCGTATAATGGATAAGATTATTATATGAAGACGGAAGTGACTATAAAGAAGAGGTTAAGAAGCACCCTATAAGACGTGCACCGATAATGCAAAATTTAAGAAGTATAAACATATACATGTTATAAATATATTATATTATGGATGTTCATACTCCGTTGTAAATAAGCTTCTTGAAGAAACTTATCCACATGGGACTCCGCCGTAAATATGTTTATCTATTTAGTACTCTATTGGAAATAAGCTTCCTGAAGAAGCTTATCTTTTCGGTACCTGGTTACGGATAAATATTACCCCCAGTAGAAGATTATCCATACCTGAAGAAACTTATCATTTCGGTACCCGGTTATGGATAAACATTACCTCCGGTAGAAGATTATCCATACCGGGTATAATAAGCTTATCCTTTCAATATCCGGTTATGGATAAATATTACTCTCGGTAGAAGATTATCCATACCGGGTATAATAAGCTTATCCTTTCAGTATCCGGTTATGGATAAATATTACCCCCATTAGAAGATTATCCATATCGGTATAATGAGCTTATCCTTTCAGTACTCCGTTATGGATAACCATTACTCTTAGTATAAGATTATCCATATCGGATATAGTAGCAGCTTACACAGCAACTTATAGTAGCTTACACAGCAGGTTGCAGTAACAACTTACACAGCATCTTGCTTTCCTCTATAAATAGAAGAGCTTTCAGTTCATTATGTACATCAGCTTGAATTCGAATAATATATCAGTCTCTCTCTATACTTGTCTTTACTTTACAATCTTTATTTTTTAACACGTTATCAGCACGAGACTCTGCCATCTCGAGCAAATATTTTGAAAGTATCTGAGGTAAGAACTTTCTTTTTTTAAATAATGTCAAATCTTTCTAAACTTGAATTTGTTGCCCTGGATATATTAGGCAAAAGCTATATGTCTTGGGTGCTTGATGCTGAAATTCATCTTGATGCGATGTGTTTGGCAGACACCATCAGTGATAAAAATTAGGCATCAAACCAAGACCGTGCCAAAACAATGATATTCCTACGCCATCACCTTGATGAAGGCATGAAATGGAATATCTTACTGTTAAAGACCCAGTCATACTGTGGAATAATTTGAAAGATAGATATGACCACCTGAAGATGGCCGTTCTTCCACAGGCATAATATGATTGGACTCATCTAAGGCTACAAGATTTTAAATCTATCAGTGAGTATAATTCTGCTTTGTTCAGAATTATTTCCCAATTAAAACCATGTGGTGATAATATTATTGATTATGATATGTTGGAGAAAACTTTCACCACTTTTCATGCCTCGAATATGCTCCTGCAATAGCAATATCGAGAGATGGGATTTAAAAGATATTCTGAACTTATCTCACATCTTCTTATAGCCGAGCAACATAATGGGCTATTAATGAATAACCATGAAAGTCGGCATACTGGTTCTTGTCCATTCCATGAAGTGAATGAGATGAACTTCCACCAAGCTAGACGTGGAAGAGGTCATGGCCCCAGTCGTGGTCATGGTCGTGGTCGGGGAAGAAACTCTAATCATGGTAATAATAATGCACCAAAGGACCCTCCTCGCCACCAACAGTGGAAAAGGAAGGAATAAAAACATGAAGCGGTGCAAGCACCAAATGCAGAAATTGCATGTTGTAGATGTGGATGTCGTACGCCAAAACACCTGGTTGAGCTTTATCAAGCCTCCTTGAAAAAGACAGAGAAAAATGCTGAAGCAAATTTTATCTTTGAAGATAATTTTGACTTCATGCATTTAGATGTAGCTCATTACTTTGAACTCCCGGAAGGAGAATAAGTCATGTAATCGGTAGTGAATCTGTAAAAATATAAATATTTTGATTTTTGTTGTTTGTAATAAGTAGTATGGTTATGTAATTGTACATAAATAAAAGTTATGATTTGATAATTTTGTTTACTATAATATATCTTATTCATTTTGAAGAATATGGATATTATTATTAGATCAACTTAAACTCTAGCATAGTTTGCAAGAAATATACAACTACCAAAAGTGGTTATTTTCGTATATCTCATTGTATTGTTAACCACTAGAAGTGATATATGCCTATGATCACCAGAAGTGATAATTTAGACTTTCTATGGTTACAATTGAAGATAAGATACATAAATATTCTCTACACGCCTCGATTTGCTCCTGAAGTAGTAAATATTTTAAAAGAGATTGAGGCATCACAATTTATTATGATTAATGCGCATTCAGATAATCATGTTCGATTTTCCTGAAGGATGAGAGCTTTTGATAATAATAATCCATTCCCTGAAGTAAATGTGACAATATTAATCAATATGGTAAATATGAACGCGCTTTTGATGTAAATATATTTACCTCCGGAAGAGGTAGTATAACTGAGAAAATATATACTCAATATTTCGTATTTTAAATTTGCTCCTAAGAAGTAATACAATTGGAATTGCCTCATGAAGTAGGAAAATATTATGAAAAGGAGTTTTCTTGTGCTTAAACAATTATTTATTTGATTGTCATTTTCTCTTATGATACCAGAAGTATATGAGCAATATTTGATAGTACAAAATGTATCAACAACTCCTGAAGAGCTAACTGTTTGCCTAGAAGACACGTGACACCGGTAGTGTCCGATAAATATTAGACTGTGAATAATAATTGAAGGCTCTCGAAGAGATTATTTATAAATATGTCATTCATATTATATGATTGTGGTCAAAACATAGATTGTAGTAAACCTGAAGTTTACTAAAATAAATAGCTATCATATTGAGATTATAGATGATTGGAAGATTGAAAATCTTCATTTTTCACAATCATAGGGGGTAAAATAATATGTATATGAGAAGTTACCCGCCTTATTCTTTGATTTCTACTTCATTATGTATCACGATAAACCAGAAGTTTACTAATACAAAAGTAGCCATAGTAAACCAAAAGTTTACTAATGCAAAAGTTTATGTCATAGTAAACCAGAAGTTTACTAAGAGATAGCACATGCCATGATAAACTTGAAGTTTTCATTTGCCATTTTTAAATGATCTATTTGAGAATTTAGATAATCATATACTGAAGATCTAGAAGATTCTTCAAGAATTCTCCTGTGTTGCCTGTTCTCATAATAAATTGATTATACTAGCTAAAGTTGGGACTAAGACCCCTGATTCTAAAATATATAAAAGGTGAATATGGGCCCATTCACCTATCATGTGAATCACTTATAGATGCATATATAAGATGGTTACATGTATATTTATTGTCAACCTACAGTTTGGCATTTGAAATTGCTTTTCTCACTTAAGAGCATAATTTTCAGATTATGAAATCAAGACAGTTCATCTTGATAATGCTGGTTTATATACAAGCTAGTTTAGCAATGAATACCTCCTATTAATGGCTAAACTATTGTTTATGAGAATAAAGCTTCATGTGTTGGTCTAAGATTTTCTAAATTGCATATAGCAGCACTTATATGCATCAGACCAACAATATATGATAAGTCCTCCCCTCATAATTGGTTTAGGATCAGAAATCAAATATTTTACTATCTTTTGATGTATGGTATATTATTAATTTCTCTACCACAATGCACAAAGATATATTTTCCAAAGAAGATTGGGTATATATGTTAATTTTTCTAACATCTGGGGAATGGAATAAATAGCTGAAAAATATGTTATATGAATGGAATTATCATGATCCTCACTTAGAAGATAATTCAAGTCAAATGCCAGAAGCATTTGCTGATCCAAAATCAAATATCATATTTCAGCTGCAAATGCTCCTATTAAAATTTAAAGTCCCTGAAGGATAGAGTTTACTGTATGCATTAAGCGTGGTAGACAAATCGGTTCCAAAGGTAACAATCATTGAAAAATGATAAGGAGCTAATGATCAAAATGATCATAATGAGGAGGAAATGAGCTCTAGAAGAGCCCACGACATGACATTTCATGAAACTCCAGAAGAAGTTGGGGTACCTGAAAATAAAGAAAGTGATGAGACATCAACAAGTTATGCCGCTTAGGAACATATACAAAATGATAGTCGACGATATATTTGATACAATATAGTGCACAATACGCTTAGGAACCTTAGGTAAAGATTTAGCTACTCATAATCAAGAAAACAAGATAGATAATTGATTTCATAATCAAGAATTCAATGTAAAAGAAAGAAAGATGTTGATAGAGTTCTCTCTTACTAGTTTGCTTGCAAAAGTAGTCAATAGTACAAAACTTGCCTCCTTTGGTTGAATCCTAACAATATATCTAGGGTTTAGGTTATACAACTTGCGTTTTTACACTTTAGTCCTTAAAAATTCCGCCTTCTACCGCGGTGGATCAAGTATTCTGAATCTTGAAAACATCCGTAGGCCTGTTCTACCGTGGTTCTGCCGCGGTCACGGTGGAACTGCGGTCAAACAGTGCCTCGGATTCTTCCGGCTATTTCAACACAATTTCTTGACTTGTTCCACACTTGACCTTTTTCACCGTCTTTTGACTCCAAAATTGCTCTTTTAGCCTTCATTAACTCTTGTGTACCTATAACACAATAAAACAACACCAATAAGAGCATTTTGTCATCATAAATAATATCAAAACAACAATAAAGTGTGATTATTAGGGCATAAATATAGTCAAATTCACCTATTATCAGTTATTATACAACACTGCGTGATTGAGCGTGCTAAGCATTAAGCATAGTGAGAGAGAATGTGAGACTGGATACTCTGAGAGTGTGAGTACATGATTCATCTCTAAGATACATGGCATTTGCATGCACTCATAACATAGATGCACAGAGATGCATTTTTCCTAAGCATTTCAAACGACCTAGGTTGACCCGTTTCTATACCAGCCCGACTAGTAGTTTGGGGGCCGGTGCACTGGGTTATGGGGTTGGTCCGTTCAACATAAAGATCTGGTTAACCGAACCTATCAATAAAAATTACTATTAAACCGGTTAACCGATCCGGCTCAGACCAGTTTAACGGCTAGAAATCTGAATTGTTTTTTTTAAATGTCATATGACCGTTGCCCAACGGGTTGATTGCAAGAATAGTCCTTTTTTCGGCAATATTTTTTTAAAAATAATACTTTTAGTAATTACTAATATAGCCCTTTGAAAAACTATAAATACACCCCTCCCCTCCCCCTATCTTCATTTCTTCACTCATCTCTTATTTCTTAAAATTCAAGTCAAATCATGCCCCATACTTCTAGAGTGCACTCATATATTTGGGATCACTTTAAGGTGGTACAAGAAAATGAAGAAGTTCACAAAGCAAAATGCATGAAATGCGGTCTAGTCTTAAATCTTCGTCTGAAGTGGGTGGGCACAGGCTGCTTATGGAGTCCTATGAAGAGTAATCTTGAGCGTCCTCTAGAAATTCGTATTTAAGTTTATTTGAGATAATTTTTGTTATTTTAAAATTATTAGACGTATTTATGCTTAATATATTAGTTTGTTAGATTAATTTGAAGTATTATTATGCAATGAAAATTTAGTTTTACTCCTTTTTCATTAATTTTAGTTGTTGTTAAATGTAAACTTTAATTTTTAAGTTTGAAAAAAAAAGAACTTGCAAATTATAAGTGCAATTTTTTTCCATCTTCATTGTATTCTATTATCTTAAATTCCTAATGATATATTCAAATTTTAAATATAAAGATTTTAAAGCCTTTGCATCATTGGATTCAAAAACTCTTTTATAAGATTGTTATTTTTATTTTATATTTTTACTTTATATTAATATAAAGTGCGAAAGTTATACAAAATACAAGAAAAATAAAAAAATAACTCTAACTCGACCCGACCCGACCCTTTGGACCCGTAACCCTTCCAATTTATTTTTACCCAGATGGACCCAAACTCGTTAAGCCTGGTTTTGAATAACCCGTAACTGGCCCAGATTGGAAATCGGCCGGTCACATTTTTTCTAACCCAGTCCTCGCAAGGCCCACCCGCTAAACACCCATAATTTTTTCTCATGCTATATAGTATCACGTCATTCATGAAACTTGATATGCGGGTATAGAAAAGTGTTTTGCACTTGTTATTTGGAAAGAAAATGAAACTTCATACTTATTTGGTGAAAGGATATTTGGAAAAACATAGTTTTCAAACTTACTCGTACTTTTGGCATTTTCGGCAAAAGAATTGAGTTACACTAAGACATTTGAAAAGCATGCCTATTTTCTGGAACTATGAACGAGTTGAGCATTTTACTTCCGAGATACCCCTTTTATTACTTGTATTATGCTGTAATGAACTGTTGTAGAATACCGGTATTGGACCCGACCTTATAATAGCTAGTCTTGTTACTTACTCAGTACATGTGATTGGTTGTACTGATACTACACTTATGTACCTTGAGTACAAATGCTGGCTGTTGATGTTGTCGCGTTTGATAGGAGCTAGATTGAAGATGTACCCGTGTCCAGTTGTAGTTTTCGTTGTTCATGGTAGTTGTAGGTCTATAAAACTTTGTTTATGCACTTTCCAAACATACGACGTATTTATTTCATTTCAGCTTTGTAAACTCTATTCTTAGAAGCTCATGATTTGTACCTCCAGTCCTTAGAGAAGGTTTAAAATTGAGATAATTCCTTTATTTGATTGTCTCATTACTATTATTGAAATTGGTCAGTTATTAGTTCGGTTACCTAGCAGGTGGGGTAGGTGCCATTACGACTAGCGTTTGGATCGTGATAATAACCAACAATAGAAAACATGAAGAAGAAAGGAAAAACTCGTGGTTGAATCTTCCTCCATGATCCTAGTGTATTCTTGCCTCCAACACTTCTCCTTTCCAAAGTTATATTTTAGGATGTATTTATATGACCTACGTAGGGTGTAGGGACGTCCAAGATAATCCAAAATTGGATAGGAGAACTAGAGGGCGCGTCTGCCTTCATGCAGCGTGCCACCATAGACGCGGACTCAACATTTGCTGTTTTTTCAGTTCGCAAAGCGATCCGTGCCTTTGCTTCACTTCGTTGTATTTTGCCTTCGTTCTTATCCCTTTTTGCGTTCATTTTCGTACCACGCACGAAATTAGTCGAGCTCCCAATTCTTTCTGCCTCTTCTTTTGTGTCGAATTGTCATTTTTGATCATTTATCATCCAAACTCGTTCCTATACATTAGAAACACATAAACAACAAATTTCACTTCAAAAATCATGTAATCTCCCGCGACTCACGCAAGAATTAATATGCAATTTTCTTCATTTATCAAATGTCTTGAACTTTGAATCCGAGGTTTAAACTCTAGGACGCCGTGTCTTGAAGTTTGGGCAAAATTGGTTAATCTTTAAATATATTATAAACTGAATATATTTTAAAGAACATGATTAAAAGTGGCCACGTGGTGTCATTTCTACATTATATAGCTACTTATTGTACAACATTAGGAGGGCTTGCCGATTCGTACTCACACCATCACTTATTGAACTGTTTTTAACTTCAAAATTTGATAAAAAATTGATTGTATTAGGAACTATTTTTGTTAAAAAAATTTCATTTATGTATTGACGATGCTACTAGTATCATTTAAGTTCGGTGACCGAGTGAGCGACAATGGTTAGAAGTAGGGTATATATACATGAAAAACCGACTAAATCGATTGAATCGTATCGAATCGTTTTTTTAGATTTTTTTTAATAAAATGTTAAGTTTTAATGTAAATTTATAACCGTATTGATATTAGGGTAGTTTTTATTTGTGAAAATAAAAGGAAAAGATAAATTTACATGTAGAAAATATATTTATATATTAAGTTTAAAAATAATAAAGCATTAAAATTTTTGGGCCATTGGAATTATGAAAGTGGGTAAAAGCCAACGAGTTTATAAATTCAATATTCTAATTCTCAAAATTATTATATTACTCCTATTGAAACTAAATTATTTTTCAGCATATTCACTAGCAAAACAGAAAATATTCTAGTAGTTATGAGTGACAAATTATAATAAATTAAATATGTTTTATTTTGTATAATTTAAATTTATTTAATCTTGTATAAACTTTATTGTATAAACTTTATTGTTGAATTCCAACGTAATTAATATCTTTTCTTTGTGTGATTTATACTATTTTATTTGTCATAGTTGATGGATGGAGCATTGACACCCGTAAGCTGATTCGAACTGAGTGACAGATTAAACGTTCGGCGTTTCGCAGCGTTCCGGTGCGCCAAATGGCTTCGAAAGTAACTAACCTGTAGCGAAGCACTGATCGAACCATCCTCTCAGTAAGTTTCAGAATCGGTTTTTCTAAATCTCTCTTTACTCAGTTCTGCTTCATGACTATCCTATCTCCATTTCCTCAAACCTCATAACTTGCTTAATGTGAAACAATTAGTGGTGTTGAGAGAAAAGATTGCAAACCAGAACCTGTTCTAGTCTTTGATTTAATGTTAAAATCTTGTTGATACCGATATTCAGCGCAACAGTAGAGTTATTTATTTTAACGATCTGTGGTCTGTAGATAACGGGTTCCAAGTTTAGAAATCGTTTAATACAAGGGGAAAATTGTGTACAATATACGACCACTCTCCTTTGCCTTGCACTTGCCGAGAGGCAGTTCGAAATTGCTTCATTGTGGTTTACCAACGTGTAGTTCAGAGTGCTTAGCTCTGATTTGGGTCCCGGAGGGAGTGGGTTAGGTGGGTGGTGGGCTGTAATTATGTCTGCAAAACTACCACCAGTAATTCTTAGCTTGATGTTTATGAGTCTTATGGTAAACATATTAGCGCATCAAGTTTCAACTAATTAATCCTTTTGGCTTCGAAAGAAGAAATTTGGAGCATTTTGCTTCTAACACAGCCACTTCAGAAGCTATTCAAAATATGCTAAAACTTTAAGTGACTCTTCGTTGTCTTTCTCTCAAATTAGTTGTACTATCATCTTTTTCTGTTTGGATGGATTTTATGGCTAGATGGTTGGGGGAATTTTAGGAGAACTACCACACACTATATTCTCATCTAATTTTGGTCACAGTTCCTGAAGCTGATATGATCAATTGTATTCCTGCTTTTTATAACAATCTCTTGAAGTTCAGCAAGTAGAAAATAAAGGAAAAGAAAAAAGAAAAGTTTCATTAGGATCTTCTCATCAATGTTGTAGTAGTCAGTGGTTTGAATCTTCCTTGTAGGTTTTGGCATGTAATTGAGTGACCAATTCTGCTTGGATCTCGATGATGCAAACAGAAAGTTTAGTGATATATGCAAAACATGTGTTTCCTGGATTAAAGGATTGTTTTTAAAGAGTTTCTAGAGTAGTAATCTGCTCCATCCTGCTTTGGTGATGTGTTATTCTTTTTCTTTTTGCAGGAGGCCTTGCATAGAGAGTTTACACTTATTTTTTTCTTCTACCGTTTGCATTACGTTGAAAAAGAAAATCATAGAAACCAGAAAGTTAATCTTTCTTCAATAAGGTGTGTGAGATCAAGAGAGGAAACACGCCTTGGTGCGAGGAAACCAAAGTCTTCTTCTTCTTCACCTACAAGCGTCTTTTTACAATAAACTTCCTAGCCCATAATTCTTTGTGTTATTGGAAAGCCATGCAAAGGAAAGTTATCTTCTTTATTAATACTCAATCTTATCTAGGTAAGAATGTGAATTTTTACCCTTCCATGCATCTCTTCCCTTTTTTGGGTTTGCCTCGCCTAAGTAATTTACTTGTCAAAAAGATTGGAAATTTGGAAGTAACTTATAAAGGAAGTACTGGAACTAGCAGAAGTTAGACTACGGAACGATAATCAAATAATACGAATCGGTTCTTAATAAGTTTCAAATATCATGTTTTTCCAGCCATTCCCAAAAAAATATTTCATGTTTGTCCAATCTTTTTGTGCTTATAATGTTAATAAGATATAGCGAAGAAGGCTTATTTTTGTTTTTGTTTTTAGCCATTGTGCTGGTTTTGACCTATATACCTTTCTCATTGCAGTATTGCACTTAAACTTTGCTGTTCTGAAATAAGTGAATGTAATAGTTGTGCCACTGGAGCTAACAAAATTAATCTTTAGAGACCTATTGCCTCTAAGTTTTCAATCAAGTTATATTGAAACTCTGCCACACTTTGTTACCCTAACCCCTGTCACACCCTCATCCACAGTGCTGTTCTGTTAATCAATGTCACGTTGTGAGTGCTGAATGGTTGAGGAAGGTGCTTTACTAGGATTTTTGCTGTATGTCGCAAAAGTTTGGGCGGAGTCTTGTGAGTTCATTTAGAAGTGGACTTGGAACTGGTGGATGTCACATGTTGTTGATAGGGTTATTAAAACACAGGACAGAAGCTGTTAGAAGTGCTTTATTATTTGTCCAAGCAGGTCAATGTTGTTATTTAATGGACTTATTTTCTCACTGACCTATAAGTTGAAGGTTATTTGTTAGTTAATACGGAAATTCAAAGGCTTTAATATAATTCAGGGACCAGCTTCAAGTATTTCCGGAGAGGGAGGCCCTCATAAGATACAAGCATTTGCACAAGCTTGAAAAGATTTATTTTGGATCATTCATTTACAAACACTTATGAATTCCTGGTCCTTAAAACTAGTAAATTATGGATTATATTACGTGATTCCGGAAATAAACAACTAGCTAATGAAATTTTGGTTGCCTCACCTTCCAATTTCTTTTGGATAGGTTATAGTATTAAACTTTTCTTTTTCTTTTCTTCTTTTGGGCAATTCCTTTTTATTGTTAATTTGCTCCTGGTTTTTACACTCTCAGGCTTCAGTTCTGTGCTGCATCTCAGACTCAATCTAATCTCTGTTGTGACAACCTTGGAGACTGCTCTATGTGAACTAGTTAAATCGCACATTTAATTCGAATCAAAGAACGGAATGCAGTGAACATAGAAGAAAGGACATGAAAGCAAAATAATTTCTTTTTCCCAAGGTAAGAAGCATAAATTATTGCAGAATCTATATGTGCTTTTAATATACTTATTTATATCTGACTTTTGTTCATTTTTATAATCGTCATGACTAACTGAAAAAAATTCATCTATGTTTCATGTGCAGATGCTACATGTGGAAGGTTGATGGTTAAGATTATTCTTCTCAAATTGTTTCAGTCTTCAGCGATGTTGCTGAATGCGTAAGTTAGTGTTGCATATCTATGCTTTGTTGTTCTCTTACTTTGGCAGGTCTCTATTTGTTGTTCTCATCTTCATTTTGTTTTTTTAGCTGATCCACATGTATGAACAGTAGTTTGACTGTTATTGACTTTTTGAAAAGTTGGATATTTTGTTCCTTAGATTGGGGAATCGCTATGGATGATAATGATCCAACATAAAAGAGCTGCACATCCCAATATTATCATACTGGTGTGCATCATTAAGTACTCTAATAGAAGAGCACTAACTTAAAACCTGAATTTGCAAAGCCTTATTGTTTTATCGGTGTTGACTTATTCATCTTGGTTGATAACTGCCTATTTCGGCACTTCAGTATTAGCTATACCCTCCAGTAAATTGAACCAACTGATAGGCTTGCAATTACTTGAAATTGTTTTCAGTGGCGGATCCAAAATTTTAAGACCATGGGTGCACCACGATACTTGTCATGATATCAAGAGACGTAATATTTTTAGTGTTTTATGACATATTAATGATGCTGCACATCTTTCTAATCTAAATTTGTGTTTGTTATTAATATTATTAATTATATCTGACTATCATTACATAATATTTGTCTTAACATAAAATTCAAAATAAAAAGGAAAAGCAGAATGGTAATAAAAATTTAATACTGTAAAAATTGAAAATTACGCAAATTTTATGGCTAAAAGAAGTATGAAAATATCAAAAAGCTCTTAGAGCATATGACACGTTCTTTATAGGTGACTTGCTTATCCAAAAAAAGAAAAATATTTTATCGTAAAAAGTTGGAAAAGAATTCAATAATTTGGTTGGAATTCAAACATGTTTAAGCAATAATTTGGGATAAAAATATTTAAGCAAGTCTCGTCATGAACTTAGATTTTATTGTCTTATAAATTATTTATAATAAAACTAATTTATAGTGGTTTAAGATAAAGACAAATCTCAATGAAATTAGATTTTATGGTTCTCCAACTCCTTAAGTTATTGTTTACCATGAAAACTTGGAGAAGAGATAAAAAAGAAAGGAAAAATGATAAGAAGGGAATAAAAATAGAATTAAAATAAAAAAAAGAGCTCTGAAGTACAAACTAAATACGTGGTTTTATATTAATGTGTGTCCATGTGGTCTATGCACCGATACCAAAATTTGAATATGGGTGCCAACTTTCTATATGGCTAAACCATTAAAAATTTATACATAAAATCTGCTTTTACTTGGCAAGGGAATGGGTGCATGTGACCTTGTTTCCTAACATAGATACGCCTCTGCTTGTTTTCATCATTTTTTTTGAAAATGTTGATATCGTTTCTTATATGGGACAAAATCGGCTTTGACTTTTCTTCAGAAGTAATAAGCTTTTGATAATTGAATCACGGAATTGTTGTTTCTATTAGAAATTATAACTGAAACACAAAATATAATAAGCTGGCTCGATTAAGCTACTAACCAATACTTGTTACTCGGTCCCCTGATATATTCCCTCGTAAATAAACGAAAACCCTAGGGCAGAATTTGAGAAATACTAGTTTTAATTTCCCATAATTTCCTGGTCCCAGGTGCAATATATATTTTCCGCTCCAGTGCAGTGTAAACAGAATATGTCAAGCTCCTCTAAGAAAATATATCCTTTTTTCATAAAGTAATAATTATATCAATGAGATGAAACATTTCCCGGTATACACGTGGTATGCAGAAGTAGAGGATTTACACAGAAATCCGGTTATCTAAAAATAACACCTAGTCATCGGTATCAATAGGGACCTCTTGGATGTTAAAAATTATCTACGAACAAAATCAAGCCCTTATCTAGACATTCTTTTTCCACGCCTTCACAAGATTTCATGTTCTTTTCTCCAAGTATCCATGTAATAGGCCTTTACTACATGTCATGTTCTGCATCTTCTTTTCCAAAACATCACATTCTTGATTGTTTCCGGCATTGATTGCTGTATTCCGAACAGCTTCTATCCACCGGAACTGAATAGCAAAACTAAAGATTCTCATCTTTACCCTATCGCTTCGCAACCAAAACTAACTGAAATATTACGAAATGTTTTTCTAAAATGCCCAATATCCGTTTTACATCTTCGCTACGAAAATGTTCAATTTTCATAAGATCTTCTTGGCTGTTATTCAAAAGGTCCAACAATGTATATATATTGGACATTTTGAGGCAATTATAGATCCTGGAAGGCAATTCTGATTGGTCAATAAAAATCGATTTCAATGCTATTTTTTTTTGTTTTTTATGAGTTTAGCCAATTTATCATGAAAGGTAAAGGGGGATAAAGGAACCGTGTTGATTGTCCTGTAAATATAAGTTGTCTTCCTCCATATGTAAAAAGGGAATAAATAAATCAATTAAATTTCGGGATGCTTCATGAAGTGCTTCTTTCGGAGTTAAACTTCCGTTTGTCCATATTTCGAGAAAAAGTATCTCTTGTTTTTCATTCCCATTCCCATAAGAATGAATACTATGATTCGCGTTTCGAACAGGCATGAATACAGCATCTATAGGATAACTTCCATCTTGAAAGTTATGTGGCGTTTTTATAAGATATCCACGATTTCTCTCTATTTGTAATCCAATACAAAAATCAATTGGTTCCGTTAAACTAGCTATATGTTGTGTATTATCAATGATTTCTACATAAGGCGGCAAGATGATATCTTGAGCAGTTACAGATCCAGGACCTTTGACACAAATAGATGCGTCAGAAGTTCCATATAGAGGCATTTTCTCTACCCCTTCTTACCCTGACAAAGCAGGGACACCTTACGTTCTTGAACCGATAACCATCTTTCGGCTAACCTAGCCTCCTCCGTCCCTCGGGACCAACAAGGGGCAGTACAGGAATATTCACCTGTTGTCCATCGACTACGCCTTTCGGCCTGATCTTAGGCCAAGGTTATGAGCCTTGCGAGCTACCAAACTGCTCTACCCCGCGCCGAAGATAAGAACTGAAAACTAATAGATAAACAAGGATTAAATGCGCCCCTCCAAACAGAAATCTTATATGCATAGTAATTGACTAAACTATTGGAATTGGAATCTTAGTTATTAACTATTCAATATTATATTGAATATTCTAGAACATAAGGATTAATATAGCGATATAGAATTTCGATTTATCACAATTCTAATACTAATATTATTAAATAGTGATTGTAAATATTGTTAATATTCTTTTTTTAACTTGCCTTTCCTCAAATTTTTGCTTTCTTGCTGCCCATGGCAAAGATTAACCTTGTCTCTAAGGGGTCGTTTGGCCGATTGTATTGGCATAATCAATCTCAACATAAAATCCCAAATAAAATAATACAGTGTTTGGTTAGCCACGTAAGAAAACTCTGCATCACTAATGCAGCATTTGGTTGCTGTATAAGAAAAAAATTGCTGCATTGCTTAATGCAGCATTTGGTTGATGGGACTAATAATATATCCACATTAAGTTATGTGGGAATACATGGATTATTTTATGTGAGATGAATGTGGAATAAGAATATATGTATAGCAATATGGGGATCAAACTTTTACCAGACAAATGCTTTTTAAGTATGTAATTCTTGTATAACAATCCATTCCTATTAATCACCATACAATAATCCAATCACTATTAATCGCTGCATAGCAATCCCTTCATTATTAATCACTACATAAACAATCCTTTCATTTTAATTCATGCATAACTAATATGTGAAGCAAACGTCCCCTAAGAGTCCATACTGATAGGTAATGGAACAATATGTCCTCAGTAGTCTGTGGTAGAGGGATATGGCGCTACTTCAGCTCACCGAGGACATGACCCTTGATAGTAGAGTGTGGAAGTCAAGGATTAAGGTAGAAGGCTAGTTGGTAGTTTATTGTTCTTCACCGATAGTCTTAGTAGTATGCATGTTCCTTCATATTCTTAGATTTTTATTATGTTATGTGGTTTTGTTCGCCTTAGGTATTGTATTTCTGTATTTCCTGTTGCTATTATTTGGTGCCACTTATCCTTCCTCCCCTTTTCCCTCCCTTGCTTTCCTCTTCTTCTTGCCCTTCCTGTGCCGAGGGTCTATTGGAAACAACCTCTCTTCCTGAATTAGGTAGGGGTAAGGTCTGCGTACACACTACCCTCCCGAGACCCCACTTGTTGGGATCAAACTGGGTTTGTTGTTGTTGTTGTCTGTGGTAGAGGGACTTAACCAAAAATTCCATTCTCCTCCCATTCCATTTCCAAGCATCCTGGTCTGACATTGCCGTTACATTATGATGTTCCTTTCATGTATTTTGGAACTCCCTCAATCTTCCAACTGTTTAGGTCTCTTCTGAATCTCAAAGTCCAAAGAGTTCGTCCGTCTTGTACCTATATACTTGAGTAATTGTCGTATCTTTATAGCTAGCTATGTAAAGATAGCAGGATCATTAAGGGCATAGTCGCCATGTTACCCATACTTCCAAAAGCCGATCTTAAGCGTGTGGTCACAATATCACCCATATTCCCAAAAAGCTGATCTTATTTCCATTCCCACTTTAGACATGATGTTGCTATTGTACTCTTTTGTCACTTCATAATATTCCTCCGTAATCAGCATTCGTGAGGCTATGTGATAATTCATTCCTGCACTAGTTTCTTGTATCCTGTATGTAGCTGCAGTTGATGTTATCCGTAGAGCCCGCACCAGTCACTTATTTCCATAGTCTCTTTTCTTAGAACGTTTGTTGAAAACTTTCAAATTTCACACGGTGGCCTCAAAGAAAGTGTATCCTATGTTGTCAATTACATTAAATGGAAAGGTTTGGCCTAGTTTCTGCTACTTTCCTCAGTCTCAATATGTTTCCAGATTAGTATTTTGAGAGGGAGTTTTTTGGGCTTGTCTTGAGAAGAAAATATCAAGCAGAAGTGTCCTTGGGCTTTCAAGGAAGGTTACATATCAGAGCGTAATGCAACACCTGGACCTCTTGCGTGCTTCAGTTATATCAAGGAGATACGGAAAAGGAAAATGATATTTGAACAGATCTTATTCTTAAGTACGAAGCTTACTCGGGTAGAAATTGGACAAAGTATGCAACTTGGGTATATCACTTTTTTCTTATGTACTTGGTCAACAATTAGATTTGCTAGCCCTGTTTTTTTATCTAAAAAACTTTGTTTTCTTGTTGGATGCCTTGGCTTTATGATTTGTGGACACTATTTTGCTATTGGATTTATCTGAAATACGAACATTTTTAAATACAAACCTATGTTTTAACCCACCAAAGTTACAATACAGTGGCTAAGGCCTTCACCTTTGATTAACATCATTCTAAGTTTAAAAATCACATGGAATGTCATAGAGATTGATGAAAGTAGCAATACATAGAATTGGGTTGGACCGACACAATAAACATACATGAGAACTGGAATGGATAAACATGTCGAACATAGCTTTGATTAACAAAAAACAGAATGCGACAGCACAATGAATACAGATGGTAAACCAAACTTAAACTAAATCCAATTTATTTGGTGTGATTCTAACAAATGCTTAAATATGAGGGATTTCCAAAACAGTAGTGAGATACTGATGCATAACACGTTGGTACCATAAATCACTCATTTGAGCATTCCTGTTCTCAATGTCATAGTTGCATTCATCTCGGTCAGTCTCAGATGAATTATCATTTGGCAACAGTAGCTCCCCTTCATTGAGCAAAACAAGGCTTTCCTCGTAATTTCCCATAAAGAATGAGTTTTTAGTGCCAATGATATCAAAATTCATCTTTTCATGTGTCTCTAGATTATAAGACACAAGCTGTCCTGTTCTTCTTGTCAAAAGTATTTCACTGTTGTTCCTAAAGCCCAGAATCGTTCCAGGTTCCCAGTCAAGAACGATATTGAATTCCTTGCTCCATGACTCGACAACACCATACTCTTTCATTACCCAAATTGAACAAATCCGGGTCCAAGCACACTTGTCGTAGTGATATATAGCAAGTGATTCCCCAAACTTTGCTGTATTCAGATTCATAGGTGGTCCAATAAGCAAGCATTCTGGTAACTGTAATTCCACAAAAATCTCATCACTTAAATCAAATGCCAGAATCAAATTCTTCATCCTTTTTCTTTCTACATCGATTTTGTAACCAGTCCAGTGGACTTTCCCATGAACAACAGCTTGTTTATAAAAGTACTCCGGAATGTAGCTCTCTGGAATAAAACCATCAAGTTGCTTCCAAATTCCCAGACTAAGTGAAAAAATTTCAACTTTAGGTGGCAGCAAAAATGCTCCCCGACTTTGAGAATAGGTCATCTTAACAACTTTGTAATCTTTGCTTTTTATATCAAAGCCAAAGCCAAACACAAACATATATCTCCCTTTCTGACTACAATCAAGAGGAGGCATTGGGAGACGGTGGCATCTGTTTATTGCAGGGTTCCATAGTACTAAAACATGTGAATATCCAAATAAATCATCAGACAAACAAAGGATGCCGTGGCAAGAGCCCACGATCCTAAAATAATGCCTCACTGTGTCATTGAAAGGGGATCGTATGTTTATGTTGGTGTCAATACTGAATGATGCATTATTGACTCGAACGGAATAAAGTTCCTTCTTTTGAGGAATTGAGAAGTATCTAAGAATTTTATGTGTAGGTCTTTTTGAAAGAATCGCTTGTTGAGTGTGTTGCCTAATGAATTCAGGGCTTGAGATTAAAGAGTTCCATGATTTTGATACACACCTGAACCTGAGAAGAGATTTTGGTGGGAGCCTTGAGAGGATTTGGATCATCAGTTCTTCTGGGATATGATCTGACATTTTCCTCGGTGGCTGAAACTTGGGATCTGTGGCTGATTTCCTTTTCTCTTCCTCACTTTTCTGTTTTTAGAGAAGAAGAGATTTGGGAGTTGGGGAGGAGTTAAAATGATGGATCAGTCACTGGTGCTGATGGCTTTTGAAGTTTTATTCCTGGTGAAGAGAGCTTCAAATGTAAGTTGATGCCTGTAAAAGTAAGAGAAGCTTGGCTTTATACAGGGTAAATAGAGCAAAGACAAAATTTTGTACCAAAAATAAATAAATGCATGCTAATCTGTAAGGGGGTATGTTAATCCCTGTCCGGATTTCCCACCGAGTTATTCAGGGAAGAAAATTAGAAGGTGGCAGTGTTATCAAAGGCGCGCTTAAGCCTCGAAGCAACGCTCAAAACATATTGAACACTTCTTCTCTTAGCAGGCGCTTCAGTGTTTTCATCAAGGCTTTTAGGCATACTTTTCCTTGCCAATGAGTATAATCCCGAAGAGTCGATAATGACAATTGATATTTTACTTTAGCGTAAATTTTCTTTTAATTTTTTTTTCCGTCCATATATTTGGTATTCATTGTTATAGATATTAGTCTTAGACTACACATACATATATGTAGTTTTTCTCCGTTTGCGCCTTTTTTTAAAATTAAAGTCATACTTTATTTGCGCTTAAAGCCCCACCCAGACCTTAGAGTTTTTTTGCGCTTTACGCCTTTGATAACACTGGAAGGTGGTCTATTATTTAAAGCTCGGCATGGTGAATTGAGGGTGGGAATTGCTTTTCTTTGTACTTTACCAATGGCAAGATGGAGAAATAGAAAAAAGACTAGTTTATTTGACTATAAATTTCATTTGTTATTAGTTGGCAAACTACGATTACATAAATCTGAACTCAGATTGACAAATTGATATGTTGACTCTTGTTACATCGATAAGGTATTACATTCCAAAATTGGACTTCCAGAGATGAAATAAATTGATTTTGTTAAGGTTTATAGGATTTCCTTGATTTTAAAAGAGGAAATAAATTGAATTTGAACCGATTATAAACAAAATGCCTACTTACCTTGTGATTAGAACTTAGCAATTTGAAATATTGGTTCTCTTGCTTTTCTCTGGTTAAGTTGTTAGGCCCAGAAGGTGTTGTCAAAGGCGAAAAGGGTCTAAAAGCACCCCGGGTCTATCAGGGCTATAAGTGCAAAACAGAATTAAAGTGTTGGCATTAGCTAAAAAAGGCGCAATTTAAGAAAAAAGTAAGAATATATAGGTAATGCCAGAAAAATATTACAACTTCATTCATAATTATTTTCCTTAACAATTAATGTCTATTTTCCAATCTTATTTATTGTTTTGTACCACTCCATTCAAGATAGAACTTACGGGCAATGAGGCGCAAGTGCTTCGTATAAGTATCTAATTGAGGGTTTCTCTGATATTTAGGGCTTAAGCATGCGTCAACCAAGCCTTTGACTATATAGGGCCCAGAGAGTTCAGAATTAATATACAATGTGCACATAAGGGATAAGCCGATCCATCTGATTTGGGATAGAGGCATAGTTGGATTGAGTTATTGAGAGTTGCTGGGCCAATCTCTCCAGCTAAAACATTGAAATGAAAGAATAAAATTATTTATGCAATTATCCGTGCTTAATCGAAAAGTTTCAAACGAATTAGTGTTTCCAGTAAGATTTCAATTCAACTGACATTTAGATCTACATGTGCAGGAATGCTTTGAAAGCAAAATGCACTTTGGCTTGCCTTTATTCACTCGTAGATTTTCCCGCTAAGGAAAGTTTCAGATGGTGTGATCTCGATCTTATCAAAGGTGATACCTTCTGTTGATCTGTTTTTCCTTCATCCAGAATTAGGTACGACTCCTAGATCTGGTGAATACCAAGGCAGCAAGGCAATATGAATGAAATGATTCAAAAGAAAAACTATGCAAAGGAGTTCATCCAGATAGACGAAATTGTTGAATATGCTCTAAATTGAGAGGATAGTTTCCATTATGTTTATGAATATTTAGAAATAAGTTCTCCTATTGTCTTAACTAGTTATTTCATTTGGTTCCTTATTACATTGTCTATATGAAAATACGAACACCCTTTCATGCTGAAGCCTAAAAGTTTCGAGAGCAAGTCCTTTTATTCTTTTCCTCTCTTTCTTTTCCCTATTTTCCAGAAATAAATATGTCAACAGTTTAAATAGTGTAATGACGAGGAACCTTGTTTGGGAATTTTGAAGTTCTTTTTTAGGAACTCAAATTGTTTGTTTGGTTATTGATAATTAAAGATTGCTGATATTCTCTAAGTTGGAATTGTAATCTGCGATTTTACAGCTCTAACATGTAAACACTTATCATGTAATAAATATTCTTCAGAAAATAATTCGTCAGCGAAGAGAGGTTTAGAACTTTAGATAAAGCAATTTTGAAACTTACTGAGACTAGTTGAAAAAACCTTAATTAAAACTTAGAAATATTCTATTTCTGTGTATATTTACATCGTGACTGTAATGTATAGGTAACCTTGTCTTGTCTTTACGATAAGTTTCACTGTATCTTTGTCAAATATGTTTTATGTTGAAAGTCGGTCTTAGCTAGAGATAGTTGCTCATCATTGTCAATTTGTCATTCTGGCACTAGTTACACTGGCATTTCCCTATATCCATATTTAGACATTTGATGTCAAGGCAAATCATAGTTTCGCAGCATCTGCACCTCTTAACTCCTGCTGTTTCTGTTCATGGTATTTGTATTCTGTTTCAGAAATTCTTCAGATAAGCCTGAACTGGAAAACAAAAAGCAATTGGATTGAGGTTGAAACTTGAAAGGGATGCTCCCTTTGCACGTCGCTAGCTCCCTTCTTTGGTTGAAGCATTTAATGAGCAGTTTATGGCTTTGTCTGAAGACTCACGCTATTGTCAAATTGATATGAAGCATCAAGCTTGATTGACCATCTCTCTGCACCACTGGAAGCATGTCATCAGGAAGCTCTTAGTGTAGACTTCTCTTTAACATATTGGTTGTTTATGTCAAGGCTGTGTGGAATTGCCCTGAACACAGGACAAACGCTAGCAATATAGCGGCCTTTTAATTGCCTTTATAAACTACTCTCACTTGCATTCGTTGGAACAATTTATGAACTTCTGACATATTGTTTTCTAGTTGTTAAGACTGAGTTAAGTTATCTCGAAGGATTGATGGTTGTTATTTTCTTTTTTCTTCTGTCTGAATAATTTACTGTTTCAATGTTTTTGTCAATTTTAGATATACTATTGTTTTCAATAACCCAGCTCAACTTTTTGCTACTTGTCAAAGAATATCATGCTCAGACGTCGACAGGTTCAGTTACCAAAAGTGTAATTGAGACCATATTTTGTATTGTTGGAAAGTAGGATAAAGGAATAGTTGTACTATGGATGTAAAATTAATTTCGTAAAAATTATTTGTATGAAGTTCGAATGCCATAACACCATTTTGAGACCGAGTATGAAGAAGGGTTAAGAACACTTTTCACCTCGACGAGTATGGCTCTAGAGATCGGATTTGTCATCACCTAAATCTTATGATTTTGGAATTGTGGGTTAGAGAATGGATACATGTGTTTACATACAACCAATAAATGTAACATTGAAAGGGATTTTGAAGAGTTTGAGCAACATACATTTTCCTAATATTATGGTGGTTAAAATCAAGGTCATGTGGAATTTCCCTGAGCATGAGACGAACGCTGAGAAACATACCTTTTCTTAATAGTTTAATAAGTTGGGAAGTTTTAGGTTAATAGGACTGAGTTAGTTAATGATTGTTGAACTTTCTTTAATTCTATCTGAATATTTTATTGCTTCCAGATACTTTTCTCAATATTATTCAAATATAGTAGTATACTGTTTCCAAATTGTTCTAAGAGCACGGAATTGTACTTACTAAAATTATTTTTTAAAAAAAGTAGTTGAAAATATGAGGCCTAGTATATGATGAGAAAGCAGATCAGACCATATATTATTTTTCGGTTGAAAAATAGGGTTCGAGTGGTCCTTCCGAAAATAGCCTCTTTATTCCTCCGGGATAGCGGTAACTTCTGCGTACACTTTATCCTTCGCAAACTCCACTTATGAAATTTTACTAAATTTTTATTGTAGGAAAAAAATTATATTAGAAACATATAATTATTATATAAAGTCGGATGTCTTAACACTGTTTATAAAGAAGAGGTTAAGAAAGGAAAATTTTATTTTGTACCTATACAACTGACACTACATTCCTTTTCCTGAGCATAGACTACTTTCTTGATAGATTCGGCACCTGTTTTGAAGCCGGATTAGAATTTCTCACCTAAAGGGAAAGATCATTTGATCATCAGTTGAAGTTTTATGGTGTACCACTGTACCGTATGACATACTAGTTCAAACTGACTCGTCCAACTTCAACAATTCTAATCAAGCTAAACTGAACAGGAATATGCATCACATCAGCTAAACTGAACTCTTACATGCCCAGATAGGTATGATGTTTCCCCGAGCTTAACTTCCACCTCATTAAGAAGCTTTCCCAGATGATCCTTACTCTGTCTTGGAACCTCAGTGTTCTCCAGCTTATCATCTGTATCATATGCCTCTCTTAACTTGCATATAATTCTTGTTTGCTACCTTACATTCTGCAGTTACTGAAAGAACGAAGTTATATATCAAAACATCAACATTCTGGAACACAACTTTATTTTCTCCAAAGAAAACTAGGGCTGAGGTGAAGGATGACTTACTGAATTCCTCTCATATATGATGTGAGAACCATTTTCAAAAACCAACACTTGGATTCATCCCGAAGAAAATTGCTATCATGTTTACCCTCTAGCCCAAAGAAGTAGTTATGTCTTCAACAAGCGAATTTGACATAACGTTTATTGAGTGGCCTTAGGCTGTTGTTTACATGTGTAAAATGGGCCGGATCAAGATGAACTGAGTTTAACTACGGAACTTTACATAAATAGCCAGCTACTTTTACTTTTTCTAGCAATATAAATAGATTATACATTACTTATACACATATAATACATAAATTATGCATATATTGTACTTCCACTGACTATTTTTAGTTTAAATGGTTGAGTGAACGACTATTTGGGTTAATTCTTCTTTTAACAAGAGATTATTACCACGTATAGCAAATGTTGATATCTTATTTATTTTAAATAAATACCCTTTTAAAAAATTATATTCTATAGATACCTTTTGATTTTTATAGCCAAATATCTATTTATGGTTAACTCCTATTATTAAGCCATAAAATATTCTTTGTATTATTTTTCTCTCTCATTCTTTCAGTTTTTTCTCCACCCCCTCCCTCGATCAATGCCGGTATTTCTCCAAGGTTATCTCCTCTCTCTCAACAAATGTGTAATGATCTCATTTTTTGCCCAAGCATAAGAGAACTGTGATGTAAGAAACAGATGCAAAGATTAGATAACAATGGAGAGGTAAACGACTTCATATGGCAATTAAACTTTTAAAAGTTCAGCGTGGGATGGTTATTAGGGTTTCTGAAATTCCCCCGGTTACTAAGCTATCTTCACCAGACAATGAAGATGACAAGGCGCTAGAAATGAAGTTGTCAGCGGAAGATGGCGAGGAAACTCGTTTTAGCCGCTTTGCTGCAGGTTGCTTGAATAGATCTATTAAGGTTTTTCATTGTAATTTAATTTATCTTGTTTTATTCCATGTATTTCATTATATTTCAATGTATCGAGCTATATTATATGATTTTTCATTATATTCACTGTCTTGATATATATGTCATGAATGTATTTATATATTTTTTAGTTAATATAATTTATGTATTCAGATGTATTATATAATTTTTCTGAAGATTATTATATTTTTGAGATATTTTTCGATTGAGAATCTCTTTATAACTGAAAATACAAAATTTGTGTGTTATTATTGAGTTTGTTGAGTTATATTAGGGGTCTATTATGTTAATTGATTCACTTTTCGTTTTTAAAATAGTGTAATCCCCTATTTCACGCATGAATACAGTCAAATACAATTGAATACAATAATATGTCCAGCTTTAATCACATGTTTCACTCCATGAATAACAGTCGAATACACTCGAATTCAACAACTGATTAGTTGGACTTCCCTGATTCACGCCTATTTTTTCTACTGTATTCATTAATACAATAGCTTAAATACATCAAATACGTCTTATAACCACATAAAAGTTATTTATAATCCATAATATAGCAAATGGTATTTATAAATGGCTAATTATACCAAAAAATAGTACTTTATGAAAATTTCTCTTTTAAAAACTAGGCAGGTGCAAATTGGGCGGGTCATGTTTTTCTGGGCATACTTTGACACCTTTACGCCCAGGCGTGTCTCGAGTCGTTCTCCAAGCACCTGCTCAGAGATGAGCTTAGAAGGACTCCCAAAAATGTCATAAAACAATGATAGGCACCAAAAGAACAACAAATGAATTACCAAATTTCACTAGGATTTCCTTTCCAAATGCAAATATAGAATGTCCATAATATGTTGTGAAGGTTTTGGAAATACAATCAGTTCCCTTCCCCAAAGTCTCATTCCTTAAATCTTTTCTTGAACAACGTACTTAACTAGTAAGCAATGACAACTATAAAACCAAGTAGCAATTACCACCTTCCTCAACACATGAAAATAATCATGAATTCCTTCAAATTTTATCTCCCAATTCTTG
Organism: Nicotiana noctiflora; assembly: GCA_032618575.1. NCBI lineage: Eukaryota > Viridiplantae > Streptophyta > Magnoliopsida > Solanales > Solanaceae > Nicotiana > Nicotiana noctiflora. Next base: position 151,808 of record JASVEL010003345.1, read on the forward strand.
TCCTTGTACAAATTCTAACTTGTTCCTTAGCTACAATTTATCAAGTAGAAGTTTCTAGTCAAATGGCTTTTCCATTATCTATCCAATGCACAGCCCAAGGACACAACATTAGCAAAAGCAACGTGGGTACTGGTCTTGTTTTTATTTTCCCAATTGATACAAGTGCTGCTAATCCAACAGCTTCATGTCAAATGAGTTCTGGAACTTTGCATGGAAATTTTCTGCTGTTTGATCCTTCAAAAGACCAAAGCAGATGTGCTAATGCATCTTGCAAATGGTCAATAGATGGAGATGGAATCTATCTTTTTACTAATGACCAAAATACTCTAATTTTTAAGTGGCCTTAGGTTGTTGGTTTACATGTGTAAAAGAATAGTTTATTAGTCTTTCTAATTATTGATTGAAATTATTTTTGCCCTTTAAGGTACTTTTGCTTTTCAATCATTCAGTATTCGAAGCTGTTTGACTCAAAATGTTTGCAAGCACTTATGAATTCAAAACAATCAACGAAAATGAATGGCCAATCATAGCAAGTCGTAACATATCTGAAATTTGATAAGGGAAAAGTTAATAGAAATACTTGTATATGGACAGCAGAAAATATCGATGATCTTTATTCATGATAATGGATTAATCTGTCTCTCCGTAAAGAGGTTCAGATCTTTACAATCATGTTTTGATAGATCTACCGTTATTCTATTTTTTGTCTTGGGTTCTCACTCTGTGTTTTACTCTGTATTTCTTAGAGCCCCCATGGGGAGAGAGTGAAACCCCTTTTCTGATGTCTGCCCTTGTATTTATAGACGTTTGCTGTACGAGTTGACTTTCTTGGAGATCGGCCCACATTAGGGAGTTATTTCGGACATATCCGAAAAGTATCGACCCCGGCCAAGGCTTTGGGTGGATACGGATAGTATTCTCGATTGAGGCGATCTTGGCGTCCATTATGTTTGTACTAATCGAAAGGAACGATCAATCTAATTGATTGTCGTGGGATCGAATTATGACCCATACAGAAGCTTTTTTCTTTTATTCAGAAAATTTCAACTTTTTTTGATGTCTAAAGAGAAACTTCGGTAAACTCATTGTTGTTTTGTTTTGTTTCAACAAACAAATATTGTCCAAATGGAGATATCCGAGTAGCTCTTTTGTGATACTAGTTTTTGCTTTTGCACGATTAACCAGACATGACCTACAATCTTATTGTTGCTAAGTTAAAATTAAACAAAAATTCGTTGTTGCCAGCGATTAGAATATCAAAGGAACTTATTTTTCCTTTTGTTTTTGGCCCTTTGGGACCTAAAGTAGAAACGAGGCAAGTAAACTCTGAACTTGTGGGTGTGGTGTGTATATAGCGAACTAACAGTGACGAAGCCAGAAATTTCATTTAGGGTGTTCAAACTTGAAAGAAGTATAAAAGAATTTCAATAAAGGATGTTCAATATATGTTATACCACTAAAATCTAATATTTTACCTATATATATACTGTGTAGATTTTCGATGAAGGGTGGTCAGTTGACCACCCTTGAAGCTACGTAGCTTCGCCCATGGCGAACAAGCCCACAAGGCAGAATTCTTCATTCTATTTGTCAATCTTAGAATTTATTTTTACGTGTATTTGATTCAAGCCCTCCAATTTTTTAAGTTAGATTGGAAAATCAATTTTATTTCATTTAGTTTACTTTGATTTGTATATTTAGCCAAGTGTTAAATGTATTAAGATTTCACTTGCATTTAAGATGGAAAATTTGCCAATCAATTGGAACGTTTTCATAGAGTGCATGTACCTTCTCTCTATAATCTAAACTCAAGGGCCTGTTCGTCAACCTCAGAGCCAATGCATTTTAGATTTAAGACATCCAATTATTAAAATTAGATTAGCGAATCAAGCTTATTTCTTTAAGTTATTTTGATCTGTATTTGGCGTAGTGTTGCAGTATTTGGCGTAGTATTACAGTATTAGGATTTCACTTGACACTAACATGAAATATTCACTAGTTAATGGGAATATTTGGATTTTCGGAGCTTTTGATATTTCATTTATAATAGCTTCAAAATTATCAGGTTGATTATGACTCCTTCATTTTAGAAAAAATTACAAAAAGATACACATGACTTCACACCATAACAAAAAATAACCCATATTTTTAAGTTTTACCGCACCTAGCCTATATTCTACATATTTTGAAAACTAGCTCTTGAAAATTCAAAATACGTGTTCTTACAACCATTGCTTCTAAACCTATAAAGTTAAATCTGTGTTCTCACAACTATTATTTTCACTCTCTTCTTCTCACTTTTTTTTTACATATGCTTCAAGGGGCCATCCGCCATTACTGCTTCTCCACCTATATCACCTAATTGTAATGTAAAAAAATTGAAGAGTAGAAGTCCACAATTAAAGGGCATTCAAAGCTTTGCTTTAGAAAATAGAATTTCTTGTAATTCTTAGTTGTTTGGATTGAGCGTTGTTCCAATTGATTGAAAATATCAAAAGGAGTTCAAAGTTTAAATTTGAAACGATTTGGAGTAGATTTGAGCAAGATTTGAGTTAAATTTCAGAAAAAAACGCAAAGAAGAAGACCAAGTCAGTTTTTTGTATAATTATGTATAATCTTGCATAATAGTGTATATGAGTGTATAAACACATCGTATACACTATTATACACATTTATAAACCTTTATACAAACGTCTACATGAGAACTTCTTTCACGATTTTCAGTTGCAATTCTTGTTCAAAACTAGTCCAAATCTCCATTAAATGACTTCAAATTTTATATACAACATCCTTATACTATTTCTAACAAGTCTAAATAACACCCACTCCAAATTTCTCACAAAATCAAATTCGGAATTGATACCCACATATTTAAGCTTGTTAATAATCTAATTTTTACTACCCAAATAGATTTGCTTTGCTGAACTAATATTTGAGTCACAATTACTAATTCGAAAATTAACTTAAAAGCTTGAGTAATCCTTTTTAAAAATTAAATGGTAATTTTTAGAACCTATTGGAGTTAGATGTTGAATCTTAGCCTATTATTTTTGGGTTAGTTGGTTGTAAATTGAAATATAAGCTATAAAATTGAAAATTGAGGAGCTCAATTGTTCTTATGTGAAATTATCCCTCATTTTATTATATGATAACGATCGAAAGTGAAGTTCAAAATGTTAATTTGACTTGCATATTATCATAGTAGTAATTGTAAAAGAAAATAGTACTGTAATAGTTAAAAGAAAGTTAGATAGAAAAATCACATTTATATTTAAATTTGGAAAGCAAACTAAATTTGAATTCTGAAAGAATTGAAAGTCGTATGAAATAGTACTATCATTAATAGAATTGTGTAAAAGTTTTTGGTAACGTCTCAAGATAATTAAAAAGAAGCACCATCTATATTAAAATAAGGTCAGATATAATCTTCCTCTCATACTTGTGTCCCTACTTATTGAAGTATATGTTGAAAGCCGGGGAAGTTACTTTTTGTATAAACCTCCCTTATAAAGTTGGAAAAAATGAAAAATCTGTCGTACCTCTATTTTCTTTTCCTTTTCTAAACCACTCTAATAGGCATGTAGTTTTTTTTTTTTCTCTCGACCAGTCTAATAGGCATGTAGCCATTTGTAGCCCGTAGCTAGGTTCTAAACCCCCAGTAACAGCATAGAAAAGGGTACATTCACAAGGTCAGACATATGTTACAAAAAAATAGGGATTGTCTTGCATGCTATAGTTGAAAGCTCTCAACTCGAACAAATTAGAGAACACATGAAGGAAAAATGAAGGGAAGTCGCAAAATGTGCAAGTGGAAGTAGAAACGCGGTACCTTATTTACCTGGGGAGTTCTTGAGTAAAATTTTTCTGAAACTACTAGTGAAACTTATCATTCGCTTTCGAGTTGTATCTAGAACTTAGTATTCTGAGCTTACTTCCCCTAATTTAATCTATACACACTTACGCACAAGTAGTAATGAATTTTTTTTGGTTAGGTTTTGCATTACAAGTAGACAGTTGTTTGTTTTATTCTACAAAATGAAAATATGTGTAACCGCACAAAAACTGAATTTCCCTATAAGAGCACGGAAGGCTATTTTTGCAATTGTCACGACTCCAATTTTTCTCCGTAGGATATCATGATTACATCTAGTCTCTACGACTAGAAAAACCTAACATCTATATAAATATATATCTATATAAATATATAATTGAGGGACATAGGATCAGTGATGTGGCACTCTACTAAGCAAGTATTTTAACTTATCTTTTTTGTCATATTTTTAAAACCTTTTTTCTATTATTTTGTGTCTTCAAATTAATTTTACCCTTTCGTTAACCACTCAAAAGTCACGCTCCTTCATTAACCCTTTTCATTTAACCTTCCTTTACTAAGCATCCTTCTACCTCCACTGCCCCTCTTCTCTCTCATAATATACACCATAGCAAATTTATCCTTTTCTCTTTGTACTTTGCCGGAAAAAGAAATGTTAGCAAGACAAGATTATTTGGCATCGTTCATAATTATGCTTTCTCCAAAATATAAGACCATGGCCAATCAGAGCCACTGGTTGTTGACTTGAAATTCGGGTTCGAAGTCGAAAATCAACGATCAACAGCGTTATTGCTTGAAATCAATCAAAGGCTTGATTCAATGACATGAAACTTTCGGTTCCGAAAAGAATCCCAAGGACAGTTCATAACTTTGCAGGTTCCTTTTCTTCGAATTATCTTAACTTTTTTTACTCAATTATATTGCTATTTATTTTAGGAACAGTTTTAGAGGATGTCACAAATTCCCTACATATTGAAATTACAACTCGTGAAAATATACAAATAGGCCGAGTTTATTGAAGTGCTAGTCAATCTTTTGAGGTTTAGTTCATATTCCAACCATATTATTCCAAAAGAGAAGTTTTTCTTTGGTTAGAATGATTTATTGTTATAACTAGGCTTCTCATTGGTTTCTTTATCCATTTAATTTGTGCTATTTTATTTTCTCCTTATGTGTATTTTCTGTTTACATAGATCGTGTCAAATTTAAATGAACAAGGTTGCAATAGGTTTTAGCACTTGAAATATTAAAATTCATTAGAATTTTTAAAAGGCCCAAAGTTTTGACCTCCCCTATAAATGTAAACATTCGTTACAATCATAAACAGTTTAGCGCAATACGAGTATTTACATCTTACATGTATGTATAGTATTTGGATTTACATGTCTGTTTTACTTGATTTCTTAATTTCAATATACAATTTGAATGGAGGCATATGTAATTGGGGCAATGGGTTCCTTATGGTGGGTCAATTGCGAGAATATTTTTGTTTATGACTGAGAATGTGTTGAAATTTTATTGTTTCATGCCAAATCTGAAAATATATTAGTATCAAATAGAGTCTTTTGTTCTCTATGATGTGCTTGATAATTTTATTTTTGTTCTTTCTGTGTAATATTATTATTATTTTTTTAATTTTCCTAGAATAATAAGCCAGATATTAAATAATACAAAAATAGAATGGTCTATGCGGAGAGGCGTGAGAATTAATGAATTTTCCTACTTCTCTTTCTGTTTCTTCTCCTTTGTCTTTCATTTGTCCTTTTTTGGTAAGTAATCGTTCATTTTGTAAAGCGAAATGATGTATTTATGTATGTTTTTGCCTTGATTATTTGCTATTGATCATATTTTGTATCTTTAGTTTAATATAATAAAAAAACTATGGAAATATAAAGAATACTGAATGGTATGTTAAACTTTAATTAAATATTTTAGAAGTGATTATATCTTTTCTCACTTTTCTTTTAACACCTTATTTTGGAAATTTAAAAATACTCTGAATACAAAAGTAAATAAAAAGAACGAAAATGAAGGATAATGTGCAGATATAGAAATAAAACTAAACATGGTGTTATTGTTTATTTATTCATTTATTTATTGCTCTTGAAATTTTATAATAAAAGTTATAACACACAGAAGAACTATTTGTCAGGTAGAATTTCATAATTATATTATTTAATAATGATGGTATTACTTTGTGGCATGATATAAGATATCATTAAAATATCGCAAATAGTACAAGGAGGTTTCGAGGTTAATAGTTAATGTTTTTTAAGCACATTATCTTAATAATAATATATTATCCAATTTTATTCTCATTAAAAAAGAAGATTTATCCCTTCCATGTGAGTAAAATTAGATAAAGCGAGTTTTGAAGATTTTAAAAAAGAGCAATCAACTTTGGAGTGCAATTGCATCATAAGTTATAATGTTATAGTTGTGAAGCATAGACAAGATAAACCATAACAAATAATAAAAATAAAAGTTTTAATCATAAAAAATTGATCATAAAATTTCATCCATACCTTCATCTTTTTGGGATCGCGCGGAGCGCGATCAAATTGACTAGTTTAATAATAACTTGACGAAAATAATTAACAAAAATAGCATAGCAAGTCTGATAAATTGATATAATCTTCTGAAATAGAATCTCACAACACACACATGTTTGGGAGTTCTTGAGTAAAAGTTTCCTGAAACTACTAGTGAAACCTATCATTCGCTTTCGAGTTGCATCTAGAACTTGGTATTCTGAGCTTAGTTCCCTAGTTTTATCTCCACACACCTATGCACAAGTAGTAATGAATTTTTTTTTGTTAGGTTTTGCATTTCAAGTAGACAATTGTTTGCTTTATTCTATAAAATGAAAATATGTGTAAGCGCACAAAAATTGAATTTCCCTATAAGAGCACGGAAGGCTATTTTTGCAATTGTCACGACTCCCAATTTTCTCCGTAGGATAACATAATTACATCTAGTCTCTACGACTAGAAAAACCTAACATTTAATAATAACTTGACAGAAATAATTAACAAAAATAGTAAAGCAAGTCTGATAACTTGATATAATCTTCTGAAATAGAATCTCACAATGCACACATTTTTGGGAGTTCAAGAGTAAAATTTTAAGGTAACTCCGCCCTGTGTTTTTTGGATCAAATCCGGTGATAATTCTCCACTTATGTCCTTCCAGAGCTGGGTAAGTGATCTTCAAGTTCCAGAAACTACTAGTGAAACCTATCATTCACTTATATATCTAGAACTTGGTATTCTGAGCTTACTTCCCCTAGTTTTATCTCCACACACTTATGCACAAGTAGTATGAATTTTTTATGGTTAGGTTTTGCATGTCAAGTAGACAGTTGTTTGTTTTATTCTACAAAATGAAAATAACTGCACAGAAATTGAATTTCCCTATAAGAGCACGGAAGACTATTTTTGCAATTGTCACGACTCTAATTTTTCTCCGTATGATATCGTGATTACATCTAGTCTCTACGACTAGAAGAACCTAACATTTAATAATAACTTAACGGAAATAATTAACAAAAATAGTAAAGCTAGTCTGATAAATTGATATAATCTTCTGAAATAGAATCTCACAACACACACATTTTCGGAAGTTCTTGAGTAAAATTTTCCTGAAACTACTAGTGGAACCTATAATTCGCTTTCGAGTTGTATCTAGAACTTGGTATTCTGAGCTTACTTCCCCTAGTTTTTATCTCCACTCACTTACGCACAAGTAGTAATGAATTTTTTTTGTTAGGTTTTGTATTTCAAGTAGACAGTTTTTAGTTTTATTCTACAAAATAAAAATATGTGGAACCGCACAGAAATTGAATTTCCATATAAGAGCACGGAAGGCAACTTTTTGCAGTTATCACGACTCCAATTTTTCTCCGTAGGATATAATGATTATATCTAGTCTCTACGACTAGAAAAACCTAATATTTAATAATAACTTGACGGAAATAATTAACAAAAATAGTAAAGCAACTCTGATAAATTGACATAATCTTCTGTAATAGAATCTCACAACATACACATTTTCGGGAGTTCTTGAGTAAAATTTCCTTACACTACTAGTGAAACCTATCATTCACTTTCGAGTTGTATCTAGAACTTGGTATTTAGAGCTTACTTCCCCTAGTTTTATCTCCAGACACTTACGCACAAGTAGTAATGAATTTTTTTTTGTTAGGTTTTGCATTTCAAGTAGACAGTTGTTTGTTTTATTCTACAAAATGAAAATACGTGTAACCGCACAGAAATTGAATTTCCGTATAAGAGCACGGAAGGCTATTTTTGCAATTGTCACGACTCCATTTTTCTCCGTAGGATATCATGATTACATCTAGTCTCTACGACTAGAAAAACCTAACATTTAATAATAACTTGATGAAAATAATTAACAAAAATAGTAAAGCAAGTCTGATAAATTGATATAATCTTCTGAAATAGAATCTCACAACACATACATTTTCAGGAGTTCTTGAGTAAAATTTTCTTGAAACTACTAGTGAAACCTATCATTCGCTTTCGAGTTGTATCTAGAACTTGGTATTCTGAGCTTACTTCCCCTAGTTTTATCTCCACATACTTACGCACAAGTAGTAACAAATTTTTTTTTGTTAGGTTTGCATTTCAAGTAGATAGTTGTTTGTTTTATTGTACAAAATAAAAATATGTGTAACCGCACAGAAAATGAATTTCCCTATAAGAGCACGAAAGGCTATTTTTGCAATTGTCACGACTCCAATTTCTCTCCGTAAGATATCTTGATTACATCTAGTCTCTATGACTAGAAAAACCTAACATTACTTGATGGAAATAATTAACAAAAATAGTAAAGCAAGTCTGATTAATTGATATAATCTTCTGAAATAGAATCTCACACATCACACACATTTTTGGGAGTTCTTGAGTTAAATTTTCGAGAAACTACTAGTGAAACCTATCATTCCCTTTCGAGTTGTATCTAGAACTTGATATTCTGAGCTTACTTCCCCAAGTTTTATCTCCATACACTTACGCACAAGTAGTAATGATTTTTTTTTTGTTAGGTTTTGCATTTCAAGTAGACAGTTGTTTGTTTTATTCTACAAATAAAAATATATGTAACCACACATAAATTAAATTTTTCTATAAGAGCACGGAAGGCTATTTTTGCAATTGTCACGACTCCAATTTTTCTCTGTAGGATATCATGATTACATCTAGTCTCTACGACTAGAAAAATCTAACATTTAATAATAACTTGACGGAAATAATTAAAAAAAATAGTAAAGCAAGTCTGATAACTTGATATAATCTTCTGAAATAGAATCTCACAACACACACATTTTCGGGAGTTCTTGAGTAAAATTTTCCTGAAACTACTAGTGAAACCTATCATCCGTTTTCGAGTTGTATCTAGAACTTGGTATTCTGAGCTTACTTCCCCTTGTTTTTATCTCCACAAACCTATGCACAAGTAGTAATAAATTTTTTTTGTTTAGGTTTTGCATTTCAAGTAGAGAGTCATTTGTTTTACTCTACAAAACTAAAATATGTATAACCGTACAGAAATTGAATTTCCCTATAAGAGCACAGAAGTCTATTTTTGCAATTGTCACGACTCTAATTTTTTACCGTAGGATGTCGTGAATACATCTACTCTCTACGGCTAGAAAAACCTAATATTTAATAATAACTTGACGAAAATAATTAACCAAAATAGTAAAGCAAGTTTGATAAATTGATATAATCTTTTGAAATAGAATCTCACAACGCACACATTCCAAAATCGGTGGAACTGAGTCATAAGCTCTATAGAGTAATACTAGAATATCTACTACATCACCGTCTGAATGAAAATACAAAATGAAACTAAAGATAAGGGAATGTGACTCCGAGTCCTGCAGATGTCAAGCAAGTATACCTTGATGTCTCCCATAAGCAGCTAACAATCGATCACTAATGTTCGGCATGAGCAAATATACCTGGATCTGCACACAAAAATATGCATAAGCGAAGTATGAATACACCATAATGGTACCTAGAATTGTGACGAGCTCAAGTCAAGGCACCTGCTAAGATATAATATATAGAATAAAAACATAATAACGCGAAGTAATGGAAAGCGGGGCAATAAGTGATCTAAAGCAAGTTAATAACATAGACTAATGAAAGGATTGTAAGCATAGAGATAATGTGAGGTAAGCAATTGAGAAAAAACATAATGTTCATATACGAGAAACAACTGATAGAACAAGGAAAAGCAAAATAACAAGAAGGTACCGCTCGTGTACAATAAGAATCTTAGTAAAATGATCATAAACTCCTCATACAATATTCAAATTCGACGATTTTTTTGCATATGTAATTACGATATGGATCTAATTATTCAATCAAAATAGAAATCGGAGCTCATTTACTTAATATGGTACCATTTATATTTGAAGAAACAACATGGAAACATAAGAAAAATGAGCACAACACAACCAAACCTATCTGAAACTCACCTGAGCTCTTCGGGACCCTGTACGAACATACCAACAAGTCCCATAACATAGCAAAGACCTACTTGAGGCCTCAAATCGCCCATAATAGCATCAAAATGATGAAACGCACCTTGAATCAAACTTAATGAACTTTCGAACTTTTCAATTTCCAAAAACTCGCGCCAAAACATATCAAATCAACTCAGAATGAACCCAAATTTTGCACACAAGTCTTAATACATCATGTGGAGGTACTCGTACTCTCAAACTACTGAGTGAAGTGCAAATTCTCAAAATGAACGATCAGATCGTTACATTTTCCCCCACTTAAAAATACGTTTGTTCTCGAACGTGCCTAGAGTCGTTCCAAAGCCATCAAATCATCGTGTAATCCTTACTGTGCACATACTGGGGGTGGTGATCCCACGTCGCCTTAATCCATATAAGGCTGACAACACAACATAATTGTAGATCATCACTCCAACCTTAGGCCGTAATCCTTAGAATACAATTTTCACATCTAGAATTCCTTACAATACTCGTATCTTGCACCTACATACTATATAAGTTTGAACAAGTTGTAGCAAGCCGCAACCATAACCCAAGGTGTAATAACATGATGTACCAAATAACTCAGATGTTTATATCAATAACTTTTGACCACAGTAGCTGCTCAAACTAACCCAATACTGGTAATGAACCTCATATCAAACAAAACATCGTTCTGAAACCTTCATAGATTGGAGATGATGAAAGAAGCACGCAGAAACTCATAACCATTCATCAAATCAACAAGTCATAGAGCTCCCTCTCCTTCGACAAGATATATAGCCAATTTCTAAGTCGACTTCCGATATTATACTTCCAAATGTACCACAATCAGATCTAATAGCATCCATTCTAGGTCCAACGACTTCATCTTATAAAATACAGCTACCCTATTGACATTCCACACCAATACAACCATAAGCCACAAATTGTGCAATTCGTGCACCAATATGCAATAATTCAAGTGCACTCAAACATAAAAAATGACTCAAATAAGAGAACCGTCCCGCAAGATCAACAAGTACCACCACAACGCAATGCTAAGAACCCATCACACTCTATAGAACCAAAACACACGAATCAATTACAAAGGATCATATCTCGACATACCCTAGCTGTAATGCGTGACCTCATCCAAACACCGATCTGTATGAAGTACCTTCATCCAAAATGCTCTAGATCAACAACCATGCGTAGCTCGACATCAAGTACCTAAGGTGCATGACTGTAACCATGGAGACACAATTAACATATACCACAACCTAAAAGGCCCTAACCAAGGTAAATCAACCATTCTACACCCTAATTGCCAAATCACACGAAGTCTGCTATAATGCCCAAACAGAACCATACCACGTGTGTATATAACCAATGAACTGCAACGCCTCGTAGTATAGAAGAGTCACTCATAGAACATATTAGAACACGAATAGTCTCACACTAATTGAATGATTCATCTCTCAACAACAGCAATACGGAGTCAACCAATCCAATCGGTGTAGAATACATATCCTCATTAGGCTTACCAATGGGTCCCCAAATCAACCCTTGTCATCTACAGATAGATAATAACCCTCCGAAAGTCCATGATGATGTAACCATAAAGCATATTATCATCTGGCTAGATTTGGCGATATCTTCACAGTCCACAACCCCAAAACAATCTGTTGCTGAGAATTCTCGGCCTCCAAATCCATAGAACACACGAATCACCATATTGATCTCAAATATACCATCAGAATGTCTAACACATCTCTCATATACGATCATACAATGAGGAATATTTCTATAATTATCCCGTGCCACATAGAAAAAATACAAATATCATTAGTCGATCAACCAGGCGAGTACTGCAATACCAATGAAGCATCCACAATTCAAAACACAATGCACCTTCTGAAATGCGCACCCTTCTCAGGAAATACCAAGGAGTAATATCATTCAACTAGTCATCTAAAATCGTCCATTTGCCTAAGAATTCATGATATTTCCTTTAAAACTAAATCGTGACCTTGCACACATAAATCTTAATCCCACATAATACACCACGTCAATAACGCCATCATGTGAAAAGTACAAGAATCTCATAATCAACTCTGTGTCATAAGCATAATACGTACCTAATCAGTCAGAAACCTTCCATTTGATCTCATCTAGGAGAAAATCCCAATATACAATATGTTCCTCACGCTAGTAGGAAATATCCGCCTCAAAACATGGCAGAAACTATTGAGAACACCTTGAAACCCCTTTGCATATAACCATGCTATCAAAACTGAATCCTATGACTCAACCAAGTTATGCAGGTCGCCAAAACCTAAGAGCATTGCCGCAAAACACCTATAAAGACTCACTACATCATAAGTACCCCAAGAACCAATCATACTCATTACCGTGCTGGTCCAAGCTACTACCAAACCGTCTTATTTCTCTAAGTTCCTTCCGAATCACCATCAAGGTGACACTCCTCCTTGCAGATCATGAACACATAACGCTAGCAGGTGGTTAGTAACAGAATAGTAAGTAAGTTTTGAGTAGATACTGTGAATTAGCTCAACATGGCTAGTAAAGGTAAGATTTCACTTAGCCAGGTTAACCCTAAAGAGTGGATGACAGCTTGAAATATCGAATACGTGTTAGAACCCAAAGAGTTTAAGTTAAACCCAAAGTACTGTGATAGTTGGGAAAAAACTAACTAGCAGTGAGAGCACAAACTATAGAAGAGTAGCCTTTAGGAATTATCATAATGTGGTTTCTCCGGGATTGATCGTATGAGCAGAGTTAAATTATTAAGATTTTGTATATAATAGTTTTGAATACATTATCTTTCCATTAATTGAATAATGTAGTTTTTCCTAGTAAGAAAGATTTATCAGAAGTAAGTTGGAACATGAGTCGTCATTGACGTAGAGTGCAAAGAATTGCAGAGAATAAGAAAAGTTATTTGGATCCCAGCAAAAAGAGAAGGATCCACAAGTATAAGACCTTTGGTCTAAGGGGTGATGTGAAATTTTTTTATTAAGTCCAGTTGGAGATCTGAACTAAAATAGTAGCACGGGATATAAAAAAGAAAATCAGTTCGGTAATTAGGGAAAATTGTACAATTACCACAAGGAATATGCCTAGCATGTGTAAGAAATACAAAGTGAGTAGAATGATCACCAGACTTAGTTATTGATGATAAGGTGATCACGGAAAGATATAAAATATTGCCCAGTTATGTATTACGAGGGTAGTGCCATTGCACGAGACTCTAGTCTTCAGAGTACTGGTTAAAGACTTAGCTCACAACAATTCTATAAATGTTTTTAGAAAGTTCTTAAGAAGATAAAGTGTTGGAAGTATAACTCATGATTGAGGTAGAAAAGAGAATTCTGGTAAAAGAAGTTCACCAGCCAAGATAAGAGTTCGACTTCGGCCTCTAAAGATGAGGGAGTTGTTGTCTAGAATGGGACTTGTCCCCTCTTAGTAGCCATTGAGAAGGAGAAACAATTCGATGATCCCTACGTGTTGCAGTTAAAAGGGGAGATTCACAAGTATAAGACGATGGCTTTTGAATAAGGGGGAGATGATGGTACTTTGAGGTACTAGGACACATTGTGTGTCCCAGACATAGATGGACTTAAATAGGGAAGATCACGTTAAAAGTCCATAATTCTAGGTATTCTTTCCATCCAGGTTCCCAAATATGCATCATGACCAAGGAGATTTATTGGTTGAACGACATGAAAAAGAACGTCGTAAACTTTATGGCCAGGCAGAGCATTTTTTTTAAATAGTAGAGGATATATCCTTGATGTTAAAAGTAATTGGAATGGTCACATACCTCTCATTGATATATATATATATATATATATATATATATATATATATATATATATATATATATATATATATATATATATATATAAACAAGCAATATTTTCAAAAAAATAAATGAAGTGAAAATCTATGGCCAAATGGGAGATGTTGTTTTTTTGGCTTTTTCTTGAATATGTCAAATGTACATGTCATGAACAATTTGTTATATTCCCCTAGTTCCCTGCATCCATAAAGGGACTGCGGTTTTGCTAGTTCAAGTTTTACACCAACTTGCTGCATGCAGCTTCTCGTCAATCAATTGTTGAACTTATTTTTCGCTATCTCTGAATCATTGTACTTATCAAAAAGAAGAGAAAAATTGCTCGAATATTTCAAGGAAGAAACAAGAGAGAAACAAGTCATATAGGTTTCGGTAGCATAAATCATAAATTTCTAATCATCCTCTCCAACTATGACAAAATCACGGGCAAGTGGAAGCACAATCGTAGCTCAATAATACTAGCATTTGAAAAGATTTAGTAGAATTGCCTTTGCAAGTCGTCATAGATGCCGATTCAGTACTGCACTAAAATATGTGCCACGTAACTATATGTCAAAAACAATTACGTGCCAGTCATGGCATTTAGCTCAGTAGTTTTCTCCCAGAATGAGCAAAATAGCAATTTTATGCTATGGAACCTACCTGACAAACCAAAACCCAGCATATTTCTAATTATAAAGCAAAAGTACTTCCGCAAACAGTGTGGCTGCAGACACTTCCTAGTATTCACAGAAACCAAAAATACAAAGGGATGGTGACAGCAACTACAACTGAAGATATAGAAGAATATCTTAAAAGACAAATGGTAAACTCCAGGTAGGAAGACAGAAGAATTTCAAAACATTACGGTTTATCACCTATCATTCATTAAGGGTGACTGTCTTAAAACTAAACATCATGTCAAGGGAACTATTCATTATAGCCGGAACTAAAGTATTTTGATATTACTGGGTCAGCTTCATCAAAGGAAATTTGGTACGACTGGGTAGAGAGGAGGCTAAAATTCATGAAGTGTATGTCAATAAGTAGAAAGATCCTCTTGTGGTTTGTCCAGGGATGATTCCAGCTTCTGATGTCTCCAGTAACAAGTTTCAGAGGTGGAGTCAGTTAAGTCAAATGTAGAAGTACTCTGTAGCTCAGAATTTCCACATACATAGGAGATTTATAGCCACTACTGCTAAAAAGGGAACAAAGGGAAGCTGTATAATATAATCATCCCTGAAATTTCATACACTGGTTGGCCAGATTAGTCAAAGGAAGACCACCCCAAATTTTTTGCTGAAGCAGCAAAAAAAAAAAACTCCAAGATGGTCAGAAGAAGGATTCGGAGCAAAAGCATCACCTCCCACAGTCAACAAGATTCATGTGGATAACAGAACACTTCTTCAGACAATAGAGTCTCCCCAAAACTGCTTGGCCGGGAGATTTGACAGAGAAGTCAAAGTGGCACAGCGTAGGGATGGCAACAATAGGAAAATAATCTTCACGAGAGACTTGAATGATGGGGAACGGATGAATTGCAGATTTTCTCAGCTTGCTTCCTGCATTTGAAGGCCTACCCTCTAATGAAGCCCCACTGATTTGGACAGGTCATAGCAAGGGCAATTACATCGTAAAGAATTGCTACAATCTGTTTATAAGTGAATCAAATCAGCTGGCTCATGGAAGCAAGTCTGTGATTCTAAAGCTCCCTATGAAAGTGTTATGTTTGGTGTGGTTGGGGGTTAGAAATGCTTGTTTGACTCAAGAAAATTTGAGGGGATTCCATATAGGGAGCAGATGTTTTATGTGTGAAGAGGAGGCAGAAAACTGGCACTCACTAATCCCTACATTGTGCTGCTACCTCACAACTATGATAGATCTGTTTGAATTTATTGGGTATTAAATGGGTAATGTCGAGACCTACAACTGAGCTTGTGTCATAAGAAAGAAATGCTGACAAGGCATATGATCAATAAAACAAAATTCTAGTCATTAAAGTGGTCTTAATGTTTTTGTTTTTGTTTTGTTTGCCTTTCTTTTCCCTGCGCGGAGAGTCGATTGGAAACAGCCTCTCTGCCCTCTCGGGTAGAGGTAAGGCCTGTCTACATATTACCCTCCCCAGACCCCACCTCGTGGGAATATACTGGGTTGTTGTTGTTGTTGTTGTTGTAAAGTGGTCTTAACTATCATTACTACTAAACCTCATAAAACATAGAAATTTGGTGGGAAAATGTAATAGTAATCACCAGATAATTGCAAAAACAACACAAAATCTGGAAGTATGGTGAGCCCAAAAACATCTACTTAGTAGTAGTCTGTAGTCAAGACACTAAATTTACAGCCTATATTTTAATCAAAGAGTATTAATACCCAAAAGCATAACAAATTGCCATGCACTCTTGGCTCCTTCAGGAAACTATGACTTTCCAATCAATCAGATGAGGTCCCCAGTGTCAGCCTGAAACCTGCAAAACAATGTCAAGTTGCAAGAAATTGATACAATTTTAGAACAAGAACTAGCTGCATTATGTTAAAGAATATACACCTACACTTTAGCGAACTTTATCCAAAAACTTATAGCACTAAAGGAGTTGAAAAACAATATGAGCAAATTAATCTTTTCTAGGTTTGTTTCTGTCTCGTATAAAATATGCTAACTCAAAAAATGAAATCAACTATTATATCTGTTTTGAATTTAGCAAAAACCTCAACACAGCCATGGGTTAAGCTAAGGGCTACAAGTAGACGAGGAAGATTTTTGAACTTGCCTGTTCTTCTGTTTTATCATGCGCAGCCTCTTTGCTTTCAGTTTTGACATGTACATTAATCCACTGATGTGCAAGGGAGATACAATACGCATACCTCTTTTAGTGTTTCCTTCAAGAAATTTCCTCCCACCTTTACTTTCCTTCTTGCATAAACGGGATACACCTTCACAAGTGTCTCCAGCAGAATAATCTGTCTGTTTACCAAGTAAAATAAGGCTCACTTTGTAAGTATTAACATAGAGTGCATCCCGGTAAGGTAAACAGTTAGCATTATGAATGCCCAGATTCTTAATATTTTCAGCTACAGGATCATATGAAACCAAGAGTCCGTTGTCCGCCCTCCACAAAATTTCACCATGTTTCCTTGAAGCTATAGGCTTCACCAAGAAATGAGCAACCTGACACTGACGACCACCATGAAGCATCGAGAAAAATTCATCAACAACACCAACGTTGAATGATATGCCCCTTGAAATGCTGAACTGTTTCACCCATGATTCTGGGTCACCATACTCTTTCATCATCCAAATATCAATTGTTTTGTCATTTCTAAAGGTACTATCAACCAAACAAAGTGACTCATCTGAGACAAAAAGGACAAATTCGTTACAAATAAACCCACTAAAATTCCCAACTAAACTATCAGGTACCATCATCTCCCAGAATGTCTCCTCATGCACATCAAACAGCACAATCATATTTTGACTCTCCCTTCCTTTCTGTTTAGAAGCAACCCAATGGCAAGCCCCGTTCATGTAAAATCCTGGTGTTTTCGGAACAAACAGATAAGATGGAGAAACAGGAGTAATATCCTGCCAAACACCAGTGCTTAGTTTAAAAACCTCAACATCAGGTGGTACCTTATCAATAGAACATCCAGTATGTACTATTCTCACCACCTTGTAGTCATTAGTAACACTATCAAACCCAAACCCTAGTGTATGGTCAAAGGGGCCATGTGTTCTATATATAAAAATTGGTTCGGGGACTTTTACTGACTTTCTGATGGATGGATTCCAAATATAGTAACGGTCCGTATAACCCCACAGGTCGTCGGAAAGGCACAAAAGGCCATTACAACTACCCACAATATTAAAGTGACTGTAACAATCAAGTGGAAAATCAAACTGGGCATACTGGTCAAAATTCTCATTGTCACAGAACAAAGCATAAATTTCTTTTACTGGTTCTCCGGAGCAATGTCGTACTAGCAAGTAATCATCTTGGTTGTTGAGGTGTACGGAAATAAAATTAGGGCTAGTAATAAGAGAATACCATGACTTACAAACACTTGTGCACTGAATGATGGACTTGATGGAAGCTGTAGAAAGATTTCAATCAGCACTTCCTGCGGCAAATACTCAGACATTTTGAAAATCGCTTGATTTTCGCTCTCCTAATTCAGGCCCCGAATTTGTTGAAGCAAAATGAAAAACTCTTGGTTTTATAAAGACCGTGTCCGTAGTCTGTACATCTTTTTCTTTTTTCCCCTTTGAGGTTCATACTTCATACTAGTCAGAGAGGTGGTAAAATTAATTGAAAATTTTTGATAGAGGAAATTCAAAATATTAACAGTTTTTTTGGGGCTCAATTTCTTATTAAATGAAGAAATTTCTGAAATTCACAAAAGAGTGCCAGTTTCAAACTCCAAGCTACATTGGTTATTTTTTTTGTTCTTTACAAACTTGTTTTTAATTTTACGACACTCACTTTTTCTTTTTTTCACATGAGAGAGATTTGACTTATACACATAACATATTAAAAAGATCATTTTCTTAAATTCAAAATTATAAAGGGCCTTAAGCTACAAGGAACTTTCTATTATTCCATGAATTACATTGTTTTCGTATCAAAAGACCACCCACCCACCCCCTCCCCCGGAAATGATATGTTGAGTGAGTTTTACCCTCCAAAATCCCTTTTAAAACTGCCATGTGACAATATATGTGGAATTAATCTATTTATTAAAGGTATGTCAATTACACACAACTTCAATACTTGACCACATCTACTTAAAAATTGTTATTACAAGCGTTAATCAACATTTGACACGTGTTATAAATCAAAAAAGAAAGAAATTGAAAAAAAGACCTCTCCCCCCACTCCACCCCTCTCCTCATCTTCCCAAACAAAAAAATACAAAAAAGAAAAAGCCCCACCCCCTCCTCATCTCCCCAATCCCATAATCTTATCCACCATCACCATAGTACCACCAACTCTTCCACTTCAATCGCCCTCTTATTTGGATATAGTTTTACTATTTCTATTTCTTATCTGTCGTATTAACGTCTTGTTTGTATTTTTTTCTTATTTTTATATAATAATTTCATTGCTTTAGTATTTCATTTGGATGATTGCTGTGAAAATGAAGAACTTTTCATGCAGTTTAAAGTTCAGATTGGATCGGGATTGTCATTTTGTCAATCCAAAAACTGAAAATCCAAACCAAAAATTCATATGCAATCCAAACGCCCACCCCTAGTGAGGAGCAGACAAAACTAGGATGGAGGTTAAGGGAGAAGATGGCGGGGGGGGGGGGCATTGGTGTATGGGTTGGGGAAGAAGACATAGGTTATTTTTTTTCTTTAATTTGGAAAGAAAATAGTTACAAAAGGGAAAACAAAAAAAAACAAAAATTCAGATGAATTTTGTAGTTTTCACGCGCCTCTTTTATGTGAAATACACGCTTGTGACACATGGCAAAAGAGGTGGGTAATTGACACACTTTTAAAAGTTTTGGTGTGTAATACTATTCCTGTGTTTAACATGTATATAAAAAATATTTGAGTACAGGTTGATGGGTAAACTATGTATTTTACCTAAAAGAAACTCCCAAAGATTTAAGTATGAAAGCTGCAAAATGGATTTTAGGAAGTTTTTGATGTATTAAATCTTCCCAAAAAGGTTTTCGCTCATGAATCTTTCTGTTCCTTTTCATTCACTCATCTACAAATACTAAAATTATTTGAAAACGCAGATAGAAGTTGAATTGTGGAAAAGAATCATTATACTGTCTTTGCAATCTAATTGACTATAATCAGAACTCTAAAATAGACAGTCAATTCCAATTACAATGAGAAGTTACTTGTTCGTAAGTGTATTTCACTTGAAGATGTAAAAATTTCATACACTATACGCGCACAGATCTTAGAGTAAAAATTTCATACACTATACGCGCACAGATCT
The DNA here is from genome assembly GCA_032618575.1 of Nicotiana noctiflora. NCBI lineage: Eukaryota > Viridiplantae > Streptophyta > Magnoliopsida > Solanales > Solanaceae > Nicotiana > Nicotiana noctiflora. Next base: position 171,970 of record JASVEL010003345.1, read on the forward strand.
TAGAACTCTAAAATAGACGGTCAATTCCAATTACGACAATCTACAACCCTCGAGTGCAAATGCTCACGATATCAAGCTCACAATGATAAGTTACTTGTCGTAAGTGTATTTCACTTGAAGATGTAAAATTTTCATACTCAATATACGCACAGATTTTAGAACTCTAAAATAGACGATCAATTCCAATTACGACAATCTACAACCCTCGAGTGCAAATGGAAGTTCCATTTGGCAGTTCTACAAGCCTTAATTAAACATTTTGGACTCACTCTGACTGTCTGACATATAACAAGACGCTGCTTAAAGTAACAAACTATATTTTGTGCAGAATTAGTGGAGCACCATGTTGGGGTTGCGTAGTTAGTATGGACTGAGGAGCATGTGCATAAGATGGAGACAGTTCGAATGAGAAGCGTTGTAGGATCATAGCCAAAGCTGTCTTTGCTTCTAACATGGCAAAATTTTGTCCAATGCATATTCTGGGACCCCAAGTAAATGGGAAAAACGTGACTTGGCCCTTTGTTGCACTCGAGACTCCATCTCTAAATCTTTCTGGGTTGAACTTCTTCGCATCTTTACCCCATATCTCTTCATCATGGTGTAATAAGATCACTGGTAATGAGAGTAGCACACCTTCTGGTAGAGATACATCTCCTAATATAGCATCCTCATTAGGCCGCCGGATTAGTGACACTACCGGAGAGTATAGCCTTAAAGACTCATACAAGATCATTGTCACCTGCAGCAAAAGATACTCCATCAGTTATATATAGCATGAAAAAAGACTTGACATAAGATTTGTGCCCAAACTATTCCTAGTGAAGTACTCATTTAGCTCAGGACCAGCCTGCAAATGAGAAAAACCACATTTCATCTCCCTTTCTTTTGGGGCGGGGGGTGTGCAGTTGTCCCTAATGATCATAAGAGGATCTAGAGTTTTAAGTACATGGTTGAACAGTACTACTGCACTCATTATACTTTTGTGAAAATGAGAGTGAACTTAGTTTAATTATATTTTTTTCCTATAAATTGTTTGAGTTTAAGCAGAAACAATGGATGTGGACGAACCCACTCCATATACTGCATCTGCGCCTGCTCATACCAGATGGATTCCACTAACATCAAGAAAGCGTGGATATAGAGTTGATTTTCCTAAGGGAAACACGATATATCTAGTCCACTATCAAGCATTAGATTAAAATGCAATTCTTGTCTAATCAAGTCTGAAGGTCTCAAAGTGGAGATATTTTGAGTTTTAGAAGAAATCTGCAAGATTGGGAGGTGCCAGAGTTCCAAAACTTGATTAACTTGCTCCAAAAAAAGCATAACGCAGGATGTCGGCGATGAATGGAAGAGAGGAGGCGGGGAACAATGAAATATTTTCGTTAAAATCATACTATGAGAAGCTATTGGTTAAGGAAGAGGTCGACTTTCCACGTAACTCGATTTGGATCCCTAATGTACCAAGGCAGGTGTGTCTTTTCACTTGCTTAGCAATAAAAGGGGTGATTTTGATGGCTGAAAATTTGAGAAAGAGGAAGGTCACTTATGTGAGTTGGTGCTACATGTGCAAGGCTAACGTGGGACATCTACTTCTATATCATCAGGTAGTTACAAGGCTATGGTGGGGGATGCTGAGGTGGTTTTGTGTTGGATTGGTGATGCCCGGCACTGTAAAGGAGTTAATGTTCAGCTGGAACAGAGGAAGATGAAGAAGAAATCGCAGGGCATTGAATGTGACTCATCTCGCACTCATGTGGGTCATTTGGAGAGAGCAAAGTAGGAGAGCTTTCGAGGGCGTAAAAATGAATTTTGTATGGTTGAGCAGTGGCCTCTTATCCATTTTACTTTTTGGTTCACTTATGAGAGTTCTTTGTGTGCTGAAGATTGGGTGTCGTTTGTGGAAACCATCTCCTTTTGTAGGTTTTCTTCTTTTTGGTATACTAAATTTATTACTTTACAAATAAATTAAAAAAAGCACCATCTAATTGCAATAACAGCCATAAATCCCATGGCTGAACAACTGAACCAACAAACGAGGACACTTACAACTTTTAGATGATTCAATCCATCAAAATCTGGTTTCTGATTACCAAAGACTCGAAACACCTCTTCTCTGGCCCGGCTCTGCCAATCTTGATGCCTACTCAACAATATTAGAGTCCACACAAGCAACGCTGATGTAGTTTCTTGGCCAGCAACATAGAATAACTTGCATTCTTGAATGACTTCTTCAATGCTCAACGCAGAATCCTTGTGTCTATACTGTTCAAATTCTGTAAAATTAGATTCCAACAATATACCCAGTAGGTCCTCATTATTCGCCTTCCCTGCTTTCATTGCCTTCACTCTTTTATCAATAATGCCTCTTATCAAGGCCTGAACATCCTTTTCAACTTCCTTCATTCTTCTATTCCTCTTTGTTGGCAAAAACCTGTGAAATTGTTTAATAAATAAGTAAGCTGAAAAAGGGAAACAGATATGCATCAACAAAATAATTAAACATTAGAGTGAGAGTTAATCGTGTTGCACTTCCCAATGAACTTTGAATAGGATTAATATGACTATCGTTAAAGAAACTCAATTTACCTCCAGCCTGGGATATAAACTGAGCGTATAGCTTCTACAAAATACTGAGCCTGTTCCTTCTGAAGTTCAAATATCCTTTTACCTTCTTCAAAGTTACTGCCAAAAGCTGTCCGAGAGATCACATCGCTACTCAATTGTTCAAGGTGAGGCCATACATCTATCTCATGAGACCCCTCAACTGAAAAAAGGTCCTCCCATTTGCGCAGCATCTCAGTGCAGCTCAAGCAAAAAGCTGGAAGCATATGCTGTTTAAAAAAAAAAAATCAATGAACGGACAGTTCTTCAAAATGCATAGACTTTGTAATCAGGAACAAAAGATGGTTCCAAAACCCAAACAAATACCTCAAAAAAAAAAAATCAACATTACATTGTTGTTTCAAAAGAAAAAGGGACAACTTAAATAGAATATACTGCAGTTACAAACCTTTAATATCATGGACCCCGAGCTTATTTCCCAAGCTATGCAATCATACTTGGCCTTGGAAGCAACTATGAAAAACTAAAGCAACCTATTAGTTAGCATGTTTCATGTGGCTGCTTACACGTGATGACACGCCTAACCCAATGTAATCTACAGCGATGGGGGATGATGATTCGTAGAAAGTGCTACTTGTCGAATCTGGTCGAGGAGAGCAGCAATCATTTCTTTCTGCAGCGCACAATGGCTAGACAACTCTGGAACTTATTTTTCAACTTGTTCAGTCTTTCGTTTGTCATGCCTAATACAATGACAAATTTGCTGATCAGGGGGATTAAAAAGTCATTGAAAATAATTTGGAACACAGTACCAGCTTGCATAGGGTCAGAGTTCAGTTAATCATGCAATTGTTTATCTTCTTTTAAGATTAGTGCCTAAGAACAAAGTTGAGGTGAGTTGTACTCACTAAACCCCATACCTTGGGGATTTAAGATCCAACTTCATGCCTTCATCAAGTAAGACAGAGAATGTGATAAGGAGAATTAATGGAGGCATGGACAAACTGAATCTTGACACAACTGATCTTTATCTAGCTCAGCTGGACAATTTTATAGGAGATTCAAGTTTTTCAGTCAACTAAGTGGTTATGAGTAAAGCATCCAAGGGTCTGGCCTTATGGAGTGGATCGAGAACAATGCAGTCTCAGGTTCAAATAGCAGCGACAAAAATGCTAGGTGATTTATTACATGATAAAGATCCATGAAATTCGGAAAAAATACAAATAGCTTAATTTACAATTGGTAATTGGAAAATAGCCACAGTTCAAAAGTAAAACTAAAATTTAGCCATTTTTTCATATAAAGATAAAATCGGAACAAAAACACCCTTAATAAACCAGCATAATATGCTGGAGTTCCAGCATAATGTGCTAAAATTTCATAATGTGTTGGAGACTTACAACATAATATACTTGAAGTTTATACATAGGAACTCCATAATATAGGATGTTGTGCTGGAACTTTTCATGTTCCAGTATTTTTGTCCAGATTTTATTATCGCAAAAAATAATGGCTATTTTGCAAGGACTTTGCAAACATGGACTATCTCCATTACCGGTCCAAACACTAGCAGATGCGCACAAACTGGCCGGATCACTATGGTTAGAAAATAAAAGAGTGGTTATGAGTAAAGAAAATTAATGAGGGATTAGTGAAACATACCATATTTCTTGATGGTATCAAGAAAGAAAGGGACCAATCTTGGGGCTATATCATCAGAAAGATTCATGGGTTTGGAGTTAGCTTCCTTAATCATACCAGAAAACTCCTTCATATCCCCATACAAAATCTTGTAGGAATTGCCTTTGAGACCTTGTTTCCTCAGTAGCTTTTCCAGCTTCTTTGGTCTGAACCAAACCCAATTCAGCACTCTCCATATACACACCACAAGAGTAATTATTATGGCAGCACAAGATGCTGTTACTATGATTTGAACAGACTCCATTTTTGTTCACTCACTAACTATTCTCTTTCTACGCCTTGCACATGATATACCTGCCATTTTCGTAAGGGGTAAGAAATCATGGTCGTCATCAGTGACGAGCGAATTGTCTATTTTATAGAGCGAAATCTATCCTACCGTTATCAATTTTTAAAAATTGCCCCTAATCCTAATGCATCTGCACCGTGGCAGCTGATACCTCAACTCTTCACCTCACAGCCCCCCATCTTTTAAAAATAATAAAAAAGAGACCCAAATCTCGAAGCTTTTTGTGCGTTAAGCAGCTCAAAGGAAGCTTCACTAAATCATTATTTTACTCTCCCACTTACAGTAATTATTATTTTATTCAATTTAATGATGCTCTGTTCTTGTATCATATCTATATAGTATTAAATTTTGTGAAATTGTCTTTTGTTCACACTCCATGGTTGAACAAAGACTCAAAAATCAACTCATAATCCCCCCTTCCCCTTCATTTTTTCTGACCACCATGATCACCGGAATGCAGTTCATACAGCTACTAAACTTCATACCCATTTTGGTATATTCACAATCTCCGGCCACCACTAATGAACGTGATATTCTACTGAAGATAAAGCGTCAATGGGAAAACCCATTATCACCCAGCTCATGGAACTCTACTTCCTCGCTGTGTGATTGGCCGGAAATTGAGTGCTCCAGTGATGGAGAAGTCACCGGAATAATACTTCAAGAAAAAGACATCACTGTTGAAATTCCAAGTTCCATTTGTGACCTCAAAAATCTTACTTTTCTCAATCTTCCATTTGTCGAAATTCAAACCCAATAGTTTTTTGAATCATGTGTTTGGCGAATGCTTTTATCCCCATTAAATAAGGGAGCGGTAAGAGAAAAAAATTGAGCAAACCACAGATTTCAACCACTCCCTCTATTTAATTTTATTTGAATGAGAACCTCATTTATGAAAAGATAAAAAGATAATGAAATTGTGATCTTAAACGAGGATAATATTTTTGTAGTTATAAAATCAACATAAATTTTTAAAATAAATTATTTCTTACTATAACAATATCTTTCTTTTTTTCTCTTCACAAATTACAAAAAAAGAGTGTTAATTGCGATGTGGTACACTGGGAGAAAAGAAGAAAAGGAAAAAACTTTGGTCTGTAGAAGATCTTTTTCTTTTTTTGCCATTTGAGTAGTTAGAGAGTTAGTAGACATACTTCTTAGAGGCCAAAAATATTTTTTTTTTCTTAAAATATATTATTTTTTTTACATAATTTAAGTTGTTTGGTTAATATAAAAAATTACGTTTTGCCGGAAGCAATTTTTCTGTTATTGGGAAGAAGCGGAAATTCTAGCTTCTTCCAAAAAGCAAAAGCAAAATTAGAAAATAAATTTATTCAAAACAAAAATATCCTCACCATAAATTTATATTTTCCAAATTATCCCTTTCTAATTTAAGTTTTTTCTTTTCATTTTTGTTTCTTATTTTTTACTTTCCTATTAAAATTAAAGATATCATATATATGCATTATATTGTAATTTTTCAAATATTTATTGACTTTTCTTATTTTGATCTTTTCTTTGTATAATGTCTCGTAACATTCCAAATTATCTTATTTTTTCGCACTAAAGCAAGTTATCTGCATCTTCATCAATTCTCTTACTATAAATAATTATTTATAATTTCTTCTATTATATGTTATTAGCTCCCGAATCTTCAAAACTGTTATCAAATCTGATTTGTGAAATGACCTACAAATAGATAATAAATTTACAATTGCATTGCATAATCTATCTATATATTATTAAACGAAGAAGAAAATGCATTCATATTTAGTCAACTGGCAGTCTCACAATAGGCCACTTGGCATTTTAGGACAAAGTTAGTAAGGTTATGTAATAACTAGTTTCTTTTTATAACTAAATTTTTTTTAAAAAAAAAAATTTACATTATGTATTATTCATAATTAGTTACTCTTTTTATTAGAATTTAAATATACTTAATTATTTCTTTTACGATTTTTTATATATTTAAAATTATTTTTATTTTACGCTCAATGTTGTCTTTCAAATTTGACACTTAAAATTATCTAGTTACGACTACCGTAGATATACATAATTTCATCAGACAATATTCTTTTACCGAAAAAGAAATCATCTATTATGTTATTGAAGACATTACTGTAGAGATTGATGAAGAAGATCAGCCTTCTGATATTCTTTTAGAATTGCGACGCAAGTGTTCTACTAATACGGAAGCGTTGTGTGATAAAAGTAGAGATGAAACTATTAAGAAATATTATCATATGTGAGTTACTTTACTTATTATTTCATGATCGATTATCAATATATAGTAATTTGTGATAGACTTCTAATTTATACTTGAATGATGTAATTTTAATTATTCAAGTCATCATATAAAAAAAGTATACAACGGATAATATCATATACTTTGGTATAACTATATATATGTAAAATTGATTTAAATCTTTAATATGCATGTTTACTTTATGCTTTATATTTTAATTAAATAAAATTGTAATGACCTGACCCGTCGTTACGGGAGTTATCGCCATGTTTTCTTCATTTTATACTTTAATATGCTAATTAATATGTGTTTGGAGAGTTAGAAGCAAATCGAATGGAATTTAGATAGTAATGAGGCAATAAACCTCTTTATGAGAAGAATAGTTTGGAAAAGTCAACCGAACGTTGATTGATGAGTTATAAAGCTCGGAATGGATTTTTGATGATTCGACTAGTTTCGGGGGATGATTTATGACTTAGGAGAGCAATCAGAATCGAATTCGGAGGTCCGGTGTAGATTTAGGCTTGAATTGGCTAAGGTTGAATTTTTGGCGAAGTCCGAACGGTAGGTGTGATTTTGATCCGGGGCTCAGAATGTAATTCCGAGAGTTACAGTAGCTCCATTAGGTGATTTTTGATATGCGTGCAAAATTTCAGGTCATTCGGAGGTGTTTAGGTCGGGTTTTAGATCAAATGTTAGTTTTGAAAGTTTTAATGAAAATTAGGCTTGAATCCGTGAGAAACTGGTGATTTTGATATTTATGATAGTGTTTTTATGTTACGAGAAAGTTTGAATGAAGTAACATGACATATATGTGCATTTGGTTGGGGTCCCGGGGGTCTCAGGATGATTTCGGATGCCTAACGGGAATTTTTAGTTGGAAAAATGCAGCAGAATTGCAGCAGCAGGTGCTAGTGATTTTTGTTCACTGCGATCGCGAGCATGTGGCTGCGATCGCGTAGAAGAGATTTTGGGAAGCCAGGATGCTCTATGCGATCGCGTGAAGTGGTCTGTGATCGCATAGGCTTAGGTAAGTATTTACTGCGATCGCGTAGGAGGCCTTGCGATCGCGTAGATGGGGAACTTGGTTCACTGCGATCGCGTAAGGTAAAATGAGGGCCTGGGAAAAATTGTTCATCGCGATCGCATAGAGTAAAGATCAGGCCTGACAGAGGGGTTTAATAACAGAACCCCCGCGAGCAAAACCAATTTTTTCACCATTTGTGAGCGTTTTGGAGAGCTTTTGGACGGAAAGTAAGAGGATTTTGTCGGGAAAATATTGGAGGTAAGTTTTTTGACTCAAAAATACGATGTTATGCTATAATCAACACCGAAACTCATGAAATTGGGTAGAAATTGTGAAGAACTAGGGCCTAAATTTTGAAAATGAGTTTTTGGGTTTTGAAAGGTCATTCGAACTCCGATTTCGATAAATTTTATATGCACGAACTCGTGGAGAGACGATGAATCTGTTGGTTTGAATTTTGGAATTTTTCGAGAAGTGGGCTCGGGGCTCGGGTTTTACCAAATTTGTGTATTATTGCATTTTTCAAGTAAATTTGATTGGGTTATGTTTTTTGGACCCATATTTATGTAATTGTTGTGGTTTTGACTAGATTCGACACATGAGGCGGCAAATTTGAAGGGAAAAGGTATCGCGGACGATTCCACGGCCGGCTAAAGGTGAGTGGTTAGTGTATATGGTAGACTGAGGGTTCGAAACCCCGGCTTAGCACATTGTGACGTTGTTAGGGCGTGGCTCGCAGCCCATGGCAGGTGCGGGATTGATTATGACTGGGGATTGAGATGTGGTCCATCCTGAATATGAATAATATTATATTGGCGGTTGAAACGCACACTGTATTAGATATATTTGTGGGCTGTAAGCCATTTTTGGGCCTTGTGCTGACCTATAATATCCCTAGGGGATAGATATATATGTGATATTAGTGATCTCAGTCCTGGTTCGAAATCACTATTATGAAATGCTAAGTCACCTGCTCTTGGAAAATTAAACAAAAATTAAAGTATTTTTCATCGTAATGAACTGGAACCTGGAAATAAATAATTTGAACTGTTGTGTGACTCATATGCATGTGTGGACTGAGGATGGATCGGGTTGCATGCCGCAACAGATGATATGAATATTGTGCTTGGGCTGAAGGAGCCCCTCCGGAGTCTGTACAAACCCCCAGTGAGCGTCGTCAACGTTAAACGGATCGGGCTACGCGCCGTATCGGTCATGTGTATTGCATTTTTATCTGTAAGTTATCTGTGCTAATTGTGATTTGGTGTTATTGCTAGTTCGTAGGAGGTATCAGACTGTAGTTTAGCTTTGCTTTGTGGTATTCTGTTGATTTCGTGCTTTCAGCTATTATTATATACTTTTTACTCACTGAGTAGTTAGTACTCACCCCTACTCCATGCACATTTGTGTGCAGATTCAGGTACACATGAGGGTTAGACGAGCACTCTAGCCTATATCAGAGTTTATCCGAGTTGCTGAGGTAGCTGCCGGCATTCGCAGAACCTAGCTTCTCTTCTCATTTCAGTTATTACTATATGTTTCAGACTTGAGTATTTCATTCAGTATTTCTATTACTATTCAATTTTGTTTACAGGCTCTAGACTCGTGACCTAAGATCTTTTAGGAGTATTATTTTCGTTATTCGCACTTCTTAGTATTTATTCATACTTTTATTATTGGAGTATCTAATGACTCATATATTCTTCTTGAGCTTGTCCTTTTGGGACTAGTTTTCTATTTGGAAATAGTTGTTGGTCTAGCTTGCCTAGCTTTAGTGTTGGGCGCCATCACGATCGGATTTGGGTCGTGACAAAAATAAAAAATAATAAAAGTCGCTTGCGATAAATATTAACTTTGTTTTTATATTAAAAAGAATTGTAAGATATTGGTACTATCCTTTTGGGTAATTTAATACTCAAAAATACTTTTTGAAATAATTGGCCAAACACAAATTATTTACCAATATTACAAAAAGTACTTCTTAAATAAATTTGCCAAACATAAAAATATTTCTTTTTCAAAAGTACTTTAAAAATATATATATATATATATATATATATATATATATATATATATATATATATATATATATATATATATATATATATATATATATATATATATATATATATATATATATATATATATATATATATATATATATATATATATATATATATATATATATATATATATATATATATATATATATATATATATATATATATATATATATATATATATATATATATATATATATATATATATATATATATATATATATATATATATATATATATATATATATATATATATATATATATATATATATATATATATATATATATATATATGTATTTAAGTTATTGTATTCATGAATACAGTAGCAAAAATAGGCGTGAATCACGAAAATCTAGCTAATCAGTTATTGTATTCGAGTGTATTCGACTGCATTCATAGAGTGAAACATGAAATTATAACTGGACAGATTATTGTATTCGACTGCATTCACGGCGTGAAATAAGCGATTACACTATTTTAAAAGGGAAAGTGAATCAATTAACATAATAGACTCCTAGTATAACTCAACAAACTCAATTATAACAAACAAATTTTGCATTTTTAGCTATAAAAAAAAATTCTCAACCGAAAAATACCCCAAAAACATAACAATCTTCAAAAAATTTATATAATACATCTAAATATATAAATTATATTAATTAAAAAATATATGAATATGTTCATGGCATATAGCGAGATACTGAATACAATGAAATACATAGAATACAACGTGATACATTGAAATACAATGAAAAAAATAGTTAATACAATGAAATACATGGAATACAACGAGATATATTGAATTACAATAAAAAAAGATAATAAATACAATAAAATACATTGAAATATATTAACAGAAAATCAAGTTGCTCAGCCTCAAACTCCGTTGCCTTTGTTCAAGAACAAACCCTAATTTCCTGCTAATCTTCCTCGTCATGCCATCGGAATCACTATCGCTCTCCGATGGATCCAAATGCAGTGAATTTTCACATGATTAAAATAGCTACTCTTTGAAATTCAAAACTTTACACATATTAATCAACTGGGATTTGACAAGAATAGATAGTATATAATATGTAAATGTCTTACCAAGAACTAATCTTCTCCACACTAAATATTATTTTACGGAGCTTATAATGTCAAAGTGGTAAAATATTATATGGGGTTTCTACAGGTTGAGAGGATATATAGGGTGTATGTGAGCAGCGTATTTAGTGGCTTAGAGCTAGGGTGTAATATCGGTAATCTCGATTTTATGATTCATGCGCTATCTAATGTGTTTCTTCATTGGTATGAAAGCCATAGACTGATTTTCTGGTCCAGATACATACATACATACATATATATATATACATACATACATATATATATATATATATATATATATATATAGTTCTAAATCTATGTGTAAATCTAGAACATATACATGTTGTTTTTTTTGTTGTGCAATTGAGACAGTTAATATGTTTAACAATTTTTTTATCAGTAGAAATAAGTATTCAGATCTGATAAATAAATAAATCGTTAGTAGATTTCTTGTATGAATCAGTTGCCTTTTTTTAATCTATGTCTCACTGGATTTGTAAATCACGTTGAGACAGTGATTGAAACATGATGAATCACATGTGGAGTTTTATTAAATCAGTTTTTTTTTAAAACTGATTCGAAATTTAAAAAAAAGTGACGGCTGGAACTTTCCAATCTATCTTGCTACTGCCGCCGCTACCGTTACACCGTCGCTGGTGGATCTTCATGCCAAAGAAAAAGTTGAGAGAAGAAAGTCTTCTCATTTCACTGGTAATTACAAATAAAAATAGAGTTTGGTGCTCCACGGCCATGGCAGAAACAAACAACAACTACTCAATATAGTCCCACATGGTGGGATCTGGGGAGGGTAATATGTACGTAGGTCTTATTTTTACCCGATAGGGCAGAAAGACTGTTTCCAATCGACCCTCGGCGAAAGATCGAGAAAAGAAAAAAAAACAAAAACAAAACAAAAAGCAAAAGCATTAGTGACTCCAGAATAAACCACAAAAACTGACATATAAAAGGGCAAAGTAAACAAAGCAACAACATGAACAAAATGCATTAGTAATTCTAGGAGTACTCACAGAGATATTAACCTATCGGGAACCCTCTCCCCTCGACCCATCCCTACCCCGCGAAATAATAGAAGCCCCTAACCTACAACCTTGATACTAGACCTCCAGACTTTCCTATCAAGAGCCATGTCCTCGGAAATCCGCATAATAGTCATGTCCCGCCTAATCACCTCCTCCCAATACCTCTTGGGCCTCCCTCTGTCACGACTCGCGCCAACTACCGACAACCGCTCGCAACTTCTCACCGGTGCATCGAGGCTTCTCCTCCCCACATGCCCGAACCACCTGAGTCTCGCTTCTCGCAGCTTCTCATCTATTGGGGCTATCCCTACCATTTCCCGAATAACTTTATTCCCGACCCTATCTAACCTGGTGTGCCCACACATCCACCTGAGCATCCTCATCTCCGCTACCTTCATTCTCTGGATATGGGAGTTCTTCACTGGCCAGCACTCCGCCCCGTACAACATTGCTGGTCTAACCACAACTCTATAAAACTTCCCCTTGAGATATTGTGGCACTTTCTTGTCACACAAGACTCCCGACGCAAGCCTCCATTTTGACCACCCAACCCCTATTCGGTGAGTGACATCCCCGTCGATCTCTCCGTCACACTGGATCACCGACCCAAGATATCTGAAACTGTCCTTCTTGGCGATGACCCTGAGAACCAAGCTTCACGTCCCTACCAGCTCCTTCTTCGCTCGGCTTGGAGCTAAACTTGCACTCCAAGTATTTAGTCTTAGACCTGCTTAGTCTGAAACCCTTTGGCTCGAAGGTCTGTCTCCAAACTTCCAACCTCTCGTTAATATCGACCCTCGACTCGTCTATTAAGACAATATCGTCAGCGAATAGCATACACCATGGCACTTCTCCTTGGATATGCCGAGTTAGAGCATCCATCACCAAAGCAAATAGGAGGGGGCCGAGCGCCGATCCTTGGGTGAAGCCCCATTTCCACCGGGAAGTGGTCTGTGTCGCCACCCACCTTCCTAAACCTCGCCTTAGTGCCATCATACATATCATTGATCATCCTAATGTAGGGCTTCGACATGCTCTTCGCCTCTAGGCACCTCCATAGCACCTCTCTTGGAACCTTGTCGTACGCCTTCTCCAAGTCGATAAACACCATGTGCAAGTCCTTCTTTTTGTCCCTAAACTTTTCCACCAATCTCCTGACAAGGTGGATAGCTTTTGTGGTGGAGCGGCCCGGCATAAAACCAAATTGGTTCGCCGAGATTGACGCCATCGCCCTCACCCTCGCCTCAACCAGCCGCTCCCATACTTTCATGGTGTCGCTTAGTAATTTGATGCCTCTATAGTTATTGCAACACCGGATGTCATCTTTGTTCTTATACACAGGCACAACTGTGCTCCACCTCCACTCATCTGGCATCTTCTTGGACCTGAAGATTGCATTAAACAACCTGGTCAGCCACTTCACTCCTGCCCTACCCATGTATTTCCAAAACTCCACCGGAATTTTGTCTGGTCCGGTCGCTCGACCCCTACTCATCTTACGCAAAGCCTCCATGACCTCCTCTACCCTAATGCGCATGCAGAACCCCAAATCCCTACGGCACTCTGAGTCCCTCAGCTCCCCTAACTCTATGTCTTGGTCACCTTCCTCGTTGAGCAGGTCTCGGAAGTATGCTTGCCACCTCTGCCTGACCTGATCCTCCTCCATCAGAACTCTACCATCCTCGTCTTTGATGAACCTAACTCGGTCCAAGTCCCGCTCATTCTTCTCCCTTACTTTAGCCAACCTAAACAACTTCCTGTCCCCTTCTTTCTCTTCTAATTCCTCATACATGCGCTCAAACACTGCATTCTTCGCTTCTGTGACCGCCAACTTCGCCTCCCTCCTCGCCTTCTTATAGCGGTCCATGTTCACTCTCATTTCCTCCTCGCTCGAGCTCTCCGCAATCCGAGCAAATGCCGCCTTCTTCGCCTCCACTTTTCCTTGGACAGCCTCGTTCCACCACCAGTCACCTTGATGCCTGCCTGAATATCCCTTGGCTACTCCGAGCACATCTCGTGCTGCCTCCCTGACCAGATCAGTGGCCACAGTCCACATAGCATCCGCTTTCCCAGAACTTCTCCAGGCACCTCCATCAACTAACCTCCTTTCCAAATCTAGGGCATTCTCCTTAGTCAAGGCTCCCCACCTAATCCCCGGCCGGCCCCGAGCGCCCCTTCTCTTCCTCTTCACCCATATACCGACATCCATCACTAGGAGTCTATGGAGAGTCGAGAGGCACTCTCCCGGGATGACCTTACAGTCCTTGCACAACCCTCTATCATTCCGTCCGATGAGGAGGTAGTCTATTCGAGTCCTTGCTACCGAACTTTAGAAAGTAACCAAATGTTCCTCCCTTTTCTGAAAAGCCGAGTTCGCAATCCAAAGATCGCAAGCCCTGGCGAAATCAAGCAGAGAAAAGCCTCCTCCATTTCTGACCCCGAGCCCATAGCCCCCATGCACCTCACTATAACCCCAACATCGGCACCAATGTGGCCATTAAAATCTCCTCCAATAACTAACTTCTCAGATAGAGGGATACTACAAGACAGCTCGTCCAAGCCTTCCTAAAAGCGCCTCTTAACCTCCTCCTCTAATCCTGCTTGAGGCGCGTAAGCGCTGATGACATTGAGGACACACCCACCTATAACTAACTTGATAGACATTAACCTATCATTCACTCGCCTAACCTCTACCACGGAATCCCGAAGGTCCCTATCCACTAAGATACATACTCCATTCTTACCCTTCACGGACCCAGAGTACCATAGCTTAGCTCCGTCTATATTTTTCGCCTTCGACCCTTTCCACCTTGTCTCATGCAAACAAGCTATGTTGACCCTCCTCTTCTGAAGAATTTTTGCCAGCTTCAAGGACTTACCAGTCAGGGTGCCTACGTTCCACGGCCCTATTCTTAAACGCAAAATATCCGCTAACCCCTTACTACCCTTGCCTCTCGAGCCGCCCCCAGAACCATTCCCTGTCCCCCTGCCTACTCCTACCCCTACCCCCACCCCCACCCCCCGAGGACATGACCCTATAATACCATCCCCAACTGCGGCCATTATCCCTCTTACCGCCTACGAATACTAGAGATGTACACCCAAAATTTAGCAATATATGTACGAAGAGAAGAGTAAGCTATATAGCGCCCGAGAGAACCACACAGAAAGGTAGCTAGGAAACGCAGTATGAGTACAATGTAAATAAGGGATCGGGAGGTACCAATTCCCGAAGAAAATAATAACCTGGTAGTTGGTTTTGATGCTCCTGAAGCTGAATACTTTTAGCTTTTGCACTTCCCGGACGGAGATCGATTCCCTCTACTCTTCCAGCTATCGCAAGATCGCCTCGTCCGCCGCGATTAACATATATAGATCACACACACAAAAACCAACCACATAAAATAAGGGGGGTGGTGGAGGGGGGTTGCCTGCCCGGATAGTGGGGGGATACCGGGAGAATAAGAGATAGAGAAAGAGAGAAAAAGATGGGGGAAGGGAGGAAGAAAGGGGGAGGGGGGAGTAGTGGGCAGAAGGGGAGGGAGTAGTAGCGAGAGGAGGGATGGGGGTGGAGGAGGTGAGAAAGGCAGAGGGAGTAAAGAAAAATGTTACTCAAGTCCAGCTTCTTAAGTTTTGGCTCTCAAGTACAATTTCCCAAAAGAAGAAAATTCTAGTACCAAAAGTTTTTTCACCAAGAATTCAAAATCGCTTTTTGAAAAATGAAGAAGTGATAGCAGAATTCCGAGGAAATAAGAGGTAAAAATAAAGAGGGTCAAAGTCTCTGAGTTGAAGGAGATGCACAAAATAGATAACTGAAGCAAAAATTTAGCCAAGACGCAAGGAACTAAAGCAGATAAGAAACAGAGAGACAAAATCAAACCTTAGGCCTGGAATATGTGACAGAGCGGGCGACGGAGATTGATTGATCAAAAATCCACTTGAAGTCGCCGGTGAAGAGATCGGAGACGTACAATATAGACCAAAGAAGAGTAGTAGAAATAAATAAAATTTTCTTTTCATCCACAAAAGTGACGGCGGCAGCTAATCTTAAGAGAGAAGAAGAGGAAAGAGACTAGGGTTTCATGTCTTCTAAAATCAGCTACTATTAAATACTATTATTTATTAAAAAAAAAGAAGGGGGAAGAGAAACTAAGTTTCTATCCATGGCAGAGGCGGCTAAGATATGGAGACAACGAGAGGCTATTAGGGTTTCTCTCCTCTCTTCTTATATGTTTTAATTTAAAAAATAATAATATTATGTTGGCTTAAAGGCCCACTATAATTGGTCTGCACTTATTCTTGATGTGCAGATTTTTGAAATTGGGCTAAAGGCTCGTTTGTCATGGCTGAAGAAACTATGGACTTCCTCGGGGGTATTTGTATCTATTTTCGATTTTTGTGTCACGTTTTAATTTGTGCCCTCTTTGCAAAAATAATTACAAGCGTACCTATTTTTTCGTATAACTTCAGCATCCAGGGCTGAAGTAGCAAAGGCAATTGCACAAAACTTCTGCATTCTAGTAGTCGGGCCTGAAGTTTTGCTATAGAACTGAAGTTTTTGTTATGTAATAGTCGAACTTCAACTCTAGAGCTGAAGTTTTTGTT
This sequence comes from Nicotiana noctiflora, assembly GCA_032618575.1. Taxonomy (NCBI): domain Eukaryota; kingdom Viridiplantae; phylum Streptophyta; class Magnoliopsida; order Solanales; family Solanaceae; genus Nicotiana; species Nicotiana noctiflora. Next base: position 188,589 of record JASVEL010003345.1, read on the forward strand.
TGTAATTAGCAAAATTTTGTTTGTTTTTTTCAGCTTTAGAGCTGAAGTTTTTATTTTTTAACTATCGAACTTAAGCTCTAGAGCTTGAAATTTTTGTTTGTAAGCTTCAGCTCTAGAGCTTGAAATTTTTGTTTGTAAGCTTCAGCTCTAGAGCTAAAACTTTTATTTTTTTAACTATCGAAGTTTTTGTTTGTAAGCTTCAGTCTTAATGACAACATACTAAAGGTGATAAGACAACAAAATATAATTCAGCATGAGGACTATGTTTTGTGCTGCGTTAAGCGTAAATCTGTATATGCTAATGATCATAAGGAACTAAGAGATCATATGGAAATAGCGTCCAGTGGAAACAACGTTGTTAATGTTATGAATACCATGCTTTCGATAACTCAAGAACATGAGTTTGACTATGTTACAAGTTCTTCAGAGGATCAACGGACAGGTTTTCATGATTTGTGTCCTTCCAATCAATTCGCATCATCCGAACATAATAATACGTTTGATCTGTTGCAAGCGCAGAATGTTGAAGAGACTGCACCTTCAGTTCAAATTCATGTTGAATATGTTGGAAGTTCTTCGACAACTTCAAATCATTTCACATACTACTCGCCTGATAATAATGGCTTTCAGTTGCAACAACACCATAGTAATATTGAATGCGTTGATAGGGCTACTGTTCCATCAATATTGGTTGAGATAATGAACAATATTGATCATGTGGATATGAAAGTGTACGAGTACATGGGTAGTTTACTAGCAGAAAAATCAAATAGTATTAAAGTTTTTGTTTTTTCACAATCGAACTTCAGCTCTAGAGCCGAAGTTTTTATTTTGTAACTATCGAACTTCAGCTTTAGAGTTGAAATTTTTGCTTGTAAACTTCAGTGAGCTGAAGCTTTTGTTTGTAAGTTTCAGCTCTAGAGCTGAAGTTTTTGTTTTTTAACCATCGAACTTCAGCTAGAGCTAAAAATTTTGTTTGTAAGCTTCAGCTCTAGAGCTAAAATTTTTGTTTTTTAACTATGGAACTTCAGCTCTAAAGCTAAAGTATTTTCTGAAAAAATAAGCTTTTTATGTTATCGTCCACTTTAAATATATGAAACTGGAGTCTAACGGATACTTGAAAGTATATGAGTGGCAACGTTAGTGGAAAGAGATCGATGGATGATCTCCTGACAGGTACAAGGTACAGGATAAGGTCTTGCTTTAGAAATAACATAGTTTTATGTTCTAATGTAGAGTGTCACTTGAACCAGAGAAAAGCTTCATCGCATAATCTGCAATCTGCTTTGTCTCATATCCAATTAACACAACTACTCGAAATATCTCATGTATCTTTCTCTAGCTAGAAATGGTGTAACCACAGTGTTAGAACACTGTATATCAACTCGGATCTTCGTTGCTTTCTCTTAGTCCTTTTTATTAAGGATTATTTATAACCTCATGCGATCTGTTTGATACCTTACTTTTGCAGAAGAAGGAAGAAGGAAGAAGGAGAAGTTTGAGAAAGAAGAGACGGATATAACTTTGAGGAGGAGAAGAGGGGAAAATAGGCTGATGTTGTTTAAAAAGTGAGTACTAATTAAAAATTTAGAAAAAATGGGTATCGTTTAAATGGGGACGACCAAATATGAGATCCCGTGCAATTTTTACACTTCCTCTCTATGGCAGGTACATAAGGTTTTGGGCTAAATGCCCACTTTTTTTAATGTCTTGTTTAATAGATGGGGTTAATGGCCCATTTTGATTTTTTTTTTGAATTAAGAAAATTAGACAAGGCCCAATTTTAAATTGTCTTGTCATTTTATTTGGCATCATGGCCTAATTAAAAACTAGAAAAAGGGTTCTATTATTATAACTTCAAATTATGAAATTGGTCATATGGACCTAATTTTTCGAATATAAATTTGGTATTTATATTCTATTATGTACTATAATTAATTTATTATCTCAATTGCTTGAATTATTAATTAGTTTAACATTAAAATTGCCTATTAAATTATTTAACATGCTCTAAAATATTAACTTATTTGTTAATTTGTTTAACACCCTTTATATGTTAATTTGTTTAACATGCTTGAAATGTTAATTGTTTTAACATTACTTTGGTTAATTAGTTTAATACATTCTTTATGTTAATTTATTTAGCATGAAATCAATATTAATGAGTTTAATATTGACAATACTTGTTAATTTGTTTAACATGTATAATATGTTAATTAATTTAATATTATTTAAAATATATGTGAATTTATTTAACATGTAATAAATGTTAATTAATTTGACATTAATTTTATTTGCATGCTAATATAAGCTAGTATTTAACTTGTGATTCACATGGGATTACAAAAACATGCAAGATGATTATGTTGTCTTAAATATGATTAAGACACTTAGCTAGATAATTGAATATGTTAAGTTTTATAATATTTTAATTCTTGGACGATGATAGGGAATATAGTGAACTTTCGACTCCATATTTAATATATGTATTTATTAACTTAATCAATTGATGCTTAGTATCATAATATGTATGTATATAGAACATCGTGCCTTGCGTTACTCTTTTTTACATGATCCTCATTTTATTTTTTATTTTGTTAAAGAATAACTACTACTTTGAAAAATATTGTTGCTGAGCTCAACAAAGGGTTGAAACTTAATGGTGACAATTATGAAACCTGAAGCTTGAAAGTCCAGTATGTTCTAGAGGAGCAAGAGGCTTTGGAAGCCATCAACATTGTCATGAATGAGCCCGAGGAAGAACACTGCTCAGCATAGGCGTGAGCGTGAAGCCTATGATAGTTGGAAGAAAAAGAACTCTATTGCTCGCATTACATTGTTGAGCACCTTAGATGATGACATTCTAAGGGAGTTTCACCAAAGAACTATGGATCTTTGAATACTTTGAGGGAAAGGTTTGGTACATGTTTCACTGCAAGGCTGAGATCGTTAACAATCAAATTTGACTCATATAAGAAACGCCCAGAACATTCAATGAAAACACATCTGAGGCAAATGACAAATATGATAAGGGAGTTGAAAGATATTTGTCATGTGTTGACTGATGAACAATAAATCCAAGTTGTCACACCCTCTTTACCTAGTTCTTGGGATCATATGAAAATGCAATTGACCCATAATGAGCGAATCACAACTCTGAAAGTTGTTCGGAGACACCTTGAGTTAGAGGGGGAACGATTTGAGGCTGCAGATCCAATAGCCGAGTTGCACGTGGCAACAACCTCCAAAATTAAGAGTGATTCAAAGAAAAGGAACTGGGAAAAGAAGAGAGGGCCACCTCAAGTTCAGCCTGCTAAAAGATTAAAGACTGAAAAAGGCAAGAATAGACGTCCCAAACGTGTGAAAGTTGCTAAAGTAAAATGTTATAATTGTGACAAGAAGGGTCACTATGCTAGAGATTGCTCGGAGCCTCTTAGAAAGGTATTTCACAATGCTTGAATTAGTGAAATTTGTGTTTCTAGTTATGTTTTTCTAACTAAACCTAATCATTTGTGGATTGTAGACTTAGGAGCAACATACCACATAGCCTGGGAACGTAGTGGCTTTATTGAATTTCGGCGAGTACCATGTGGAGCAAAGTGGATATATATATATATATATATATATATATATATATATATATATATATATATATATATATATATATGCAACAATAATAAGGTTGTTGTTGAAGGGACTGGTACATGCAAGTTAGTCTTGTGTGGTGGTCGAGATCTAATACTACACGATGTTCTCTTTGCGCCAATAATTCACCGGAATGTTATTCCAGTTTCAGTTTTGCTTATGTTAGGATTTGACTTGTTTTGTCATGGCAATTTGCCAAGTTGATTTTTGGTTCAACTTTCTTTGGTTTTGGTCATGTGACTGGAGGTTTAATTAGTATGAATTTGGATTATGATTCATTTAATAATAATGCTAGTTTTTCTATATTTGTCTCTTCACATAAATATGACAGTGATGTAAAAATATGACATGCTAGACTTGGTCATATTGGCCAACAAAGAATGCAAAGGTTAGCAAAACAAGGTTTGCTTTCCAGCATTGAAAATGTAGAATTGTCCGCTTGTGTAAATTGTCTAGCTGGAAAATCTACAAGAAAACCTTTTGGTTAGGTGACTAGAGCCGAATATCCTTTGCAATTAGTCCATATGGATATCTGTGGGCCTATGAATGTTAGGGCTAGGCATGGAGCAAGTTATTTCATCACATTTATTGATTACTTTACCCGTTTCAGTTATGTTTATTTGGTTTCCCACAAATCAGAAGCAATAAGTTACTTCAAAAGCTATATGATCTTAGTAGAAAATCAATTAGATAAGAAGATAAAAGCTTTTCGAACTGATCGTGGTACTAAATATTTATCAATTCCGTTTAATAATTTATGTAATGAAAAGGGAATAGTTCATCAGTTGAGTATCCCAAATACTCCACAACAAAATGGTGTTGCAAAGAGAAAAAATGGAATGCTCCTAGAAATAGTTAGGTCAATGATGGCACAAACTAACCTCCCAATTAGTTACTAGGGGTGATGCATTGCTTGTTTCCACCTTTGTACTTAACCGCATGCCTACAAAATCAGTTACTACCACTTTATATGAGTTATGGACTGGAAGACAACCCGACATTAAGACTTTGGGGTTGTGCTGCCTATACACATGATTCATCTCATAAATATGGCAAATTGGGCTCGAGGGAAAAGAAAAGTATCTTTATAAGATACTCTAAAACCTTAAAGGGTTATGTGTTTATAGGTCAGCAAAACAGTGGGAATGTAATTGAGTTTGAATCATGGGACGTCACATTCTTAGAAGATGAGTTCCCTAAGAAGGGAGAGGTTGGTCATGACCTAACCTTATTTGAGATAATGGATCAAGAAGTACATGGATCACTTTATTCATGTGGGAGAATTTTGGCAGATGATGAATTAGTTTCTCATCAAAGACCTCCTTCATCATCAGATGCGAATGAAACTAATCCTTCTACATTTAGTGGAGGTGACCAAATAGATCTTGTTCCAAGTGGGAGCAAGATGGTCACGGATCTTGGTCCAAGTGGGAGCAGGATGAATGATCTTAGTCCGAGTGGGAGCAAAATTGATCCAAATGGGAAAAACGATAAATCACAAGTAATATATGGTTCTCGTAAAAAGATTCCCCATCGACGATTTGATGTTGAAGGCGGATAACTATTTATGATGCTCCTACAAAAATAAAACGAGCCTAAATGTAAAATAGGCCCTCTCATGCCATTCTAAGGATAAATGGACAAAAGCAATTGATGATGAATTGGAGTCAATGAGAGTCAACAAAGTTTGGTAACTAGTTGACCTCCCTGAAAGACACAAAGCAATTGGGAGCAAATTGATTCTCAAAATTAAGCTCAAGGCTGATGGCAAAGTTGAGAGATATAAGGCTAGAGTGGTGGCAAAAAGGTATACACAGCAGAAATGAATAGACTACGAAGAGACTTTCTCGCATGTTGTACGATTTACCTCGGTTCGCTTGGTTCTAGCTATTGTTGCAAGCCTGTATCTTGAATTACATTAGATGGATGCAAATACTGCCTTTCTCAATGGCAAACTAGATGAAGAAATCTATAAGGAACAAACTGAGTGTTTCATTGAAAAGGGCCACGAACAAAATGTTTGTAGACTTTTGAAGTCTATTTATGGCCTCAAGCAATTTTCAAGGCAATGGTATATACGCTTTCAAAATATTCTTGTATCCAATGGTTTTACCATGATGAATGAAGACCATTGCGTTTATACCAAGAGATCAAGAAACAACTTGTGATTTTAACATTATATGTAGATGACATACTTATAGTTGGAAATGATATGGAGTTTATAACCGAGATAAAGTCATGGTTATCATCTCAATTTGAGATGAAAGATATAGGTGAAGCTGCAGATATTCTCGGAGTTAACATTTCAAGAGATCGTCTAAAGAAACTACTGTATCTCTCACAAGAGAATTACATTAATTCTTGAACGATTTTATATGCAATATAGTAGCCCAATTGAAACTCTTATTAGTAAAATCCATACCTTGGAAAGTCAAATGTGTCCTAAGACTCATGAAGAGACATAAAATGAGTCGAGTTCCTTATAGGATCACAGTCGGAAGTCTAATGTATGTTATGGTGTGCACTAGACCTGATATGTGTCAAGAAGTTGGCTTGGTAAGTAGATATCAAACCGACCCAGGTTTAGCACATTGGCAAGCAGTAAAGAGGATCATGAGATATCTGAAGGGAACTGCTGATTATGCCCTTTGTAAACAAGGTGGCAAGGATCTACGATTAGTTGGATACGGTGTTGCTGATCATGGAGGAGATCTAGACGTGAGGAAGTCTACCTCGAGATATATTTTCTTACTCAGTAATGGCGCCATATCATGGAGTAGTAAGAAACAATAATGTGTATCACTATCTATGATGGAAGCCGAATACGTGGCTCTTACATTAGCAACACAAGAATGTGTTTGGTTGAAAAAGTTCTTGGAGCACTTGTTGGATATTGCTGAAAATACTGAACCAATATTGGTCTACTATGATAGTGAGGCTGCAATATCCTCCATCAAGGACCCAGAGTTTCATTATAAAACCAAACATATAGATATCAAGTATAACTATGCGATAGACATGGTTATACGCAAGGTTGTGAATGTGAAGTATGTGTCTACAAAAGATATGTTAGCAGATCCATTGACCAAGCCTTTGTCTAAAGATGCATTTGTGAGACAAGCTAGGTCTCAAGGCTTGCGTAGACTCTGAGGTACTTTATTTTGTTATTAGTTTTCTCGTGTTCTCAAACTGATATTTTTTTATCATCAATAAAGTTGATTTATATACATGCATATTTTTATTGATGAATGTTATGTGCATTCTTTATTTTTTGATAAGTATGTCGGGTAGACAAGAGATTGGCCTTCTCACACAGGCAACCACCTCCTTATCTTAGTGATGTGAGGAGATGAGACATGGTTTTAAGCAAAATTATCATAAGGATAATTTGAAAGCTGTTCACTTAAAATTAGAATACCGCTTAAACAATGACATAAGGTCGTAGAGTGAAAAATGTTCACTAGGTCTACTTTGTGAGCCATATGTGAGTAAAAAATGATCTCATAGATCAAAGAACTCAAATTTAGATACTTATGGTGTTTAAATATCATTTGTACAATATTCTTTATGAGATAAAGATATACGCTCCGTGGGAAAAGTGAGAAAATGTGGTAGCACATGTTTCATACCATGCGTGCTAATGTCGACCAATTGGGTTAACATAAGTCCATTCTCAACTTATTATTAAGGGAGACCCAGAGCTCTATGATAGCTCAAGATTTTATACCCTTAGAGACTCCGACCAGCTACTTGAGACTTAGTGTGATGTTAGCTATCTTAGTGTGTTTCCGAAAGACCATGAACACAGATTCGATCTAGCGAGCATAACTCGAAAAGCGATCATACTAATGTTAAGGGAGTCGTGAGAATAGGAAGATCATTGATGGAACCTCATTTATTTGTATTCACTGGTGCACCAATTATAACTTATGAGTTATGATTGTGAATTCAAGAAATAATGATATATGAGATTTTAAGACTATATCAAATATGATTTACATGATCTAGGGTACTGCATATTTTATGATCTACTTGCAGGTTTATGCTTGACGAGAGGCTATATACTCCTAACAGATGTATAGCACTTAGCTCTCACAGTATGTTGGTCGCACGGTCTATTTTCTTGTATGAATGATTGAGGAGATGAGTTGAGAATATGTTTCTCAGACTAGATGAGACTCCCATTATGTGTGAGAGGGAGATGTAGGAAATAAATATTGGGTCCACCCAGAAGGGATGCTCTAAGGCCCAATAGGGTTATTAGTTAACTCTAACACTATATAAGTACACTTAGTGTGTACACTAAAAGAAGACTCTAATCCGTCACAACGTGACAATCACCACCGACCAGTAATTCCATTCGCGGTTTAATTTATTTTCGCTTTCGCTTTACGAAAAATATGTAAGTTCTCGTTTTACGATTTATACGCTAGCTAATGTGTTTAAATTAACGTGTTCCTTCATTTCGATTCTAGTTACTCAAATAATTAGTGCATTCACTGACATTTTGAATCTCATAAACTTCAAATATGAGAATCCACCTCTTATTATAATAAGTTGGTACACTTTTTCTAAGCTCATGATATTGACCTTACTATTACAAGTTACTAGTTGCACGCGAATTTTACTTAATGATGTAAAAATTCCATGCACACAGAACTAAGGGTGTAATGTGGGCCGGTTCAGGACCGGGACCGCGGGCCTGGCGGTCCCAACGGTCCTGGTGGGCCGGTCCTGCCGAGCCGGTCTTCAGGGGGGCTAAAGCTCGTGATGGGCCGGTCCTTACGTTTAGGACCGCGAGACCGGGACCGCCAAGACCGGGACCGGGTAGCGGTCCTGGGCCGGTCTTCGCGGGCCTGGCGGGCCCCAAACAGTCCCAACGGTAATATTTAAAAAATTTTTTTTTAAAAAAAAATGGCCCAACGGCCAGATTTAAAAACTAGCCGTTGGAGGTCAAAAATAGCCGTTTTTGGCTTTAAAATTTAGCCAAATGGTCCCCAAACTTTAATATAACCACAAACTTTATATAATTATACTTTTTCCCAATTCTCAACTATAAATACCCCCCCATTATTTTATTTTAACTCACCAATTCATCAATCTATCTTAATCTCTCTCAATCTCTCTCAATTGCTTATATTATTATTCCAATTTTGTGAAATTTTGTGAAGTTGGTGAATTGAAGTATTCAAGTCTTCAAGTCTTCAACAATTTGCAATTTTCAATTTTGAAGAAGTTGTTCGTCAATTCGGTAAAGTCGTTCCAACTCTTAATTTTTAAGAATATATTTTGTGTTATTTTGTTTGCATAAATATAATTAAAATGGCATTTTCATTGAAAAAAATATTTAGTGCTAAGGGAAAAAGCTAAAATGGGTGAAAGTAGTCGTTAACCAACTAAAATGGGTGAAAGTAGTCGTCAACCAACTAAGTGGCCCTATTTATGAACTTGCTGTAAATGCAATGAAAGAAAAATTTAAAAAATATTTTTTCCATGTCCCTCCTATTTATGGTGTAGCAACAATTTTAAACCCTACAATGAAATTAGGAGGTCCTCATTTTTTGTATACAAATATTTATAACGCTTTAGATCTTACAGTAGAAGAACGTGCTACTCTTGCAGATGCAAAAGCATCAATTAAAATTAATACTCAAATAATTTATAATGCATACCAACAAGCCTTACAAAATTCTAGGCCAATTGTTCCAACCCCTACTTCGTCTACTTCACAGCCGTCCTGTCACGACCCTAGTTCACCAATTGTGAACATGTCGTGATGGCACCCAGTCCCCACGACTAGGTAAGCCTAACACGTTGCGGAATCTATAAGTTATAAATACTTAAATAAGAAACAACGGAAAATAACATAAAAGATATGTAATCCGTGCCGCTTGGCACATACATCCGTCACACAATGAATAAAACACTACCAAGATCCGGAACCCCACGGTAACACAGACTAAAAGAGAAATACAACCGTGGCTCTATGTGTAAAGAGTATCTAACAACGAAATGAAGAAAAATGTCAACTAGTAATACTAGAATAGAAGGGAAGCCTCCGGATCCGCGGACGTAGCAGATCATACCTCGAAGTCTCCCAGAAAGCTGCGGAATTACCTAGTACGAGCCTGCTCTGATGTACCTGGATCTGCACAACAAAAGTGTGCAGAAGAGTAGCATGAGTACACCACGGCGGTACTCAGTAAGTGCCAAGCTTAACCTCGATGGAGTAGTGACGAGGTAGGTCAGGGCCCTACTGAGAAAACAATAATATAATGATGATAAAAAAATAAACAGTTTAAAGGATAATAATTTCCAAAATAACAACATTATGATGATTACTGCAACTGTCTACAATTAAGCTAACAACAAATAACCAACTCGGATAAACAAATCCAGGATCTGTGGGAATTGAACCCACAGTCCCATTCTCAGTACCTCTGGGTCTCCGGGAATCGAACCCGCAGCCCATGTCTCAATAATATCTCAATAACTCAGGATCTCCGGGAATCGAACCCGCAGTCCCTACCAATAAGTCAGGATCTCGGGAATCGAACCTGTAGTCCTCAATTTCAATAATCTTAGGATCTCGGGAATCGAACCCGTAGTTCACATTTCAATAATCTCGGGATCTCGGGAATCGAACCCGTAGTCCACATTTCAATAATCTCGGGATCTCGGGAATCGAACCCGTAGTCCACATTTCAATAATCTCGGGATCTCGGGAATCGAACCCGTAGTCCACCACAGCAAGTAAAGGAATACACAGAGAGAAGTATAATATGCTTAACGATAACTTTGCCGATGAACAGGGCCAGCGATTACCAGAAAACTCAAGTAAATCAATTAAGCAACTAGACAGTTAGATTCTATCTAATCATGCTTTTCTAACTACTACCGGGTAGAAATATCGAATTTAACAGCTAAAAACAGGAATATTACTCGTTAAACATTTTAAGTAAAGTATGTATTCAACAACCAGCGCATGTACACGCCTGTAACCTCGCGTACAAGGCATTTAAAATATGACATAATATCCTAGGGGTGAAAGTCCCCCACACGAGGTTAGACAAGCCACTTACCTCAATTCCGGTACGAAACCGCTAAGAAATAACCCTCTTGCCGCGAATGTCGGCCTCCACAAGTGTAGTATCCGATAAAAATCAATAGAATCACATCAAAATAGGCCAATTGGGCATTACCCAATCAAAATAACTCAAAATATACCAAAACCCACAAGTTGCCAAAACCCGACTTTCGGTATGCTTATTGAAAAATCACGAAAATTATATATTCGGGTTCCTTATCTCGATACGAGTCTAGGCATATAAAATTTACCAAAATCGGACTCCATTTGCCCACTCAAATCAGAGATTTTCTAACATTTAGGCCTAGGGCTCAAACCCACCTTTAATCCCCCATTTTCAGTGAAATAATCACGGGTTTCATGATAAACCAACGAATTAAGGTTAGGAAACTTACCCCCGATGATTTTCCGATGATATCCCAGCGTTTCCCCTTCAAAATCCTCTCTTGGATCTCAACAATGGCGGTTTTGGTGTGTTAGGCCGCAACTGAAATGTTCTGGACTTAAAGTCACTGCCAGGCATTTTACTCTACGCGATCGCAACACTGGGCTTGCGATCGCGATGCACAAAATATGGGCGGCCTAATTTTCCTCTACGCGATCGCGTGACCCTGGACGCGATCGCAGTGAACAACTCAGCAACCCTACGCGATCGCAAACGTACTAACGCGATCGCGAAGAACAAACTCGTCCGGCTCCCCAAACTACCCTACGCGATCGCATACTCCCTCACGCGATCGCACTGCTTCCGACCAATACCCTACGCGATCGCATTAACACTGTTCCGGCTACGGACCGTTTTCTAGCTTTAAAGCTCTCATTTAGGGACTAAGTGTCCCAAAATGCTCAAAATTTCAGAACCGACTCTCCGGCAAACCACAATAGCAGAAATGAACTTAGGGGAACAGTTAAATTAGGGATTGGGGCGTAATTTTCTAAAATGACCGGTCGGGTCGTTACATCTTCCCACACTTAAAGATTCGTTCGTCCTCGAACGAGCATAGAAAACATACCTAGAGTGGTGAAAAGATGAGGGTACTGGCTGTGCATATCCTGCTCGGTCTCCAAATCGCCTCCTCGACCGGCTGGCCCCGCCACTGAACCTTTACCGAAGCGATATTCTTTGACCTTAGCTTTCTGACTTGCCTGTCTAGAATGGCTACTGGCTCCTCAACATAAGACAGATCCTTGTCTAGCTGAACGGATGTGAAATCCAACACATGCGACGGGTCACCATGGTATCTCCGGAGCATGGAGACATGAAATACGTGGTGAACTCCGGCTAGGCTGGGAGGTAAGGCCAACTCATAATCAACCTTCCCAACACGCCTCAAAATCTCAAAAGGGCCAATAAATCTAGGACTCATCTTTCCTTTCTTCCCAAACCTCATAACGCCCTTCATGGGCGAGACTCGAAGTAGAACCCGCTCGCCAACCATAAAAGCCACATCGCGAACCTTCTTGTCTGCATAACTCTTCTGTCTAGGACTGGGCTGCACGAAGTCTGTCCTGAATCACCTTGACCTTGTCCATAGCATCCTGAACCATATCAGTACCTAGCAACCTGGCCTCGCCCGGCTCAAACCAACCCACGGGAGACCTGCATCTCCTACCATATAGGGCCCCGTACGGTGCCATCTGAATACTAGACTGGTAGCTGTTGTTATAAGCAAACTCTGCCAGTGGCAAGAAGTGATCCCATGAACCTCCAAACTCAATCACGCACGCGCGAAGCATATCCTCCAAAATATGAATAGTGCGCTCGGACTGCCCATCAGTCTGGGGGTGAAATGCTGTGCTCAACTCCACCCGAGTACCTAACTCTCGCTGTACAGCTCTCCAGAACCGTGAAGTGAACTGAGTGCCTCTATCTGAAATGATGGAAACTGGAATACCATGCAACCGAACTATCTCCTTGATATAGATCTCCGCCAGTCGCTCCGATGAATATGTAGTGCTCACCGGTATAAAATGGGCGGACTTGGTCACCCGATCCACAATGACCCAAATGGAATCAAACTTCCTAACCGTCCGTGGAAGTCCGGATACAAAGTCCATGGTAATGCGCTCCCATTTCCACTCGGGAATCTCAATCTGCTGCATCAATCCACCCGGACGCTGATGCTCATACTTCACCTGCTGGCGGTTGAGGCATCTAGAAACATAATCAACTATATCCCTCTTCATCCGCCTCCACCAGTAATGCTGTTTCAAGTCCTGATACATCTTCGCGGCACCCGGATGGATGGAATACCGCGAACTATGGGCCTCTGCTAGAATCAGCTCTCGAAGATCATCTACATTGGGCACACAGATACGCCCCCGCATCCTCATGACTCCATCATCCCCGATGGTAACATCTCGAGCATCACCACGCCGAACTCTATCCTGAAGGACAAGCAAATGAGGGTAGTCGAACTGACGCTCCCTGATGCGGTCAGATAGAGAAGATCGAGAAATCACACAAGCCAGAACCTGGCTGGGCTCCGAAAGATCCAATCTAACAAACTGTCTGGCTAAAGCCTGAACATCCATCGCCATAGGTCTCTCCGAAGCTGGTAGATACGCCAAACTCCCCAAACTCTCTGCCCGACGACTCAAGGCATCGGCAACCACATTAGCCTTGCCCGGATGATAGAGAATAGTAATATCATAGTCCTTCAGTAGCTCCAACCATCTCCTCTGACGCATATTCAGGTCCTTCTGCTTAAGCAAGTGCTGCAAGCTCCGGTGATCAGTGTAGATCTCAGAAGGAACCCCATATAAATAATGACGCCAAATTTTCAAGGTGTGAACAATGGCAGCTAGCTCCAAATCATGAACAGGGTAATTCTTCTCATGCACCTTCAGCTGTCTCGACGCGTAGGCAATCACCCTACCGTCCCGCATCAATACCGCACCGAGTCCAACTCGTGAGGCATCACAATATACGGTATAGGACCCCGTACCTGTAGGCAACATCAATATAGGGGCCGAAGTCAAAGCTGTCTTGAGCTTTTGAAAGCTCGCCTCACACCCGTCTGTCCACTGAAAAGGGGCACCCTTTTGGGTCAATCAAGTCATAGGTGCTGCAATCGAAGAGAACCCCTCTACAAAATGACGGTAATAGCCCGCCAAACCAAGGAAACTGCGAATCTCAGTAGCGGAGGAGGGTCCGGGCCAACTCTGCACGGCCTCCACCTTCCTCGGATCTACTCGAATACCATCACTCGACACCACGTGGCCCAAAAATGCCACTGAACTCAACCAGAATTCACATTTAGAGAACTTGGCATAAAGTTGCTTCTCCCTCAGGATCTGAAGCACTATCCTCAAATGCTGCTCGTGCTCTTCCCGGCTCCGAGAATATACTAGAATATCATCAATGAAGACAATCACGAACGAGTCCAGATAAGGCCTGAACACACTGTGCATCAAATGCATAAAGGCTGCTGGGGCATTAGTCAGCCCAAAAGACATCACGAGGAACTCATAGTGACCATACCGGGTCCCGAAGGCAGTCTTCGGGATATCTGGCTCCCGAATCTTCAGCTGGTGATACCCAGAGCGCAAATCAATCTTAGAAAACACCTGTGCGCCCTGTAGCTGGTCAAATAAATCATCAATACGGGGCAAAGGATACCGGTTCTTCACTGTAACCTTGTTCAGCCGACGATAGTCAATACACATACGCATAGAACCGTCCTTTTTCTTCACAAACAATACATGAGCACCCCAAGGCGAAACACTGGGTCGAATAAAACGCTTGCCCAATAACTCCTGTAATAGATCCTTCAACTCCTTCAGCTCAGGAGGAGCCATACGGTACGGTGGAATAGAAATGGGCCGAGTGCCCGGCAACAAGTCAATAGCAAAGTCAATATCTCTGTCGGGCGGCATGCCCGGAAGATCAGCTGGAAATACATCAGCAAAGTCACGTGCCACATGAACAGAATCAATAGAGGGAGTGTCAATAATGACGTCCCGCACATAGGCTAGATAAGCACACCCCTTCTCAACCATACGCTGAGCTCTGAGAAAAGAAATAACACGGCTAGGGGTGTGATCTGGAGTACCACTCCACTCAATACGTGGAATGCCTGGCATAGCCAGCGTCACGGTCTTGGCGTGACAATCAAGAATAGCATAATGGGGCGACAACCAGTCCATGCTCAGAATAATATCAAAATCGACCATCCCGAGCAGCAATAAATCCGCTCTGGTCTCAAAATCACAAATAGTAACCAAACACGACCGATATACGCGGTCCACAGCAAGAATCACCCACCGGAGTGGAAACATAAATGGGGGCACTCAAAGAATCCCGAGGCACACCCAGATGAGAAGCAAAGTAAGAAGACACATATGAAAAAGTGGAACCAGGGTCGAATAGAACCGATGCCTCCCTGTGACTAACCAGAATAATACATGTGATAACAGAATCAGATGCAACAGCCGTAGCGCGATCAAGAATAGCATAAAATCTGGCCTGACCCCTCTCTCGAGAATGGTCTCTGGCACCCTGATCCCTGCCCCTGGCTGGCTGGGCAGGTGGAGTGGCAGCTGGGGCTGGAATGATGGCATGCTAGCCCTGTGAACCACGCTGAGGCCACAAAGACTATGGAGGTGCTCCTCTCTTATGCCTGGGGCACTCCCTAACCAGATGGCGAGTATCCCCGCACTCAAAATAAGCTCTGGGATGATGCGGTGGTTGTGACTGACCGGCCTCACCCCCACTAGTCTGACCCCTGGAGGTACCCCGCACAGGAGGTGCACTGGAAACTAGGGAGCATAATAAGGCTCTTGAGGTGCTGTAAGAGCTGGAGTACTACCGGCTGCTGGCAATGCTGAATAAACTGGATGACCGGAATAACCCTTGCCAAAACGACCGGCTGCTGAAGTGCGGGCACCAGAGGAATGGCCCGACTCACGAGACCTCTTGGCCTCTCTCTCTCTCCGCTCTCTAGGGAGCATACTCTCGATCCTCTTGGCAATGCTAACTGCCTGCTGATAAGATATATCTGTCTCCGGCTCTCTGGCCATGCTGGATCGGATAGGTGGAACAAGGCCCTCAATAAATCTCCGCACTCTCTCCCGAACGGTGGCTACCAAAGCCGGTGCATGCCTGGCTAGACGGGTGAAACTGATAGCATACTCCGATACTGACATGGAGCCCCGTCGCAACCGCTCAAACTCTGAGCGCCAAGAATCCCTAAGGCTCTGTGGAACAAACTCCCTCAAAAACATATCTGAAAACTGCGTCCAAGTCAATGAAGCAGACTCCTCTGGACTATCCAACTCATACGTACGCCACCAGTCATAGGCAGCCCCGCGAAACTGAAAAGCAGGGAATTAACCCCGCTGGTCTCCACAATCCCTATAGTACGAAGAATACGATGACACTCCTATAGAAAACCCAATGCATCATCTGAAGCCAAACCACTAAACACTAGAGGGTCATATTTGTTGAACCTCTCCAATCTACGCTGCTCGTCCTCAGAGGCAGCTGGTCCACCTCAAGGCTGTGCTGGGGCAGCAGGAGGCATAACCAAAATATCTAGAACCTGTCCCACTGGCACACGCTGCTCCGATGTAACGGCTGCGGGAGTATGGGCCCCTCCCCCGGCCTGTGATGTAGCTGCTACGAGAGGAAGCAGTCCTGCCTGAGCTAAAGTGGTATACATACTCATGAACTGGGCCAGGTTCTCCTGTAGTGCTGGAGTAGTAGCAGCTGTAGTCGGTGTTCCAGGTGCCTGCGCTCCAACCTGGTCTACCTGTGGCACCTTAGCGGCAGAACGCGCGGGTGCTGTGGCTGCACCTCGGGCGCGTCCTCGTCCTCTACCTCGGCCCGGCCTCTGACGGCGGCAACAGGGGGCGCGGGTACTTGATCGTCGCGAGTAGCTCGTGTCCGCACCATTTGTGAGAGAATAGAAAGCAGTAGTTTAGATTTTTGATGTCAAAAATGTCGCACGACAAGGAATCCAAAAGAAATGAAGAGTTTCCTAAACAGTTACATAGCCCCTTGTAGATAAATACAGACATCTCCGTATCGATCATCGAGACTCTAAGTAACCGGTATGTGTCCCGTGACTCCTATGAACCTAGAGCTCTCTGATACCAACTTGTCACGACCCTAGTTCACCAATTGTGAACATGTCGTGATGGCACCCAGTCCCCACGACTAGGTAAGCCTAACACGTTGCGGAATCTATAAGTTATAAATACTTAAATAAGAAACAGCGAAAAATAACATAAAAGATATGTAATCCGTGCCGCTTGGCACATACATCCGTCACACAATGAATAAAACACTACCAAGATCCGGAACCCCACGGTAACACAGACTAAAAGGGAAATACAACTGTGGCTCTATGTGTAAAGAGTATCTAACAACAAAATGAAGAAAAATGTCAACTAGTAATACTAGAATAGAAGGGAAGCCTCCGGATCCGCGGACGTAGCGGATCATACCTCGAAGTCTCCCAGAAAGCTGCGGAATCACCTAGTACGAGCCTGCTCTGATGTACCTGGATCTGCACAACAAAAGTGTGCAGAAGAGTAGCATGAGTACACCACGGCGGTACTCAGTAAGTGCCAAGCTTAACCTCGATGGAGTAGTGATGAGGTAGGTCAGGGCCCTACCGAGAAAACAATAATATAATGATGATAACAAAATAAACAGTTTAAAGGATAATAATTTCCAAAATAACAACATTATGATGATTACTGCAACTGTCTACAATTAAGCTAACAACAAATAACCAACTCGGATAAACAAATCCAGGATCTGTGGGAATTGAACCCACAGTCCCATTCTCAGTACCTCTGGGTCTCCGGGAATCGAACCCGCAGCCCATGTCTCAATAATATCTCAACAACTTAGGATCTCCGGGAATCGAACCCGCAGTCCCTACCAATAACTCAGGATCTTGGGAATCAAACCCGCAGCCCATGTCTCAATAATATCTCAATAACTCAGGATCTCCGGGAATCGAACCCGCAGTCCCTACCATAATTCAGGATCTCGGGAATCGAACCCGTAGTCCACATTTCAATAATCTCGGGATCTCGGGAATCGAACCTGTAGTCCACATTTCAATAATCTCAGGATCTCGGGAATCGAACCCGTAGTCCACATTTCACAGCAAGTAAAGGAATACACAGAGAGAAGTATAATATGCTTAACGATAACTTCGCCGATGAACAGCGCCAGCGATTACAAGAAAACTCAAGTAAATCAATTAAGCAACTAGACAGTTAGATTCTATCTAATAATGCTTTTCTAACTACTACCGGGTAGAAATGTCGAATTTAACAGCTAAAAACAGGAATATTACTCGTTAAACATTTTAAGTAAAGTATGTATTCAACAACCAGCGCATGTACACGCCCGTCACCTCGCGTACAAGGCATTTAAAATATCACATAATATCCTAGGGGTGAAAGTCCCCCACACGAGGTTAGACAAGCCACTTACCTCAATTCCGGTACGAAACCGCTAAGAAATAACCCTCTTGCCGCGAATGTCGGCCTCCACAAGTGTAGTATCTGATAAAAATCAATAGAATCACATTAAAATAGGCCAATTGGGCATTACCCAATCAAAATAACTCAAAATATACCAAAACCCACAAGTTGCCAAAACCCGACTTTCGGTACGCTTATTGAAAAATCACGAAAATTATATATTCGGGTTCCTTATCTCAATACGAGTCTAGGCATATAAAATTTACCAAAATCGGACTCCATTTGCCCACTCAAATTAGAGATTTTCTAACATTTAGGACTAGGGCTCAAACCCACCTTTAATCCCCCATTTTTAGTGAAATAATCACGGATTTCATGATAAACCAAAGAATTAAGGTCAGAAAACTTACCCCCGATGATTTCCCGATGATATCCCAGCGTTTCCCCTTCAAAATCCTCTCTTGGAGCTCAACAATGGCGGTTTTGGTGTGTTAGGCCGCGACTGAAATGTTCTGGACTTAAAGTCACTGCCAGGCCATTTTACTCTACGCGATCGCAGCACTGGGCTTGCGATCGCGATGCACAAAATATGGGCGGCCTAATTTTCCTCTACGCGATCGCGTGACCCTGGACGCGATCGCAGTGAACAACTCAGCAACCCTACGCGATCGCAAACGTACTAACGCGATCGCGAAGAACAAACTCGTCCGGCTCCCCAAACTACCCTACGCGATCGCATACTCACTCACGCGATCGCACTGTTTCCGACCAATACCCTACGCGATCGCATGAAACCTCACGCGATCGCACTGGTTCAACCTCCAGACTTACGCGATCGCAGGCTTTACTTCGTGATCGCAGAGCTCAAGATTTCTCCCTTACGCGATCGCATGGCCATCTCCGCGATCGCGGAGAGCAAAATTGCTCTGCAGTTATTGCAGCAGAACAGCAGTGCCTTTTGGCACAAATTGGTCCGTTTGGACCCCCGAATTCATCCCGAGGCTCCCGGGACCCCAACGAAAACCACCAACATACTCCAAAACACGATATGAACTCGTTCAAATCATAAACAGACGTCTAACAACATCAAAACCCATAATTCACATCGAATTCAAGCCTAAATTTCTTAAAACTTTCCGAATTGCACATTCGATCTAAAACCCGACCAAACGACGTCCGAATGACCTGAAACTTTGCGGACATATCCAAATTCACATAACGAAGCTACAGAAATTGTCCAGAATTTCATTCCGACCCCCGGATCAAAATCTCACCTATCGTTCGGATTCGCCAAAATTTCATCCTTCGGCATTTCAAGCCTAATTGAGCTACGGACCTCCAAAATACATTCCGAATGCGCTCCTAACCCCGAAATCACCCGACGGAGCTAATGGAACAATCGAATTTCCGTTCCGAGATCGTCTTAACACTGTTCCGGCTACGGACCGTTTTCTAGTTTCAAAGCTCTTATTTAGGGACTAAGTGTCCCAAAATGCTCAAAATTTCGGAACCGACTCTCCCGGCAACCCACAATAGCAGAAATGAACTTAGGGGAACAGTTAAATTAGGGATTGGGGCGTAATTTTCTAAAACGACCGGTCGGGTTGTTACACGTCCAAAAGAGCCGCGGGCTTGAAGGCACTTAAATCTTGGACGGAGTTTAGGGGTTCTCAAGGAGATAATTTTGACGAATCCAGACGGGAGTTTTGAGCTTTTGGAATGGTGGAAGTTACGGGAAAAACATTTTCCCGTTCTTGCAAGGATAGCTCGCGATATATTATCTATTCAAGCTTCAACAGTTGCATCAGAGAGCGCCTTCAATCAAGCAAGACTTCAAATAGGAGATCATAGAGCAGCTATGAGGGAGAGCTTGGAGAAGTCAGTGCTATTTAGAGATTGGATCCGCTCGGAAAGAAGAAACTTTGGACTTGCAGAATCACAACCGGATGTGGATGAAGCTTACGAAGAAATGATTGCAAAGCTTGCTGAGGATGCTACTTCGCCGGGAAGTGGTGATGAACAAGCTTCTTTTCCACCACCGCCAACGGAACCTCCTCCAAATCTTGAAGGATTTATGAGATTTGTTAGAGATATGTAGATTGTGTTGTAAATTGTACTTTGGCACATCTTATTTAGTTTTTTTTTCCTTTTAATGGTGGTATTAGTACCTTGTTGTGCTCATTCCATTGGGGGAGAGAAGATTAATAAAGATATGTCATTTTTAGTAATAAAAATTATTACACAAGTTTTTGATTTATCTCTTAATACAATATATATATCTATTTCATACATATACATATAATATATATACATAATATATATTATATATATACATAACATATAAACTTAACATATATATATACTTAACTTATATACATACTTACCATATATATATATATAACTTAACTTATATATATACTTAATATAAGTACTTAATACATATATATAAGTTAAGTTTATATATGTTAAGTATATATATATATTAAGTTTATATAATACTTACCATATATATATATATATATATATATATATAACTTAACTTATATAAACTTAATATATATATATATACTTAACATAGATAAACTTAACTTATATACTTAACTTATATAAACTTAATATATATATATACTTAACATATATAAATTTAACATATATAAATACTTAACATTTATATACTTACCATATATATATATATATATATATATATATATATATATATATATATATATACTTAACATATATATATATATATATATATATATATATATATATATATATATATATATATATATATATAGTTAACATACACTTAACATATATATAGTTAACATATATATACTTATTAAATAAATTTTTTTTTTATTAAAAGCCCACGAAGCCCGCCAGGCTCGGACCGCCAGGCCCGAGACCATGTGGGCTTAGGCCCGTCACGGGCCGGTCTTACCCACCAAGCCCACGAAGCCCGGGACCGCCAGGCCCGGGACCGCCAAAAAAAAGACCACCAGGCCCGGGACCGCCAGGACAGGCCCACCAGGCCCGTTTAGGCCCGGGACCGGCCCAGAATACACCCTTACACAGAACTTAAAACTCTAAAATAAACAATCAGCTATTCCAATTACAACCATCTACAGTACGCGATTGCAAATGCACTTCCATTTTGCAGTTCTACAAGCCTTAACTAAACATTTTGGACTCACTTAACTTAAAATGAGACACTTCTTACAAGTAATAAACTATATTTTGTGCAGAATAAGTGGAGCACCATACTGGGGTTGCATAGTTATTATGGACCGAGGAGCATGCGCATAAGATGGAGACAGTTCGAAGGAGAAGCGTTGTAGGATCATAGCCAAAGCCATCTTTGCTTCTAACATGGCAAAATTTTGTCCAATGCATATTCTGGGACCCCAAGTAAATGGGAAAAAAGTGACTTGACCCTTTGTTGCGCTTGAGACTCCATCTCTGAATCTCTCTGGCTTGAACCTCTTTGCATCTTCACCCCATATCTCTTCATCGTGATGCAATAAGATCACCGGTAAGGAGATTAGCACACCTGCTGGTAGAGATACATCTCCTAATAAAGTGTCTTCCTTAGGCCGTCGGGTAAGTGACACTACTGGGGGATAGAGCCTTAAAGACTCGTACAAGATCATTGTAACCTGCAGCAAGAAGTTCTCCTCCATCAATACATAGCATGAAAAATGACTTGATATAGGTTTAAATTTTTGTGTCAAAACTAATTCCTATCAGTGAAGTACTTATCTAGCTTGCAACTAGTCCATATATGAGCAAACTACTTTTTATCCCCTTTCTTGACGAACTGAGTTGTCTCTCATGTTCATAAGAGGATCTAGAGTTTTAAGTACGTGGTTACTTAGTACCACTGCACCATTACTCCTTTGTCAAAATGAGTATGAAATTAGTATGACTATACCCTTTTTAAAAAAATTGTTTCAGAGTTTAAGCTGAAGCAATGGTGCGGAAGCACCCACAGCCAATATAATCTGCCCATGCTCATGGCTATAGAGTTGACTTGCAACATGGCTATATCCAATCTAGTATCAAACATTAGAAGTAACATCTTTCATTTCTAATTTAAGCACTGCATAATAGCAATAACAGGCAAATCCATGGCTGAGAAATTGAACCGACTAACTAGAACACTTACAATTTTTAGACGATTTAATCCATCAAAATCTGGTTTCTGGCTTCCAAAGACTTGCAACACCTCTTCTCTGGCCTGTGCTTGCCAATCCTGATGCCTGCTCAACAATATTAGAGTCCATACAAGCAATACTGATGTAGTTTCTTGGCCAGCAAAATAGAATAACTTGCACTCTTGAATGACTTCTTCAATGCTCATTCCAAAATCATTGTTTCCCTGCCGTTCAATTTCTTTAAAATTAGATTCCAGCAATACACCAAGCAGATCCTCATTATTCACCTCTCCTGCTTTCATTGCATTTACTCTTTTATCAATAATACCTCTAATTGAGGCTTGAACATCCTTTTCAATTTCCTTCATTCTTCTGTTCCTCTTTGTTGGCAAAAACCTGTCAAACAGTTTAATAACCAAGAAAATCAAAAAAGGGAAAGAGATATGCATCAACAAATTATCGAACATAAGAGCAGGAGTTAATCGTGTTGCACTGCCCAGTGAGTACTACGGAGATAGTTAAAGCAAATTACCTCCATCCTGGAATATAAACGGAGCGTATAGCTTCCATAAAATGTTGAGCTTGTTCCTTTTGAAGTTCAAATATTCTTCTACCTTCTTCATAGCTACTGCCAAAGGCTGTCCGGGAGATCACATCACTACTTAATTGTTGAAGGCCAGGCCATATATCTATCTCATGTGAGCCCTCAACTGCAACAATGTCTTCCCACTTGCTCAGCATCTCAGTACAGCTCAAACAAAAAGCTGGAAGCATATGCTGTTTAAGAAATAGTTCAGAGAGCCAATGAAGGGACACTTATTCAAAATGTTCCGACTTTGTAATTAGGAATGTAAAATGGTTCCAAACAAGTAAGTTGTTGTTTCGATGAAAGAAAAAATAAAAATGGACTACTTAAGGAGAATCGATTGCAGTTACAAACCTTTAGCTTCTCCAGGTGGAAGGCGGGAGTGATGATTTTTCTATGTTTGGCCCATTTGTCTCCCTCTTGGCTTACAAGTCCTTGTGCCAGTAACTTGGTTAATGGATTTGAATGAGGCTTTTCATACAGATAGTTTTTGGAGAATACTTCCTTTATAAGCTCGGGGTCCTTGATAAACACCAGCGGTTTTGGACCCAACCATACAAAGGATTTTTCCCCTGCAAGCAGATTTTCCCTATTAACTACTCCAAACTGAAGATGAACATATATCCACCAAATCAAAGTAACCGGGGCTTTTGAAAGATGAACAGAATAGGAAGGAAGAAGGCACCAAGCAACTTCTTCAAGCCCCATGTTCCAAAATCTAACCTTCCAAGGGAAAAATGGCAGCTTTCGCGATAAGAATACGCGCCGGTTAAACTTGGATAACAACTATAGCTGATATAATAAGTGCTTCAATTTAAATCAGTTTCATTAGTAACAATCATTTGCTAACGACAAGTTGTTCCTTCAAAGCAACTGATTATTTTAGAGTTATCACATAATCTTTTATCTAAACAAACAGAAACTATTCGATAATCTAGACCAAACAGGATAGATGTTTAACTTGATTTATTCTGGAAAAGTTCAACAAACCACACACGGAAAATTGTACCTAGGCGTAATGTCAAGGCCCGTAATGTTAAGGCCCACCGAATGCACCGATGTTTCATGCAAGCCAAGAGGTCCACAAGGTAACAAAGGAGGTGGATAAGCAAAACAAGACACTGAAAAGGAGCTTGGAGCAAGCACGGGGCAAGATGAACACCAATAGTGTGACTTTTGGGTGTGGCCAACCATCAGGACATGCAGAGATGTGCAAGTGCAGATGGAACATATTAACAGTTGTCTTGGAGCAACATGCCTCATAAATTTGAGGAAACTCATTGGAGCACGAGAAAGAGGAGATAAAACTGTGCCAAGTACACTACGCACACTACATTGCTAGTCGGAAAGTTCAATAATGTTTCATAAGGATCCCAAAGGCTCCTAGAAAGACTAAAAAACTCAAAAAATATCCAAGAGGGTCCAGACATATCAAGGGAAGTCAACAATAGGGCAGCAAGGCCATTGGAAGCACCCTACCAACTTGCGGGAATTCTACAAGGGCCTAAGAGGAGGGCCGAGGGTCTATCAGAAATAGTCTCTTTGCTTCTTCCAGTGTAGGGGTAAGGCTGCGTACATCTTAGCCTCCCCAAATCCCACTTGTGGCAATTCACTGAGCATGCTGTTGTTGTTGGCGTCACCCTTGGATAAATAGGGCTGCTCAATGCCCACCGACTTTAGGGAGGTTTTCTATCGACTTTGAGGGTTCTTGAAATCTGCAAGGAAGCCTAAAAATAGGGAAGACCCCTCCTTGATAGCCATGAGCAGCTAGCCGCACAATCCAACATACTACACGCCAAAACCCTTGTTCTAATGTCCTAGTCTTGTCTTCTTGTGTGTAGTCTTACTTGTAAACCTTGTAAGTGTGTGTATATATATATCTTTGTATAATAATCAATAAAATGGGTGTTCTCCTCCTTCCCCAAAGCTTCTCATTTGTTTGGCCTATGCGTTCCAAGTGTTGTTTTGGCCAAACACTGACCTTATCCGCTAACGCTTCGCTGCACTTGAGGCATACTTTGCATAGCTGTTGCTTGCTTGAGTTAAGCCACCTTTGAGGAGACGCTTAACTTAGCATCTTAGAGACTGTGTTGGTGACAGTATGGTCAGAGTTCAGTTTAATCAAGCAATCTTTGCCTTCCTTTTTGTTTAGTGCCTAATAACAAAGCTTAGGGCGCTGAAGTGAGTAAAACCTCCATAGTTTGGGGATTTAAGTACAAGCAATACAAATTATAGCTCCAACTAAGGGACAACAATGAATGGGCCATAAGCAGATTCTCTGTTTTGCATCATAACCTTCCCATCCTTTTATCTTTCTGAGTTGAGGATCTTACGGAAATAGGATCTTCGAAAAAAACCTCCGCCTTATAAGGGCTAAGGTGTGCGTACACACACTAGCCACCCCAGACCCTCCCAGAGCCAAGTGGGATCACACTGGGTCTATGTTGTTATATCCAGACAAGAAAACGTTACCCCAAACACAATATGGAGCTAAGGTGGAACTACGTTTGGTTTTGAAAAAACAGTGAAATTTTGGTTTTAGCTATACTTGAACAAATTAAAAATCTCGACACAACTCTTAATCCAACACAGTTGTAAATATTCAGTTGAGAAAGAGATCCAAATTATTCAGCCAACTAAATAGTGAGCTAGGGATTAGTGAAACATACCATATTTCTTGATGGCATCAAGAAAGAAAGGGACCAATCTTGGGGCTATATCATCAGAAAGATTCATGGGTTTGGAGTTCTCTTCCTTAACCATACCAGAAAGCTCCTTCATATCCCCATACAAAATCCTGTAGGAATTGCCTTTGAGACCTTGTTTCCTCAGTAGCTTTTCCAGCTTCTTTGGCCTGAACCAAATCCAATTCAGCACTCTCCGTAGACACACTACTACAGTAATTATTATGGCAGCACAAGATGCTGTTACTATGATTTGAACAGACTCCATTTCTTTCACTCACGAACTTTTCTCTTTCTACGCCTTGCACATGATATACCTACCATTTTCGTAAGGGGTAAAAAATCATGGTCATCATCAGTGACGAGCGAAAGTGAGAATCCGACAAAATTCACAGATTTCAACTACTCGGATATAGTATTGGTGTCCTTTTCAGGTCCTTCGAAACTTTTCATAAGCGATTATAAAATAAAGCAGTACTTCTCGTCTAATTGACGAAATGTGTCCTAGATTTTGCCCGTGTATAATAATGGTACATTTTTTTTTTGTTATGATAAATATTATTATGGTGCATGTGTAGTGTTATTCTTAATCTTAGAGCCCGTTTGGATTGGCTTAAAAAAAGTAGCTTTTAAGTACAAGTGCTTAAAAGCACATTTTAAGTGATGGAGCTGGTTTTATAAATAAGCAGTTATGCGTTTGGATAATTGTGCTGGAGCTGAAAAAAAGCTGTTGAAATGTTTGGTAAACAAGTGCTGGTAAGCACTTT
The DNA here is from genome assembly GCA_032618575.1 of Nicotiana noctiflora. Taxonomy (NCBI): domain Eukaryota; kingdom Viridiplantae; phylum Streptophyta; class Magnoliopsida; order Solanales; family Solanaceae; genus Nicotiana; species Nicotiana noctiflora. Next base: position 214,961 of record JASVEL010003345.1, read on the forward strand.
TTCTATTAAAATGACTGAAATATCCTTAAAGTCGTTAAACTATAAAGAAGCTTATTACTATAATATTTTATTTCAAACTTCTAAATATAAATATGAAATAATTAATATTTGAAATGATCACGAAATAATTAATATTTAAACTTACAACTAATTGTTAGCTTTTCCTTATATATTTAAACAACAAAATTAACAATTGTACTATTTTTATATAATATATGTATATTTTGCAATATATTTTGTACTCAATAGTTTGTGAATTATAAAAATTGAATACAGACTAAAACATCAAAATATAAAATTTAAATATTAAAAAAATTATTTTGGTTTGAATTTAAATCTTTAAGCGCGATGTCTAACATGTTTTATAAAAATAAAGTTTCGTTATATTTGACAAAATTATATTTATAATTGTTAAATGAACTGCCAAATGTGAACAAGTAAATCCAAACTTCAGCCTTTTTGAAACTTTTGTACAAGTGACTAAATTTTAAATAATTTAAATATATGTTATGTTTTTTTAGAATAATAAATATTATTAGGGACAAAAGGGTAAAATACTTGGTCAAAGATAGTTGGCTTTTAAGTTAGAAAAAAAAAGTTGGGATCAGCCAACTTATGACTTTTAGCTTTTTTAAGCCAGTTTTAACTTTTTTTAAGCTGTTTTCGTTTTTGCCAAACACTCCCAACATCTAAAATTGGCTTAAAAGCTGATTTGACCAGCTTTTAAGCCAATCCAAACAGGCTCTTAATCTCAAATGCTTAATGACATATTTCATGATCTATTTTCTTTACTTTTTATGCCTATATAAAGGCCTTGTAATAGATAGGAAAATACACAATTGAAGAAGAAATAAGAATCTATTTTTCTTTCTTTCTCTCTACATCTCTTAGTTTATTTTCTTATTCTATTTTGTTACTTTGAATTATATTTTATAATACGTGATCAGCACGAGGTTCTACCGTCTCAAGAAGCTCTTTGAGAAGATTAAGGTAATTTTTTCTCCTTTTTTTAATTATGTCTAACATTATGAAAAGAAAGTTCGTTGCCCTTGAAATTTCGGGCAAGAACTATATGACATGGGTGTTGGATGCTGAAATCCACTTAGATGCAATGGGTCTTGGAGACGCCATTAAAGACAGAAATAATGCATCCACCCAAGACTGTGCTAAGGCCTCGATTTTCTTGCGCCATCACCTTGATGAAGGGTTGAAAATTGAATATTTTACAATCAAAGATCCACTTGTTTTATGGAATGGCTTAAAGGAAATATATGACAACTTAAAGTTGGTCACCCTTCCACAAGCACGATATGATTGGGCTCATCCGAGGCTCCAAGACTTTAAGTCTGTTTCTGAATATAATTCTGCGATGTTCAGAATTACTTCTAAATTGAAACTCTGTGGAGATACTATCAGTGATTATGATATGCTTGAAAAAATGTTTACAACGTTTCATGCCTCCAATATGGTTCTGCAATAACAGTACAAAGAGAAAGGTTTCAAGAAGTACTCTGAGCTGATTTCTCATCTTCTTGTGGCTGAGCGAAACAATGACTTGCTCATGAGAAATCATGAAAATCGACCCACCGGGTCTACACCATTGCCTGAAGTGGATGAGGTATATTCCCATTATGTTAAGTGTGAAAAAGGTCGTTACTCTATTCGCAGTCGTGATCGTGATCATAGTCGTGGTCGTGACTCTATCCGTAATCGTGATCGTGATCATAGACGTAGCCGTGGCCGTAGACAAGGAAGAAATTTTTCTGGTGTTAATCATCCCCAAAGAGAAATAACCACCAAAAGTGGAAAGGGGAAGATGAGAAGCCAAAAGCAAATGGTTCAGAAACCGAATGCTATCGTTCCGGTGGAAAAGGGCATTGGGCAAATATTTGTCGTGTACCAAGACATTTGGTTGAGCTTTATCTAGCATCTCTAAAGAATAAAGGCCCTGAAGCCAATTTTGTCTCTTACAATGATTTTGACATCACCCACTTGGATGTGACAGACTTCTTTGAGCGCCCTGATGGAAAAATAGACCACTTGATCGGTGATGGATCTGTGGTTAAAGAAGATTAAGTTGTTTGATTTTATTTTATTTTATTTTGCTTATTAATATTAGTTAGTGAATAAACATCATGTAAGTATCGTAGTTTACATGAGTATTAGTTTTGCAATTAGAATTATTTAGTATGTTGAATTAGTATAGTACGTCATTGAATAAAGTTTGGATTTAGTCTGTTGGTTATTACACTACATTATTGAGTTTGAATATTGATCTTATTAAAAGACCAACAATAATCTACTCTATTGCTTTATTAGTGATAAAGGTTCCAGTTGATTAGCCATCTAGAAAAAGAAAAAGAATGATATATTGGTATGTTGTAACATGGAAGATATTATTGGAACTGAAGTATGAATTAGCGTGCCACTCTTTGCTAAAGTTTTTTTTTCATATGTTTAAAAGGATTGATTTTAAATCAGCTAGTACTGTACAAATTTTTTTGCATTGAAATGCGATTTTTTTTTTTTAGTTAAGTTGTCCAAATCAAAGAAAGTCTTACCAAAATTTATCATCACACATTATTGATTTAACTTTGTTTCTTTTTCGTTTCTCCGAAAAATACTAATGTTATTCGTATATTTTGTATGTCAAACCATGGGAAGCAAATATAGATATATCACAAAGCAAAATTGGATCACAGTTCAATTGTAAAAATATTTGTTTAATTGATTCATGTACAACACATATATTATTCAAAGAGAAGAAATATTTCTCTCATTTAAGTATATGTAAAACAGATGATACTACAATTTCTGATAGTAGTAATCTAATTGAAGGCTTTGGAAGAGCTACTATAACTCTGCCTAAGGGAACAATACTTATCATAGAGAATGCAATGTTCTCCTCCAAGTCCAAAAGGAACTTGTTGAGTTTTAAAGATATCCGCAGTAATGAGTATCATATTGAGACAATAGATGAGAATAATCTTGAATATCTCATCATTACCAAAAATGTCTCTGGACAGAAAAGGGCTATTGAGAAGTTCTCATCTTTGTCTTGTGGCATGTATTGGACAAGAATTAGTGCAATTGAGGCACATTCTATTGTAAATCAAAAGGTTACCGATTCCAATACTTTTGTTCTTTGGCATGATCGATTGGGACATCCTGGATCAATTATGATGAGACGAATTATAGAAAACTCAAATGGGCATCCATTAAAGAATTTAAAGATTCTTTTAAATGATGAATTTTCTTGCACTTCTTGTTATCAAGGCAAGTTAATTATTAGACCATCACCAACAAAGGTTGGAATTGAGTCCCCTGCATTTTTGGAACGTATACAAGGAGACATTTGTGGACCTATCCACCCACCTAGTGGTTCGTTTCAATATTTTATGGTCTTGATAGACGTATCTTCTAGATGGTCCCATGTGTGCCTATTGTCATCTCGCAACCTCGCGTTTGCAAAATTAAAGGCACAAATAATTTGATTATGGGCGCAATTTCCCGATAATCCAATTAAGTCTATTAGACTTGATAATGCTGCTGAGTTTTCATTCCAAGCATTTAATGATTATTTCTTATCAATTGGGATAAAAGTGGAACATCATGTAACTCATGTTCACACTCAAAATGGTCTTGCAGAGTCTTTAATTAAACGTCTACAATTGATAGCAAGACCGTTACTCATGAAAACAAGGTTGCCCACTTCTGTTTGGGGTCACGCCATTTTGCATGCAGCAATGCTAGTTCGTCTCAGACCGACAAATTATCATAAATATTCCCCGTTTCAATTAGTTTTGGGTCATGAACCTAATATATCCCATTTAAAATTTTTTGGATCTGCAGCATATGTGCCTGTAGCACCGCCATATCGCACCAAAATGGGTCCGAAAAGAAGGTTTAGAATATATGTTGGGTTTGAATCGCCCTCCATTATTCGCTACCTCGAGCCATTAACGGGAGATTTATTTACTGCACGATTTGCAGACTGTCGATTCGACGAGACGCTTTTCCTAAAATTAGGGGGAGAAGTTGGTGAAACCAAACGGGAAATTTTGTGGAAAAATCCATCATTATCTCATCTTGATCCACGTGCCTCTATTTGTGAAAACGAGGTAAAAAAGATTATTCATTTGCAGAGAATAGCAAATCAAATGCCAGATGCATTTACGGATATGAAAAGGATAACAAAATCACATATCCCTACGGAGAATGTTCCAATCCGTATTGATGTACCTATTGGACAATCTTCTAGTGTCATAGCTAATGAGTCAAAAGCACGACTGAAACGTGGCAGACCATTAGGTTCCAAAGATCGAAATCCTAGAAAAAGGAAAATAAATGATCAAAATGACACTATGAAAGAATCTCATGAAGAAATCCACGACTTAATAAATTCTGAGATTCATGAGGAATCCATTGAGCCTGAGACTCAAGAAAATAATGAACTATCAATAAATCTAATCGATATTGAGACAAATTTGAATCGAGTGGATATAGTGGTGGATTATGTCTTTGCATATAATGTTGCATCCAACATTATGCAAGAAAGTGAGGATCTTGAACCTCAATCTGTTGGAGAATGTCGACAAAGAGGTGATTGGCCAAAATGGCAAGAAGCAATCCAATCGGAGTTGAATTCACTTGCAAAATATGAAGTTTTTAGTCCTGTACTCCAAACACCTAATGGTGTTAAGCCTGTTGGCTATAAATGAGTCTTTGTACGCAAGAGAAATGAGAAAAACGAGGTACAAAGATATAAGGCATGCCTTGTTGCACAAGAATTTTCACAAAGGCCTGGTGTCGATTATGAAGAGACATATTCACCCGTTATGGATGCTATAACATTCCGTTATCTCATTAGTTTTGTTGTCCATGAAAAACTTGACATGCATTTAATGGATGTGGTTACCGCCTACCTTTATGGCTCACTTGATAATGAGATATACATGAAAATTCCCGAGGGATTCAAAATGCCTAATGCAAATAATTCAAAACTCCGAGAAATATTTTCAATCAAATTGCAAAGATCTTTGTATGGTCTAAAGCAATCAGGACGAATGTGGTATAACCGTCTTAGTGAGTATTTATTAAAGGAAGACTATATAAATGATGCCATTTGCCTATGTGTTTTCATAAAGAAAACAATATTTGAATTTGTTGTACTTGCCGTATATGTTGATGACATAAACCTTATTGGAACTCCTATAGAACTCCAAAAGGAAATTGATTATTTAAAGAATGAATTCGAGATGAAAGATCTCGGAAAGACAAAATTATGTCTTGGTTTGCAAATTGAACATTTGGCAAACGGAATTTTTGTTCATCAATCTACCTACATAGAAAAGCTATTGAAACGGTTTTACATGGATGGAGCACATCCATTAAGTACTCAAGAAGAGAATGAAGAGCTACTTGATCCCGAAGTACCATATCTTAGTACAATTGGTGCACTAATGTATCTTGCCAATACTACAAGGCCCGACATAACTTTTTTAGTTAATGTCTTAGCAAGATATAGCTCTGCTCCCACAAGGAGACATTGGAATGGGATCAAACTCATATTGCGGTATCTAAAAGGGGCTACCGATATGGGCTTATTTTATGGCAACAATTGTAGTCCCGATCTTGTTGGTTATGCTGATGCTGGGTATTTATCTGACCCCCACAAGGCTCGATCTCAAACATGTTATGTATTTACCTGTGGAGGCACTGCCATATCTTGGCGATCGACTAAGCAATCAATTGTGGCTACTTCATCTAATCATACTGAGATAATTGCTATTCATGAAGCAAGTCGAGAGTGTGTGTGGTTGAGGTCGATAATACATCTTATTCGAGACAAATGCAGTGTGAAATGTGACAAGTTACCCACAATTTTGTATGAAGACAATGCAGCATGCATAGCTCAATTGAAGGGACAAAGCACATTTCACCAAAGTTATTTTTCACACACGATCTTCAAAAAAATGGGATATTAATGTGCAACAGATTCGTTCAAGTGATAATATGGCTGATTTGTTCACAAAATCTCTACCGACGTCAACCTTCAAGAAGCTAGTGCACAAGATCGGGATGCGAAGGCTTAATGATGTGAATTGATGCTCTCATCAGGGGGAGTTAATGCGCGTTGTACTCTTTTTCCCTTACAAGGTTTTGTCCCACTGGATTTTCCTTGCAAGATTTTTAACGAGACAACCAAAAGGCGTATTATTAGATATGTGTACTCTTTTTCCTTTGCTAGAATTTTTTTTTCACATTGGGTTTTATTCTAGTAAGGTTTTAACCAGACACATTATCTATAGACATCCAAGGGGGAGTGTTATGATAAATATCATATTATGGTGGGTGTCTAGTCTTCTTCCATGATCTTAATCTCAAATGCTTAATGACATATTCCATGACATATTTTCTTCACTTTTTATGCCTATATAAAGGCCTAGTAATAGGTAGGAAAATACACAATTGAAAAAGAAATAAGGATCTATCCTCCTTTCTTTCTCTCTACATCTCTTAATTTATTTCCTTGTTCTATTTAGTTATTTTGAATTATATTTTATAATAATTTTTTTATTATTTTGTCGTTTGTCTTTGCAGTCTTCATCTAAATAAATGGCTCCCAAGTTATAGACCATTTGTTACAGGATGAACCTTTACTAAAACATAAATGCGACACTTTATGCGGCGGTCTTTTAACTTTTGATTCCTGCTTGTTCTATGAGCATAATTTCAAGATTAAAAGTGTTGCTCATGCGCGTTAACGAGAGGGGCAACGCTTGTTAAATTTAAAATTTTGGTAAAACTAGTACGGTCTAGTTAATTTTCGGATTGATTATTTAAAAATAGCCAACATTTATTAAGTCAATGAAAAATAGCTAGTATTATTTTACTATAATAAATATCGGTCCAGCATAATATACTGGAATTCCGTGCACATGTGTATGAACTTCTAGCATATTATGCTGGAACTCCAACACACGGAAAGTTCCAACATAATATACTGGAGATTTTAACATTTGTGTTTGAACTTCTAGCATATTATGTTGAACCTGTATACTTTGCTGGAACTCCAGTATACTATGCTGGACTTCTAGTATACCTATGATGGAACTCCATCATATTGTGCTAGAGTTCCAGAATACATATCTTGGAACTCTAGTATATATGTTGGAGTTCAAATATATTTATGCTGGAACTCCATCATAATATGCTGGCGTATTTTTCGGGTTTTGAACAGTGTTTCGCTCGGATTTATCTTTACATCAAAAGTGGTTAAATTTTAATTACTTTTAAAACTTGGCTAGTTTTGAACGACCACTTGTAAATCTGGCTATTTTTTAATTTCTCTCGAAAATTTGCCTATGGGACAAGCATGAAGAAAATTCAAGATATCAGCTTTGGAGGTTAGCCTAGGTCCATTTTGTGACAGTAAAAGAGTAGAGGTAGCCCAAAAAATAATTCTCGTTTGATACGAGGAATAAAGAATATTTAATTAGCAAAATTTAATTAATTATAGCTACTCGGGCAACATTTATAACACCCAGTAGCCCAACATTATAAGTGATTTTTATATTTTTATACCATATAGTAAACTATATTATCCTCCATGCTTAACTTTTAATATAATTATCTTTTATATACCTAATTACCATTTATATACATTTTAGGGATGTTAATGGTATTAATTGGTTTTCTAATTAACTATACCGTATATTCACACTCCCCCAACGTTTCTCTCTCCAAATCCCACCCCCTCACCCACGTATCAAGCCACACCCCACAATTTTCTCTTCAATCACCCAGTATTTCCTCTTCTAAAACCATCAAAAATTTGTAACCCCTCCACCATTGATAACCATTAAAAAGCTTTGATGCTTTGAATTCGAATTTTGGTTTTCAAAAGAAATTATTTGTTTGGTTGGATGTTGTTGAAAAGAATTGAGAATTCTCTATACGTCTCTCTCTATCTCTCAAACATTTAAGTAATATTAAGCAAAGGAAAATAGAGCAGCAATTCCATCATTGACAGCCATTAAAAAGCTTTGAAGCTTTGAATTCGAATTTGGGTTTTCAAATATTATTATTTGTTTGGATTGAGTATTGTTTAAAATAATTAAAAATATGGTTTGGAGTTTATATCTCAATTTTGAGAGGTTTTGGTGAAGATTAGACTTGGGTTTGACTGAATTTCAGATTAAAACTCGAAAAAAGACATGACATACATTATATCGCAGAAATTATTATAAAATTGTTGAAAAATTATATTATATTATGTTATTTATTTTTATTTTTCTTTTATTCATTTAACTATTGTATGAAAGTTGAACACAATTGTATAGTTGCATGATATTGTAGTTGTATATAACTGAGTAGAAATAATATAAAAAAATTATAGATAAGTTGTATAATATATAATTAATTGTATGAATTTTGTGTTTACTATGTATAAATAAGTTTGTATTTAAGTTGTATGTTATTGTTGTTATATTTAACTAAATAGAAATAGTAAGCAAGCTACCTTCATTCAACATATTTGTGCTTGAGTCAATAACATGCTCTACTCTGGGTCAGGAATCTTTGCTCTTCTCTTTTGCATTTTTGTTGCACCATAACACTAACTTGACTTTCTATTGTATTTGTAAAGCGCTACCGCACTACAAGTAGCACAGCAGCCCGTGGAAAAAGCTCTAGAGCCCCTACTCCTAAGTTGGAGCAAGAAGCAAGGGATTGAGCGCATCTTTTTGTGAAAGTTGTAAATAAATTGTATAATATTAAATTAGTTGTATGAAATTTATTTTTACTATATAAATTAGATACAAAATATATATAAAAGATATATTGTATAAAAATTATTTTTAAGTGGTATTATATTGTAGTTGTATATAACTGTGTAGAAATAATGTATCAAATTGTAGATAAGTTGTACAACATATAATTAGGTGTCTGGAGTTTGTTTTTACTATGTATAAATTAGATACAAAATATACAAAGGGCATATTGTATAAATTTTGTACAGGATTTATATTTAAGTTGTATTTAACTGGGTAGAGATAATATATGAAAGTTGTAGATAAGTTGTAGCTGAGTAGATAAATTGTATAATATATAATTAGATGTATGAAATTTATTTTTACTATGTATAAATTAGATACAAAATATAGAAAAGACATCTTGTATGAAAGTTGAACAATATAGTAAATTCCCCTGTGATTTCCCAATTTATATTATCTCTGATTTGTTGCTTTGTTTTTTCTGTTTTCTTCCAATTCACTTATTTTCTCCTCCTCATTTTGAGTAACTGTATAAATCAGATATAACTTATACAGAAGATATATTTTATAAAATTGTATAAAAGTTATTTAGTTGTATCGAAGTTTGTTTAGAACAGATTAGAAAGAACATATAGTGCCATGTAGCTTAATTCCAAACTCTCACAACTACTACAATAACAATGTAGTGTTGGTTTTGCAATCACCTTTCTATCTACTCCAGCCATCAATTTTACCCAAGCCATAGAGATGTGGGGTTATCTCGACACATCGCATTATAAAATATAAAACAGTTCATGGATGATTTTATGTAGATTATAATATGTTGGAAAGGTTCATTTTTAGGATAATGAAATTTATTTTGATCACAAATTAAGTTTAGTTCGACATTATATCATAGTTTCTTCATAAAATACATTCGTAAGAATATACGAGCAGTAAAATCACATAGATGTATAGTAAAATTATAAATTTAATTTATTGGAAAAGTACGAGGCTAATAACCACAACTATTATACAAGTGGACCCAAAAATCCCCAGTCATTCAATTTGCCAAACCAATACTCCTATTATTTTAATTTTATAAAATTTTGAAAGTTGTGAGAGAATATTAAAAAATATTACTACTGGACTACTGGTTATAGTAAAGTACGTAGATGAACGAATCAGATGTACAAAATTGAATATGGGATTTTTTATAATGTATACTTTCTTTTTTGAACGAATCAGTGTTTGAGAATTACTGTTTGTGAAAAGGGTAGATGATATGGAGAGAAAGGGGAAATATGAGAGAAAAAGGGTAAATGTATAACTAAATTCCTTGATTGAAGACACTAAAATGGATTGGGAGCATTTTAAGGTGGAATGTATATATTTTGTAAATAAAACTTGTGTAGGTAGGGTAATTTACTAATCATGAATATTTAGGGTAATAAAGTTTTCAATAGTGTATAAAAATAAAAAAATTTCAAATTACAATATACATTTTAAAGCCAAAAGTAACTCTAGTGGTCAACCACCAAATTATACATCTGACCCATAATATACTCGGTGGGGGTGCAAGCCTTGTACAAAGGTATATAAGACTGTTCCATAATTTGGAGTTCTCATGGATTTTCTTGTGGGGGGTGCCACCCCAGTTCGTTATTTGAATCCTTCCTATTCAAGGCAACCGTGGTAAGAAATATTGATTTTTCATATGAAAAAATATTAGTACTGAATTCAACGCAGTTAATTAATCTAGAGAGTTATCAATAAGATGAAATTATTTCTACTGATTTTAGGTAATTGATGATGTGGCTCACACTTTGCGAAATATTGAGCTGAATCACTCAACTAGCACCACATACGAATTTATGGGCTTGCAACTAAGAGACCAAAAGTGGGTCAATTCAGATAGACAAATTTACTCAAAATACCCATTTGAGAGAAACTAATTATCTGCTTCAAACTTTTTACATAATATACCTATGCTGTCAAAAATATTTACCCGTGTTTTTCCTTGACATTCCCTTTTTCCCATTAATTACTCTTTGTCTTTTGTACTTTCTCTTTTCTATTTTTTCTTTCTATTTATCCTAACTTTTCTCTGACTTTCCATGTCTTCCAATGATTATTTTATGGCTTTTTTGGATTTTTCCTCTCCTATTTATTCCTACATAGTTTATTCATCTCTTTCAGCATATGTGCTTTTGTTTGAACTTTGAAAGCTTCAGGAGCACTCGTTAATGAACTCCATGGATAAGTTAACTCTTCAACCACATATAGAGGCGGATTCATGATTTAAATTTAATGGTTCAACTTTTAATTTTAACATTAAACTCGTTATACTGTAAAATTATGGGTTCAAATCTAGTACGTGTTGAGATTTTATTAGGTTCTTACAATAAATTCATACATTGTATCGGAAGTTATAGATTCAATTCAACTCGTATATGAAAGGCTATCTCTACCCTTGACCACATACTACGATTATCTAACTCTAAAGATTATTATTACTATGACTTATTATATGGTACACAATCTAATGATAAAAAAAATGAAATAAAATAAGATTCTTTTAATTAATAAAAGAGCTAACAAAACGATATATTATGATATATGAAATATTTCAATTGAAACTTGAATAAAAACGCATTTACCTAACAGTATACCGCCTCGGTATTAAAATATACTGTAAGAGCATACAGTTATACTGCAACAATATACTATAATAGTATACATATATACCAGAACGATATAATATAATATTCTACAATTTCAACATAAATTTATATAAAAACACAGTTACCCATCAGTATACCGTTATTATATCACAATATGATTGAAGGCTATGGCTAAATTTTGAGTAAGTTTGGTTGAAATTTTCAGAGTAGATTTTGAAATTTTGGCCAATATTAAATAGAACTAGCAAAAAAGATAAAGTTGTATTGTATGCCAACATGTTATACTATATGTTATGTTGGTATATAATAATTAATTCAAAAGTATATCATTAATTATAACAATACACCACTAATTTTCTTGAAAGATTAAACTAGTACTATATGATACCTTGACAGTATATGATATATGCCATATGAGTATCATAGAGGACCAATGACTTTTTTTTAAGAATGAACCAATTCTCTATGATATCGTGTTAGTATATGATGTTTGGTGGATATTTTTAGAATAGATTTTGAAATTTAGGCCAATATTAAATAGAACTAGCAAAGAAGATAAAGTTGTATTGTATGCCAACATGTTATACTATATGTTATATTGGTATAACATAATTAATTCAAAAGTATATCATTAAGTATAATAATACACCACTAATTTTATTGAAAGAATAAACTAGTACTATATGATACTTTGACAGTATATGATTTATGCCATATGTGTATTATAGAGGACCAATGACTTTTTTTTAAAAGTATGAACCAATCCTCTATGATATCGTGTTAATATATGATATATACCAGGTTGGTATCATAGAGGACTGGGTGTCTTATTGAAAGAAACTGACAAAACCTTTATGATACCCTTTCAATATATGATACTTTGTTAGTATTTGATATATACCATGTGGGTATCATAGATGACTAATGAGTATTTTGTTTGGTGAAGAAATGATTAATCAACTATGATACCCTGTCAGTATATGATATATACTATGGGTGTTATAGTATGTTCCAATAACATACTTCAACTATTAGTAATATATTATTTTATATGCTACAATAAGTTATAATAATTGATACATAAAAATTAAATAAATAAAATATATACTACATCAATTATCATTTGTTGATATAGTGAAAAAATAGAGACAAAAATAAATAGGAACAAAAATAAAGGCGCAAAATGAAAAAAAAAATGTAAAAGAAAAAATAATCAAAATAATAATAAATGAAATTACAAAAATAAAAAAAGAAGAAAAAAGGAAAAAAGAAGAAGAGAAAATGTATGAGTTGTTCTTATAACTGACTTACAGAAAAAGAAATTGGAAAAAAGCAAGCCACATATATATTATATCAACTATATTAAAAAAAGGTTAAAAAATTACTTATTATATTAATTATCTTTTTATTATTGCACGAAAAAAAAGAATAAAAAGGAGCAAAAAAGTGAATAAAATTAGATCATGTGAAAAAACGGAAATAAACTAACAAAAGATTTAAATGAAAGTAGAAAAGAAACAAGAAAAAGGAAAATGGGAAAAGCCAAAACTGAGCAAGGAATCAGATTTTGGTGGAAAAAGAAAATAAAAACTAATATGATTGAAAAATAAACATAAAAGGAGAAGAAAAAAAAAGCAAAGCATAAACAAAACGAGAAAAAAAAGAGCCAATTACCCACAAACACTACAATGGGTATGAATAGTAATTAGTTTGATGGGTAGAAAAATAAATGGGTAGACAAGGGTAATTAGTTTGATTTTTATGGGTAAAGCTATAAAACTCCCATTCAGATAAGGCTTATATAATGAAAAAGTGTGGGCTACTGCAGATGTATTCTGGACTCGTATAAACATTGAGAAAATAATCATATTTAAACTATTTATCGTTTCTACCTATGCCTTCAATATTATCTATCCGCCACATTAGATTCTCTATTGTAGTTAGCTTTTCGTTTTATTATTTTTTTCATTTTTAATACAAAATTTTTAGTAGTGTGTTTATCTTTTAATATAGAGTCCCGGGTAAGGGTAAGGCCTGCGTACATATTACCCTCCCCAGACCCCACTTGTGGGATTATACTGGGTTGTTGTTGTTGTTGTTGTTGTTGTTGTTGTTGTTGTTGTTGTTGTTGTTGTTGCTGGACATGTGATATCTTTTTATAATAAGTGCAATTTTTATATACTCGCCTGGTGCTTATATTTTGTACTCGTTAAAGGACTAATTGGTGAAATTGCAATTTTATTAGGAGATAATTCCATTTTGTATTACTTTTGCGTGTTAGCATACAAGAAAAAAAAAGACTAAGCAGGTATGTTATTATAAGCAGGTGTGCTGAAAGAAATCGATGAAGAACTGCAAGAATCAAATCGATCCAGCACTACTCCATTGGTCTCCAATTAAATATAGCTAATATTATTCTTTGATGTGTAGATTGTACCTTGGATGCTGGTTTGTGGAGATTTATTGTACAAAATTTAAATCTACCATTGACAACAAAATTTAGGGAATCTGCCTTCTCTTTTAGAGATTCAGCCTAACAACAGAATCATAGAGGTTGCGACATTGTTCTAGGATAGTGACAAGTCTGTGTTCCGCTTTGGAGACCTAGAAATGACTTCTTTACTTGAAGATATAGGAGGTTTAGCCGGAATTTCTTGAGAGATTCCGGGTTTGCTTGTGCCAGAGAATCGCAAATGAAGGATTTGCTTAAGGTGATGGGACTAAAGAAGAACCCAGACATGACATGTTTGAAAGACTCTTACATCCTATTTAACTATCTATACGAGAGGTACGACCATAGCAAGTCATACCGCACCCATTCAGATGAGTTTGCCACCACCTCATTGGGGCATGTCCATAAAAGGGTCTTCGTTTTCATTTTTTGCTTTTTGGGAATGATCGTGTTCCATATGAAGAAGGCTAGGATCCGCACTAGACTGACCATGGTAACCAAGACTTTGATGGAAGGGATTGGTGGGCAAACTTTCAGCATAGTGCCCATGATCGTCCCCGAGATATACCGTGACTTGAACAACTGTCAACAACAGGGCAGTCATTTTGAGGGTTGCAACTTATTACTTCAACTTTGGCTCGTGGAACTCCTCTAGATATGGGAATACCGACAAGAGATCCTACGCAGATATTGGGATGATCATATCGCCTTCCACCAGCCAAGGCGTATGAATTATATGCCTAAAATGTTTGCTCATACAGAGGACGTTAGAGGATGGGTAGAATTATTTGAAAATATGAAAGAAGACCAGGTACAATGGATGTTTGAGTGGTTCCCCATGGGTGAATTCATTGTTCGATCCCGATATGCACCATTTCTCATACTGATTGGTTTGAGAGGAACTAATCCCTACATTCCTCTCTAAGCCATGAAGCAGGTTGGAAGAAAACAAATCATACCAAGGGTCGATAAAATGAGCCACCTCAGGGCCAATTTCCAGGATGGCGATAGCCCTCACAGGTACCAAGCTCAACATTTGTGGCATTGCAAAATTGTTATGGGGAAAGAATCCATTGAGACAGATAAGTATCACGCTAGTTGTATGCCACACTATTCGGGTTGCTTAGAAGATAATAGCATGGGTCAGTTGAGATTCGTTCGAGGTCACAAAATTATTGACGAGCACGCTGAAGCACGGGTTAAGTATAATCAATTGTGCAAGAGAATTCGAGAGTGTGAAAGTGAGCATATGTAAATACAAGAAGCCAATCTGAAATTGATTGAGGGATGGAAAGATATGGCTGTCAGCGCCAACAATCGGCTAGGGTATTTGGAGTGGGGTCTAGTAGATCTGGAAGGAAAGTTCATCAAGAGGATTGAAGACTGCCAAAACACTGAAGGAAATACAGGCAGACATCTGACCCGAGCCTATTTGCTGCTAGGACTACGCGAGTTGGTAGAGTTGTTCGAGGGAGACAAAGATGCCAAATCTGGGAAAGGTCCCTCTGGGACCAAGTAGTTAAGGGATTTTTTTTTTGCTTTAATGATATAATAAGACCAATGGCCATTAGTGACATTTTACTTTCTGTTATTTTGCGTTATTTTGGATTCGTATTTTTTTATCAATAAAATGAGGCATTTAGCATTATAAGTTCTCCAAAACTATTTGTCGCTAAGCCTACCTCGGGCGCAATGATGCAACAAAACTAGAACGTGATTTACATTTTTTTCACACATAAGTTTAAATAATGCAATATATTTTTCCTCATGACCCGCACTAACTTGTTACCTTTTTGTTTTTCATTTATTTTTATTCCGCTCCCCAAAGGTTAGTTTGTGCATTCTGGCACCATACTCCACAAGATCCAAGGGCCCTCCACCTCATCCTCCTCCGAGTCCTATTCGGAACAAGAACAAAGGTAGAATGGGAGATTCAAGTGCCACAAAGGAGATTGAGATTCCTCAGGGTACCCCAGTTGCTAAAGAAACTGCTATCCAACTTGAGCAAAAACTGTTGAAATTTTGAGAAGAACTAGATTAGGTTTGGAGTTTGGCGAACCTGTCATTTTCTCTCACCGCTCCTGATGTCAACACCTAGAATCCTGCACCTCCACAAAACACCCCACAACCACATATACAACCCACTCATACCCAATACTGAAACACATGTTACAGTCCCAACAACACTCCACTACTCATTCCTGAGCCACTGAACGCCACAAATGACCATCTCCACAACACTCCTATTTTTGTGGGTATTGTACCCCACTACACCCAACCAATCTCAAATGCACCTGAGTCTGATGACAAAGACTCCCTTATCAGGAACTTAGCTACAGAACTCAAGTAATTAACCAGCCGAGTTCAGGGAGTGGAAGGTAACAAAGGTATTAAAGGATTAAATTATGAAGACCTATGCATTCAGCCAGATGTTGAACTTCCGGAGGGGTACAAACCTCCCAAGTTCAAAATATTTGATGGAATAGAAGATCCCAAAGTCCACCTAAAGACATATTGCGATAAGCTAGTTGGGGTTGGAAAGGATGAGAAGATCCGTATGAAGTTCTTCATGAGGAGCCTGAAAGGAGATGCAATATCCCGGTACATCAGCCAGGACCCCAAGAAATGGATGAGTTGGGTAGGTATGGCATAGGACTTCATGGATAGATTCCGACTTAATACAGAGAATGCACCGAATGTGTTCTACATAAAGAATTTGAAGAAGAAGCCCACTGAAACATTCTGCGAGTGTAGATGCGTGATTTTGCCCCTACCCGAGATTTTTTATATTTTTAGCGTAAAATATTTAGTTTAGTTTTAATATAGCTATTTTAGTTAAATTTGACTCTTTTGCTTTATTTTTACCTTAAAATGAAAAATAACAAATGTATATATATATATATATATATATATATATATATATATATATATATATATATATATATATATATTTATATATATATTTTCGTAGTCATTTTTTAAACTTGAAAAATACAAAAAAAAATTACTTTATATTTAATCTTTTTATAAAAAAAATGAAAATTATAAAATAAAAAAATAATATATTTAATATTTTATGGTTACTTTAATCTTGAGAAAAAAATAGTTTTGTTTTAATTGTCGGTTTTACTTTTATAGTTATTTTGCTTACATAAGATTAATCAAATTAAATCGTATCCTTATTCTCGGTTTCGGGCATAGAATAATATTCGATTTAAGCTACCCGGTTTTAAGTTTTCGGACCTAGCCCATAATAATCCGAGTCCACCACTCGGGGAACACGGACAAAAAGAACCCATACAAGACACATAGGGACACACATGGGAGACTTACTTTACACACCATTACTCACATGAACATCTCACTCTCTTTACTTTACACACAAGAAAAGCACAAGGCACATGGGGGATACACAAGGAAAAAGCCAGCTGATACACTCTAAAAAGAGCTCACAGTCGTCACCTCCAGATATCTTCATATACACAAGAAGAAAAGAAAGAATGGACAGCATACAAGATAGAGAGAAAAGCAAAAGAGCTGCCGATATTTCAGAACAAAAAAAACGAGACCCTCCCTATCGGAAAATCCCTCACACTTAACGACCATACCTGTGAGCATTCATAAAGCAGCATTTTCTAGAGATCGAGTGCAGTGGCACATTCGTTTGTCGGTCGGAGATCCCGTTCGAGTTGCCGGCAAAGGTTTCCAATTTGAGATTAGTGAGATCTAGATTTCGAACAGCAACAACATTAGGGTGGGAGCAGGCTTTCAGTCCAGCGACACCTGAGGTTTGATGTTGCAGGTGCGCCTGTTTGAGATTTTTGTTAAGGTTACTGCTGCTGACTAGTCAATGAAGTACGTACTTGAACCTTGGGATTCATTGCTTTGAAATACATTTGAGTTAAGATTACATTATCATGTACGTATTCTTGTTCTGTTGTCTTGAATTTACCATTGCATGTGTGTTATCTATTACAATGTTAAGGAAAGCATATTAATATCACTTGGACGTAAATGAGATTTGCAACACTGACTTTCAAGTAATAAGCTCAAGTGATAATGGGAAATAGAATTTTGTCTACCTAAAGGTTTTTG
The DNA here is from genome assembly GCA_032618575.1 of Nicotiana noctiflora. NCBI lineage: Eukaryota > Viridiplantae > Streptophyta > Magnoliopsida > Solanales > Solanaceae > Nicotiana > Nicotiana noctiflora. Next base: position 232,948 of record JASVEL010003345.1, read on the forward strand.
CCTATCTCTTAGTTTTGCTAATTGTATTTCAGTTGAGATTCCATAGCTAACATGCTTGAACAGAACCTTCTGTGATGAAGGCTAGTTCTTAGTTGTTAATTTGTTGAATGTAGTTTATTTTCATTGTATACTTGTCTCATGTTCAGACTCCAAGCTTATTTAACTAGATTTGGTATAATTAGAATTTGTTAACTAGAATTAGTATAATTAGAATTTGGTAACAGTATGATCTAGTATAATTATAAATAATGTAATAGTGAATCGTTCCGTAACTCTCAATGTTAAGATTTGTGATTGGAAACTATTAGTTGCTTTGAGTTAAATTAAGGTGTGTCATGCCAAACAAAATGACAATTGCATGGCCTTCATTTGATTAATCTTGTTTTGTCCTTGGAATTCGAGGCGTACCATTTAGCAAATTTCATGGCCCTCGCAAAGTACAAACGCGAAATTACTTTAGACGCGTTAGTTAATAATAATACCTTCCTAATCACGGGTGCGCATTTATGTGACCCAAATCTTACTCTCGGTGAAACTGAAATACATTAAAGTCACAGGCGTACTGGTTGCGGTGTGACTCGAAATGCGTTTTCGTGACGTCGCAATTCTTTTAAAATTGAAAAAATGGAACATTAAAAGCACCTAGTTGAAATATATAAAGACATCAGATAAAAGCAAAAATTGCAGTTGAGCGACCGTGCTAAAATCACGGAATCCGGGAGTGCCTAACACCTTCTCCCGGGTTAACAGAATTCCTTATCCAGGTTTCTAGTTTCGCAGACTGTATTACAGAGTCATAAATTTCCTCGGTTCGGGATTAAACCGGTGACTTGGGACACCATTATTTTCCCAAGTGGCGACTCTAAAAAATTAAATAAATTGATCCCGTTCCGACTGTCCTTTAAGTGGAAAAACTCCTTCACTGATTATTATTATATCTCTTCTCGGGGTGTAGTATTAAACAGTGGCACATTTACGTTATATACGTTGTGCGCGGTCAGCGGAAAAAGGAGGTGTGACAGCGAGTATGCTACTCTGCTGGGGATCAAAACCCAGAACCACTGGTTCAGGGTTTAAGAATTCGAGCTTGGAATAATTGTTGTATTTGGCTTATTTATTATCTGATTTTATTATATGTTTGAATTAATGTGCTAAATGTTGTTTTATTTCACTTTAATATTTTGTGAATTGTATATAAATTGTGCCGATACCCATTTTTCTTCTTCTTGAGTCTCTTTAAAATAATATCGGGCATTTGCTGGACATAGCCCGTTTTCTCAAGATAGCTGTGGTGCTTGGCACCCGGTGAAGGATTTGTAGTCACACATGTTTAGGCGGGGAGCATTGTCAATTAAGCCGGAAAGCCATGCTACCGGTGCACTGACACTCCTCGGCTCGAGTTGTCCGCTCGAGTAAAAGCCAGTCTAGACACATTTTCCAACGATATGATGAACCCAGAACCACTGGATCAGGGTTTTAGAACTCGACTTTGAATAATTGTTGTATTTGTTTTATTATCTTGGGTGTAAATGTGCAAAATGATATTTTTTATCGCTTTGATATTGTTTGAACTGTATATATATAATGTGCCGAAACCATTCTTTTCTCACCCCGGGGATGTGCTCACTAGTTGAGACTCCCTATTCTGTTAGTGTCATACCTTGAAATAAGAAAGAGGTTCGGAAAGTTTCTAAGCCGGCTGGCCTTTTGGTTCCCGGAAAGGGGCTCCTTCCTCAGCTCGAGTTGTCCGCTCGGGTACACAGTGTAGATCATATACCGAGGTTTTGAACTTAGAATAACATGACTTCATGCCGGATCCCTAGTAGGAACGTTTATTTGCATCATGTTGCATTTGACTTAGGGGACTCAACACAGGGGTTGGGTCCGTCTAGGACAGGTGACCTGAAATGAAAAGACCATCCTGTTGCATCCTGTTTGTTTTACGCATCTATAAAAAACGTTTGTTGTAAAGTAAAAAAATGTGTGATTAAAAAAAAATAGTTTCAAAATAGTTTGTTTTTTTTACTTAAAAAAGAAAAAAAGTTTGTTTTAAAAATTAAAAAAAAAATGTGTGAAAAATAATAAATAGTTTGTTTCATTTACAAATGTAGTTTGTTTTTATTTGACCGAACTACGCAGGTTTGATTCTCACCACTAGGTGAGATACGTAGGCAACCCTCATCGGGTTCAACCACCCCTTCAAAAAATAAAAATAAAAAAATCGAAGTTTTAGTTTTCAATAAAATCAAAGTAACGCTGTTTTTGAAAATAGCCGAATGTTCCGAAAGGACACCGAAAGGCTGTTTTTGCAAAAATGGCTACTTTGAAGTCTTTTCTTTTTCTTTTTTAATAGCCTTGAAATATTCCATATGAAAATATTGCAAGGCCATAGCCACAAAATCAAGTTCGGGTTCACATTCCTTTTTGCAAAAATAACCAAAAAAATGTGTCAAATTTTTGATTTTATTATAAATAAATCAGGTGATGCTATTCTCGTTTAAAATAAGCCGAATGTTCCCCAAAAGGACGCCAGAAGGCTATTTTTGCAAGAATAGCCACTTTGAGTCTTTGTAAATAATTTTTGGGCACAGCCTCCGCAAAATTAAGTTTGAGTCATCACTCAACTTTCCAAAAAATAAAATAAAGTAAAATAAAATAAATAAATAAATAAATAAATATGGTTTTGCTGAAATGGCCACATTTGGCATTTAAACTTTCTCAGTCTTGTGTTGGCCTGTGTCGGTGCTGAACGATGCCCCATGGGTCCTAAGATGAAAAATTTTGAATTTGTAGTCTCTTAAATAAAATTTTGCCAAAATAGCCGCTTTGTCAAGTAAGTCATTACATGGCTAATTTTGTAGAAATAGTCATAATTGGAACTAAAAAATATTCTTATTCTTGTAGAAATCTCTGGCACAAGGTGTGAAAGTTTTTCATCAGAGTTTGTAGTTGGAGTCGGCTTTTACAATTTTTCTTCAAAAAAAAAAAGAAAAAAAAATCAAATAAACATCTCTTTATTTCTTGCATTAATTTGCAAGAACTACGCTCGGTCTGATTCATGCGGGGTCATGATACGTAGGCAATCTCCATAAGATTCGATCACAACTGTATATGTATATATATGAAAAAAAAAGAAAAAAAATGAAAAAAAAAAGAAAAAAAAGAAAGAAAAAGAAGTAAGCAAAAAATATTGATAAGGACTGACTGATTCCATTTCTACCATATTTTATTTTGAATTGTTGAGAATTGAGATGGTTGGTTTGTGGTGAACTAGAAACAGAAGATCCAGGAAAACCTGATTATGATCCAAGATAGTGACACCAAGAATATCGCATAGAGTCCTTTACCTGCACGCCATGATGGACGCTTTGTGGGAATGTATTGACTAAAGCTTAAAATGTCGAAGCAAATAAGTGGCCTTGGTAATATTGATACGAAGCTCAGTGGCCAAAATATCGTGCTTGGTAATCGGGAAGACTCTCCGTTTCTTGGTCAACCAGAATGGAGTTTTTGGTGGCTTATTTTGTTGTCATTTCTGTTGTCCAGATTATTTCAGGGTTGTAATCAGGATATTGTCATGTAACTCAAACCCTTTTATCGTTCTATTTTGTCCAGTTTTCTATTGGTCGTAATACCTCATTTAGTATTGTGTAGGTTTGTTCCAAGGGTGTACCCCAGTTTATTGTGTTTGTTTTGTTGTATTAATTCATTTCTAGTTCGTCTAATGCAACTCTCTTGTTTGCCATTATTTCGAGTCATTTTTCTTTGATTTAAGTCTTTCTTCTTTATAGTCATTTTTCTATCAACACTAGTGACATGACATGCACGCATAATTGTGGCCTAATCTTAAAAGTTAATCATGAAGGAATTGGAAGATAATCATGACATTTTGAAAGAAATAATGATTTGAGATTATTTGGAACCCGAGTCACGTGAAATTTGGGGCGGGTAAAATACAAAGAAATCCTTAAGGGCAAAATGGCCATGCTGACATGGGGTTCGCTCGTGATACTGAAATGGAAGTGTCGTCCAGCAATACTTTAAAATGATAGATGAAAAGGCGAATGGACGATATGGTTATCAATCAGGGCACAAACAGAAGATGTCGTGAATATGTTGTTTGACTTGGCATGTTTTGAAGATTGGAATGACGAAGGCATTTTGTTCTTCTATCCAAACACTTTATCCATCGTCAACCCTTTGAGCCTTAATTTAAATTCTTTTATACCCCTCCTTCGGAATTAGTTGCAAAGACTAGAAACACAAGTTTGAAAGGCGAGAGAAGAAAGGGATAAAGAAAAAGAAAAGAAAATAAAACAACAAAAAGAGATAAAAAAAAAAAATGAAAAAATGATCAAAAGGAAAACTAGAAAAATGAGGAATTGGGAACTACGTTTGACCTGATTCCTTAAAGAGGATACGTAGGCGCTTTACAGTTCGGTCATAGTGTAAATAAAGAAATAAGAATTCCCCAAACATGAAACTGGGGCAAAGAAAAATTGTATTTATTATAAATAAAGTTAGGTCCGAAGGTTGTAAATTTTGAACCCAAAATTGATTTGTTTGAGCCTTTAATACCCTTTCATTCTAGCCCTATCCGAATCCCACATTACGGTCCAAAGAAAGACCTTCCGATCAGTCTTCAAAATAGGCCAAGTCAAACAAACACGAGAGTCTCATCAGAATATGACACTCTGATTCCCAGCAGAAAAAGACTCTGATTCCCAGCAGAAAAGAACTACGAGAGAGTCTTGGCAATGACACCCCAATCCCCAGCTAAAAGTAATACAAATGAGAGAGTCTTACCGGTGAAAACCTTCACAGGCACCATAAGGCGACGAAAGCCGAGAGAAAATCAAAATGAGAGAGGCTTGAAAGTGAAAACCCTTCGGGCATTACAAGTCGAACAAAGGTGATAATCAGATGGAAATCACGAGACAGAAATCGTGAAAGGAAATTAACGACGGAGGATAGACCATATGTGCATGTCATGACCAGTAGAGTTGGTATTCGCGTTTGATAAATTTTTATAGTTATTTCTCGCGAGAGAGTCACTCTTTTCCTTTGTCTTCTATTTTGTTTCTTTTTATCTTTTCCATTTTATCAAAAATTCCCCATCAAAGTCTGTCTAGTCAGAACAAGTGAGAAATGACTTCAGAACTTACCACCAACTTTCCAATTAATATGCAAGGCAAAGAAATGCCATTGATGGCAGAGAAGTATGGTGCAAAGAAGATTATTAAACTGGGGCAGAAAATTTTCTTTTCACTTTGAAAATTTTCTGGAAGTCAAGTTGTACTTGGGGAAGAAGGAAGATAGGACAAATCCTTAAGGGAAATGGTCTTCGAACCAGTGTCATCCTCAACAGCCTTCAAAAGAGTGAAACACCAATTTTGAGGAAATGAAAATCCACCAGCAGTGTTATCTTCAACAAGTTCCGAGGTGGTCGGACAACACAGAGTGGTAAAGGAAGAAAGGAAATCCCATCTTCAACAAAATAACCCCCAGCAAGTTGAGAAACACAGAACGGGGAAGGGATAAATGGAAAAACCCATCCCCAGCAGGAATATCATCTCCAGCAAATGAAATCATTCCCCAACAAGTTCTGGGAACCCCGAGCGAGGGAAAGGAGAAAAGGAAAAAACCACCACATGAGCGGCACAACCGCTCACAATGTTTTGAACTAACAAATTTTCTTTGATTTGAAACGGGGAAAGAAAGTGCTATTGATAGCAGAAAGTCATGCCACAAGGAAGAACACCAATACTGGGGCAGAAAATTTTCTGCCATTGTTGAAAATTTTCTCGGAGAAACGAGGAAGGCAATTCAAGATGACGTGTCAGGTTTGTCCACCTTCAAATAGGATGTTTCAGGTTTGTCCACCTTCGAACAGGACGTCTCAGGTTTGTTCACTTTCATACATTGACATCATGGGAGTATTCGCCCTCGAATAGAATACAATGGGAGTATTCGCCCTCGAATAGGATACAATAGGAGTATTCGCCCTCGAATAGGATACAATGGGAGTATTCGCCCTCGAATAGGATACAATGGGAGTATTCTCCCTCGAATAGGATACAATGGGAGTATTCGCCCTCGAATAGGATACAATGGGAGTATTCGCCCTCGAATAGGATACAATGGGAGTATTCGCCCTCGAATAGGATACAATGGGAGTGTTCGCCCTCGAATAGGATACAATGGGAGTATTCGCCCTCAAATAGGATACAATGGGAGTATTCGCCCTCGAATAGGATACAATGGGAGTATTCTCCCTCGAATAGGATACAATGGGAGTATTCGCCCTCGAATAGGATACAATGGGAGTATTCGCCCTCGAATAGGATACAATGGGAGTATTCGCCCTCGAATAGGATACGATGGGACTATCCGCCCTCGAATAGGATATTTTACGTTTGTTTTATTTTACATTTTTCTATGCATGTTTTGTAAATTATTGCCAGCATGCATTTTAAATTCAAAAGTTGCTAACAAAAACAGGCGACTACTTGTATAACAAGAGGCATGTCTTCAGTCTTTACATTGCAGGTCTTGAAACCAATAACCCACCATAAAGCAGAGAGTTACAACAAGAGTTCCCAACGCAAATTCAAGCGCATGAGTCAAAGGAAGGGAGGGAATGAAGGAAATTTTCCCAGCATCATTATCCTCAGCAGGTAAGTAAACAATTCCAAAGATATCCCCAGCAATCAAGGAAAAATAACACGACCTAGGAGGAAAGCAATTCCGAAACAAGGTAATTCAGAAGAAAGGATGGGATGAAGTTAATGAGTTGTTGAAGTCAGGAGCCCGCCTGAAGAATGGAGTGGCGATTTATTTTCAAAGGATGTTGTTGAAGTCAGGAGCCCGCCTGAAGAGAGGAATGGCGATTTATTTTCAAAAGATATTGTTGAGGTCAGGAGCCCGCCTGAAGAGAGGAATGGCGATTTATTTTCAAAAAAGATGTTGTTGAAGTCAGGAGCCCGCCTGAAGAGAGGAATAGCGTTTAATTTTCTAAGTTGAAGATGAAGTCGGGAGCCCGCCTGAAGAGAGGAATGGCGATTTATTTTCAAAAGATGTTGAAGTCGGGAGCCCGCCCGAAGAGAGGAATGGCGATTTATTTTCAAAAAGATGTTGTTGAAGTCGGGAGCCCGCCCGAAGAGAGGAATGGCGATTTATTTTCAAAAGATATTGTTGAGGTCGGAGCCCGCCCGAAGAGAGGAATGGCGATTTATTTTCAAAAGATGTTGAAGTCGGGAGCCCGCCTCTGAAGAGAGGAATGGCGATTCATTTTCCAAGTTGATGTTGAAGTCAGGAGCCCGCCCGAAGAGAGGAATGGCGATTTATTTTCAAAAGATGTTGAAGTCGGGAGCCCGCCTCTGAAGAGAGGAATGGCGTTTTAATTTGCTAAGATGTTGAAGTCAGGATCCGATCTCTGAAGAGAGGAATGGCGATTTATTTTCAAAAGATATTGTTGAGGCCGGAGCCCGCCCGAAGAGAGGAAGGGCGATTTATTTTCAAAAAGATGTTGTTGAAGTCAGGAGCCCGCCTGAAGAGAGGAATGGCGAGTTATTTTCAAAAAGTGTTGTTGAAGTCGGGAGCCCGCCTTGAAGAGAGGAATGGCGAGTTATTTTCAAAAAGTATTATTGAAGTCAGGAGCCCGCCTGAAGAGAAGAATGGCATTTTATTTTCAAAATATAATGTCGAAGTCAGAGAGCCCGCCTGAAGAATGGAGTGGCGATTTAGTTTTGAACTTATAGTTAAAGTCAGGGAGCCCGCCTGAAGAATGGAGTGGCGATTTATTTTTGAATTTGGTTGAGGAAAGCGGTAGAGTGTAACGGAGATCCCCAACATGAATCAGAAGGAAGGCAACAAGGATAAGAAAAGATAGATTCAGACTTCGAAGGAGAATAGTTCGAAGATCACAAGTAAGGGAATTCACTTTGGAGTGCAATGCAAGTTAGCCACAAAAGAAGCTTGCGACCAGAATGCGAGTCAACAGTCCGAGATGATCAACAGAAGTTAGTCACAATGAAAAAAAGGGGCACGAAGCCAATCCAAAATGCAGAAGCTGATGAAAGTTGTCCAAGACATGGTCAATGACACAAGAACTGCAAGTCTGGTCCTGATCCAGAAGGCCAAAGAAGATTGAACTAGCACCTACAACTAGCAAGTATCAAAGTTCAAATTTAGAGTCTACATGAAGTACCAAACAATACTCAAGATCAAGCTTTAGAAGACTCATAGATAGGAATCTTGTAACTAGTAGTTGATAGGTTTAGTTAGCATGCTTTGATTTTCGATGTAATAGCAGGACCACAGACCGGAACTTCGATGGAACGGAACCTCGACGGAACGACACCTCGACTGGCTCTCCACCTCGGTATACCCCTTCCTCACTCACTTTCGAACTACATGTGGCCTGATTCCTTTATAGCCAAGGATATGTAGGCGGCTCAGATACAAGGGCTCGGTCACATCCTCTTCTTTTTAGTTTAGTCTCTCTGAATAAGGGTCGGGTCAAAACACTTGTCTAGTCGTTCTTTGTCTGAAAACTCTTTGTGTTTTCAGTCAAAGAGGGGCAGCTGTAGATGCGTGATTTTGCCCCTACCCGAGATTTTTTATATTTTTAGCGTAAAATATTTTGTTTAGTTTTAATATAGCTATTTTAGCTAAATTTGACTCTTTTACTTTATTTTTACCTTAAAATGAAAAATAACAAAAATATAGTTTTATTAAGGTTTCGTAGTCATTTTAAACTTGAAAAAATACAAAAATAGTACTTTATATTTTTATAAACTTGAAAAATACAAAAAAAAATTACTTTATATTTAATCTTTTTATAAAAAAAATGAAAATTATAAAATAAAAAAATAATATATTTAATATTTTATGGTTACTTTAATCTTGAGAAAAAAATAGTTTTGTTTTAATTGTCGGTTTTACTTTTATAGTTATTTTGCTTACATAAGATTAATCAAATTAAATCGTATCCTTATTCTCGGTTTCGGGCATAGAATAATATTCGATTTAAGCTACCCGGTTTCAAGTTTTCGGACCTAGCCCATAATAATCCGAGTCCACCACTCGGGGAACACGGACAAAAAGAACCCATACAAGACACATAGGGACACACATGGGAGACTTACTTTACACACCATTACTCACATGAACATCTCACTCTCTTCACTTTACACACAAGAAAAGCACAAGGCACATGGGGGATACACAAGGAAAAAGCCAGCTGATACACTCTAAAAAGAGCTCACAGCCGTCACCTCCAGAGATCTTCATATACACAAGAAGAAAAGAAAGAATGGACAAGCATACAAGATAGAGAGAAAAGCAAAAGAGCTGCCGATATTTCAGAACAAAAAAAACGAGACCCTCCCTATCGGAAAATCCCTCACACTTAACGACCATACCTGTGAGCATTCATAAAGCAGCATTTTCTAGAGATCGAGTGCAGTGGCACATTCGTTTGTCGGTCGGAGATCCCGTTCGAGTTGCCGGCAAAGGTTTCCAATTTGAGATTAGTGAGATCCAGATTTCGAACAGCAACAACATTAGGGTGGGAGCAGGCCTTCAGTCCAGCGACACCTGAGGTTTGATGTTGCAGGTGCGCCTGTTTGAGATTTTTGTTAAGGTTACTGCTGCTGACTAGTCAATGAAGTACGTACTTGAACCTTGGGATTCATTGCTTTGAAATACATTTGAGTTAAGATTACATTATCATGTACGTATTCTTGTTCTGTTGTCTTGAATTTACCATTGCATGTGTGTTATCTATTACAATGTTAAGGAAAGCATATTAATATCACTTGGACGTAAATGAGATTTGCAACACTGACTTTCAAGTAATAAGCTCAAGTGATAATGGGAAATAGAATTTTGTCTACCTAAAGGTTTTTGCCTATCTCTTAGTTTTGCTAATTGTATTTCAGTTGAGATTCCATAGCTAACATGCTTGAACAGAACCTTCTGTGATGAAGGCTAGTTCTTAGTTGTTAATTTGTTGAATGTGGTTTATTTTCATTGTATACTTGTCTCATGTTCAGACTCCAAGCTTATTTAACTAGATTTGGTATAAATAGAATTTGTTAACTAGAATTAGTATAATTAGAATTTGGTAACAGTATGATCTAGTATAATTATAAATAATGTAATAGTGAATCGTTCCGTAACTCTCAATGTTAAGATTTATGATTGGAAACTATTAGTTGCTTTGAGTTAAATTAAGGTGTGTCATGCCAAACAAAATGACAATTGCATGGCCCTCATTTGATTAATCTTGTTTTGTCCTTGGAATTCGAGGCGTACCATTTAGCAAATTTCATGGCCCTCGCAAAGTACAAACGCGAAATTACTTTAGACGCGTTAGTTAATAATAATACCTTCCTAATCACGGGTGCGCATTTATGTGACCCAAATCTTACTCTCGGTGAAACTGAAATACATTAAAGTCACAGGCGTACTCGTTGCGGTGTGACTCGAAATGCGTTTTCGTGACGTCGCAATTCTTTTAAAATTGAAAAAACGGAACATTAAAAGCACCTAGTTTAAATATATAAAGACATCAGATAAAAGCAAAAAATTGCAGTTGAGCGACCGTGCTAAAATCACGGAATCCGGGAGTGCCTAACACCTTCTCCCGGGTTAACAGAATTCCTTATCCAGGTTTCTAGTTTCGCAGACTGTATTACAGAGTCATAAATTTCCTCGGTTCGGGATTAAACCGGTGACTTGGGACACCATTATTTTCCCAAGTGGCGACTCTAAAAAATTAAATAAATTGATCCTGTTCCGACTGTCCTTTAAGTGGAAAAACTCCTTCACTGATTATTATTATATCTCTTCTCGGGGTGTAGTATTAAACAGTGGCACATTTACGTTATATACGTTGTGCGAGGTCAGCGGAAAAAGGAGGTGTGACAGCGAGTATGCTACTTGTTGGAGGTTAGAAGCTGCTAAGGTCAGGCCGACCCTGGAAGAAGAGTAAATGAATACATTCTTCGTCTGGGCTCAGGATCCCCAGTATTATGAGAGTTTGATGCTGATCGAGCGTCAAAAGTTCTCCGATATCATCAAACTTGGAGAAAGAATCGAAGAAGGCATTAAGAATGGTATAGTTACAAATCTTGAAGTATTGCAGGCCACCAATAAGGCTTTACAGACCGGTGGCACATCCAAAAAGAAGGATGTAAGTGTCATAATAGTCGCATAAGGAGCCAAATAACCACCAAAATACCACACTTACCCATCACCTCCACTTACATATCAGCCCATAACGAATTACCAAACACCCGCACCCTCCTATCCACCTCCCGTTTACCAATCCTCTCCAATTCTCACATATCAACCCACCTTACCCAGATACTCTCAACCAGCACATGTTTACCAAGATTATAATGCTTAAACCTTTCACTACGAATAACCACCCACATATCAAAATTTCCCAAGACCCAGGCCAAATTTTGACCGCAAACCTCCCAGACAATATACAGCCATCGATGAACCAATTGACCAACTCTATGAAAGATATAGAGATGTCGATTACGTCACTCCTATCCTAGCCAGAGCTCTAGAAAATCCCTCCCAGTGGGTCAAACCCAACAAGACCCGTGCATATCATTCTGGTATGAATGGACACACCTTTGATGAGTTCCTCTTATTTAAAGACAAGATTAAGACCCTGATCGACAATAAGGTCATAGTAGCAAAGGAGCCTACTCCTAATGTTTGTAACAACCCTCTTCCTGACCACAAAGGTGGATACATTCACGTGATTGAGATTGAAGATGATTGGGATCCCAAAGGGTCGATATGTTTGATTGGTGAAGGGGATGAACCAAAAAAAACTGGCGGTTACACTTAACCCAATTGTCATGCAGAATCAGCCCTCCAGGTATAGAGAAGTAAATATGTCTATACCTCGTGAATTTGAAGCGCCTCCTTCTGCAAAAGAGCCCAGGCTAATCGAGGTTGAATTTGGAGTTCCAAAGGCATATGCACCCTTTGAAGGTGCCATACCATTGGATTACACTGCTGAAGGTAGGAGGAAAGAAAGACCAAGACACGAGAAACAATTTCCACTCAAGGAATGACCAGAACAGGGAGGGTTTACATCCAAAACACTTAGCTGAGTCCAGTAAGTAAGCCCAATGACGACCTATTGAAACTGGGCCCAGCGATCTTTAGAGGAAAGTACAGTCTAAGGAGTACTTGGTCACTGAACAGTTGAACAAAACACCATCACATATATCTATCTTGGCTTTTCTAGAGATCTGACACTCACAAGAATGCCCTAATGAAGATACTGAGCGAAGCTTATGTGCCCAGCAATATAATGGGGGGTGAAATGGCGAGTATGGTGGGGAAAGTTTTGGAGAGCCATAAAATAACCTTCCACGAAGAGAAGTTGCCGCCAAAAGAATATAGCCACAACAAGGCATTGCACATCACCGTGTAGTACGAAGATTATTTCATCGCTAGAGTCTTGATTGATAGAGAATTGAGACTCAAGATCAGCCTGCTGATAACTCTCAGAACTTTGGGAAAAAGCCTGCACGAGATCAAAGATGGGGCTATCAATGTCAAGGCCTTCGATAAGTCCCAGAGATCTACCATCGGAGAAATCAGCCTATGCTTACAGATGGGGACAACATGGTTCGACATCGATTTTCAAGTAATAGACGTCCCGACATCCTACAACTTGTTATTAGGACGTCCCTGGAACCACGCTGCTAGAGTCGTAGCATCGACCCTGCATCAGGTAGTAAAGTTTGAGTGGAATCACCAAGAGGTGATCATTCATGGCAATGGTAATAACCCTATATATAGTCGCCAGACCATCCCAATGATCGGGGTAGAAGGAGAATATGCGGAGAAACATACCACCACATTGAAAGGGTCAAGGTTATAGATAAGGATAAATGGTGGGACAACAAGATCGAATGTATCCTGAATTGGTGTGGGTACGAGCCTGGAAAGGGACTTGGTAAAAATCTCCAGGAGATCACTAAGGCCATCAAACTAAAGAAGCATGGTACTACATTTGGATTAGGGTACGGTTACACTTGGGAAGAATTAGAGAACTGGTCGCCACCATGGCGCGGCCCCTACTATCCATTGGAGTTTCTGATACCTAGCCTGGAGCAGACCTTCCAACCGGCAGATACTATATATGGGTCAGAAGAAGATGAAGTATTGGCAGCTATGAAGAATTTGTTTCTGGAGGATGATGATTGGACTGTTATTTTCTTTTCGAGGAGGAAAAGGAGGAAGACCCTTCCATACAAGCTGTAAACAGAGGAGACCACCTCAGCAATTTTTCAATAGGACCATTAGGGCCCAGAAGGCTTCGGGGTAGCAAGGCTAAACAAAAGCACCATGCATCCCATTTTAGCTTAAATTACTAGTTGATTTTCTTTCTGCATTGTCTTTAATTTCAAAAGGATCTCCGATGTTTCAAACAATTATGAATTTAATCAAGCATTTCAGTTTACCATAAATCTCGCTCTTAGAAGGAGCGATAGAGGGTTGTGCAAGGATTGCAAGGTTATTCCGGGAGAGTCCCTTTCAACTCTTCATAGACTCCTAGTGATGGATGTAGGTCTCCGGGTGAAGAGGAAGAGGAGGGGTTCTCGGGGCCGACCGCGGATTAGATGGGGAACTTTGACTAAGGAGAAAGCCCGGGAGCTGGAGAGGAAGCTAGTTGATGGGGGAGCTTGGAGTAGCTCTGGGGAAGCGGACGCAATGTGGTCAGTGACAGTGAACTTGGTTAGGGAGGCTGGGCGAGATGTGCTTGGGGTAGCCAAGGGCTATTCAGGCAGGCACCAAGGTGACTGGTGGTGGAATGAGGTAGTCCAAGGAAAAGTGGAGGCGAAGAAGGCGGCGTTTGCTAAGTTGTCAGGGAGCTCAAGCGAAGAAGAAAGGAGAGCGAACACGGAGAACTACAAGGTGGCGAGGAAGGAAGCCAAACTAGCGGTCACGGAAGCTAAAAATGCAGCGTTTGGGCGCATGTACGAGGAATTGGGGGAGAAAGGCGGGGACAGAAAGTTATTCCGGTTGGCTAAGGTGAGGGAGAGGAAGGCGCGGGATCTAGACCAAGTTAGGTGCATCAAGGACGAGGATGGTAGGGTTCTGACGGGGGAGTCGCAAGTCAAGCGGAGATGGCAGGAATACTTTCGAGACCTTCTTAACGAAGAGGGGATCGAGTCTTAGAGCTAGGGGAGCTGGGGCATTCAGAGTGTACTAGAGACCTCGGGCACTGCAGGCGCATTAAGGAGGAGGAGGTCTCGAGGGCGTTGCGTAGGATGAGTAGGGGTCGAGCGACTGGGCCAGACGAAATTCCGGTGGAGTTTTGGAAATGCATGGGTAGGTCAGGAGTGGAGTGGTTGTCCAGGTTGTTCAATGTGATCTTTAGGACCAAGAGGATGCCGGAGGAGTGGAGATGGAGTACAGTGGTTCCCTTGTACAAAAACAAAGGGGATATCCAGTGTTGCAACAACTATAGGGGTATCAAATTGATAAGTCACACCATGAAGGTCTGGGAGAGGGTGATCGAGGCGAGGGTGAGGGAGATGTCATCTATATCTGTGAACCAGTTTGGTTTCATGCCGGGTCGCTCTACTACAGAAGCTATCCACCTTGTGAGGAGGATGGTGGAACTGTTCAGGGATAAGAGGAAGGACCTGCATATGGTGTTTATCGACTTGGAGAAGGCGTACGATAAGGTCCCTAGAGAGGTTCTGTGGAGATGCTTGGAGGCGAAGAGCGTGCCAGAAGCCTACATCACAGTGATCAAAGACATGTATGATGGAGCCAAGACTAGGGTTAGGACGGTGGGTGGCGACTCGGACCATTTTCCGGTGGTTATGGGGCTACATCAAGGATCTGCGCTAAGCCCTCTCTTATTTGCCTTGGTAATGGATGCTCTAACTCGCCATATTCAAGGGGATGTGCCATGGTGTATGCTCTTTGCCGACGACATAGTCTTGATAGACGAGACGAGGGCTGGTGTTAATGCGAGGTTGGAGGTCTGGAGACAGACCCTCGAGTCTAAGGGTTTTAAACTAAGCAGGTCCAAGACAGAATATCTAGAGTGCAAGTTTAGCGCCGAGTCGAGCGAAGAAGGCTGGGACGTGAAGCTGGGATCTCAGGTCATAGCCAAGAGGGATAGTTTCAGATATCTTGGATCAGTGATTCAAGGGGACGGAGAGATTGACGGGGATGTCACTCACCGTATAGGAGCGGGGTGGTTGAAGCTGGAGGCTCGCATCAGGAGTCTTGTGTGACAAGAAAGTTCCACAGAAACTCAAGGGGAAGTTTTATAGAGCGGTGGTTAGACCTGCCATGTTGTATGGGGTGGAGTGCTGGCCTGTGAAGAACTCTCATGTCCACAGAATGAGAGTTGCGGAGATGAGGATGCTCAGGTGGATGTGCGGGCTCACCAGATTAGATAAGATTAAGAATGAAGTTATTCGGGAGAAGGTGGGGGTGGCCCCACTGGATGAGAAGATGCGAGAAGCGAGACTCAGGTGGTTTGGGCATGTGCGGAGGAGAAGCCCTGATGCACCGGTGAGGAGTTGTGAGCGACTGGCGGTGGTTGGCGCGAGTCGAGGCAGAGGGAGGCCTAAGAGGTATTGGGGTGAGGTGATTAGGCAGGATATGGCTAGAATGGGGATTTCCGAGGACATGACCCTCGATAGGAAAGTTTGGAGGTCTAGTATTAGGGTTGTAGGGTAGGGCCTTCTAGAATTCTTAGTACTTCTGTTAGGGGCTGAGAGTGGGGTTTGGTAGCGATCTCTATAGTTAATTAATGTATTGTGTTGTGCCTCTTATGGTAGTAACCGATTGGTATTATTGCATGTCATTCTACTTTTGGTTTTATGTTTAGATAATTATTTATTTGATTTATCCCGGATTTACTAACATTGTTTTGTTTTGTTTTGTTTGTTGATTTTCTCTCTCTTTTTCTGAGCCGAGGGTCGGCCGGAAATAGCCTCTCTACCCTTTCGGGTAGGGGTAAGGCCTGTGTACGCATTACCCTCCCCAGACCCCACTTTGTGGGAACATACTGGGTAGTTGTTGTTGTTGTTACTCTATTTTTATACAACATTACTATTACTTATCTTGACGATGAACCAACGATTGTGACTTGCAATGAAACAATGCAACAAAAGGACATAGAATCAGAAAAAGATGAGATACCTGAAGAGCTCGTCAGAGAGGTTGAGAATAGACCTAAGTACAACCTGAAAGAAACTGAGGTCATTAATTTGAGAGATACAGAAAATGTCAAAGAAACTCGCATCAATGTTCACTTGTCGCCATTAGAAAAGAAAGAATATATAGAATTTTTAAAGGAATATGAGGACATATTCGCCTGGTCATATGATGATATGACTGGTCTCAGCACGTCCATTATTACTCACAAACTACCAACAGATCCAGCCTGTCCTTCGGTAAAGCAGAAGCTCAGGAAATTCATGCCTGACATGAGTTTGAAAATCAAAGAAGAGGTTACTAAGCAAGTCAAAGCTAAGGTTCTCAAGGTGGTAGAATATCCAACGTGGTTAGCCAACATCATGCCAGTGCCAAAGAAGGACGGGAAGGTTAGAATCTATATCGACTACTGGGATTTCAACCGGGCCAGTCCCAAAGATGATTTCCCCTTGCCAAAAATACACATTCTAATCGATAATTGCGCCAAGCATGAATTGCAATCTTTCGTTGATTGTTTTGCTGGGTATCATCAGATATGGATGGATAAGGAAGATGCAGAGAAAATAGCTTTCATCACGCTGCGGGGAATGTATTGTTATAAACTAATGTAGTTCGAAAGAATGCTAGCACCACCTATATGAGAGCCATGACTACTATCTTCCATGATATGATATACAAGGAGTTCGAGGTATATGTAGACAACGTCATCATCAAATCCAAGAAAGCCACTGATCATATGGAAGACTTGAGAAAGTTCTTCAATAGACTGAGGAGATACAATCTGAAACTGAATCATGCCAAGTGCGCATTCGGGGTTCCTGTCGGAAAACTACTGGGTTTCATAGTGAGTCGTTGAGGAATAGAATTGGACCGCTCAAAGGTCAAAGCCATTTAAGAATTTCCACCGCCAAGGAACAAGAATGACGTGATGCGTTTCTTGGGAAGACTCAACTATATCAGCCGATTTATAGCTCAGTCCATGGTCATTTGTGAACCCATCTTTAAAATGTTGAAGACCTGTCAGAAAGCCACCAGTCTTTGTTCCGCCCGAGCTAGGAAGGCCTCTATTGCTTTACCTTGTGGTTTTGGATGGAGCATTCAGTTGTGTTTTGGGGAAATATGATTAAATGGGGAGGAAAGAGTAAGCAATCTACTATCTTAGTAAGAAGTTCACCCCGTACGAGGACTGGTATTCCTTATTGGAGCGCACCTATTGTGCTTTAACTTGAGTGACACAGAAATTGAGGCATTATTTTTGTGCCTACACTTCTTATTTCATATCCAGGATGGACCCGCTGAAGTATATCTTTCAGAAGCCCATGCCACTGGCAAGCTCGCCAAGTGGAAAATCTTGATGAGTGAATTCAATATTTTTTACGTGACTTAGAAAGCAATAGAAGGTCAAGCCATTGCAGATCACCATGCCGAGAATCCCGTCGATGGAGAATACGAACCCCTGAAAACATATTTTCAAGAAATGTCCTTGTAGGAGAAGATATTGTAGAATCCCACGATGTTTGGAGATTGTTTTTTGACGGAGCCGCAAACTTCAAAGGAGAGGGCATAGGAGCAATCCTAGTATCAGAAATCGGCCAGCATTACTCTGTATCCGCCAAGCTCAGATTCCCCTGCACAAACAATATGGTTGAATATGAAGCTTGCATCCTAGGGCTCAAAATGGCCATTAACATGAATATTCTGGAGTTGCTAGTAATCGGTGATTCAGACCTACTCATACATCAAGTTCGAGAAGAGTGGGCCACCAAAAACTCTAAGATACTTCCCTATTTGCATCATATATAGGAGTTAAGGAAAAGATTCACAAAGACATAATTTTAGCATGTCGTCCAGAACGAGCTCGTTGACGCATTAGCTACTCTATCATCCATGATCCAACATCCAGATACGAATTTTATTAATCCTATCCTAGTAAACATTTATGATCAGCCAGCTTATTATGCTCACGTTGAGGAAGAAGCAAACGGAAAACCACGATTCCACGACATCAAAAGGTACTTGACAACAAGAGAATATCCAGAGCTTTCCAACGCCACTCAAAAGTGCATACTTCAGAGATTATGCAACAATTTCTTTCACAGTGGGGGAATCCTCTATAGGAAGACTCCCAATTTGGATTTATTGAGGTGTGTCGAGAAAAAGAAGCATCCAAACTATTGGATGAAGTGCACGTAGGAACTTGCGGGCTGCACATGAATGGTTTTGGCTTAGCAAAGAAGATACTCTGAGCAAGGTATTTTTTGATGACTATGGAAACGCACTGCATCCAGTATGTCCAGAAATGCCACCATGTCAGGTACATGCAGACATGGTAAAGGTGCCTCCAGACGAGCTTACTACAACAAGCTTACCGTGGCCATTTGCCGCCATATGACTATGGAAATGCACTGTATCTAGTATGTTTGCAAGTGCCATTACTGTCAGGTACATACAGACATGGTAAAGGTGCCTCCAAACGAGCTTACTGCAACAAGCTCACCGTGGCCATTCGCTGCCTAGGGGATGGATGTCATTGGACCTATCGAGCCTACCGCATCAAACGGGCACACTTTATCCTAGTGGAAATTGATTATTTTACTAGATGGGTTGAAGCCGCGTCATACAAAGAAGTGACTAAGAAAGTTGTGGCAGATTTTGTCTGTGATCGTATTGTATGTCGATTCAGATTTCCAGAATCTATCATCAATGATAATGGTTCCAATATCAATAGCGATTTGATGAAAGCGATATGTGAGGCATTCAAGATTAAACACAAGAACTCTACAGCCTACATGCCTCAAATGAATAGAGTTGTACAAGTAGTTAACAAGAATATCAAGAAGATACTAAGTAAGATGATCTAGAGACACAAACAATGGCATGAGAAGTTATCATTCACGTTACTAGGATACCGTACCATGATCTGCACATCGATCGGAGCAACTCCCTACATACCGGTTTATGCTACAGAAGCGGTCATCCCCGCTGAGGTAGAAATTCCTCCTTGAGGGTCATACAAGAAGCAGAGTTGGACGATGCAGCATGGGTGAAAGGTCGCTACGAGCAGTTAGCCCTTATACATGGGAAAATGATGAATACAATTTTCCATATTTAGTTGTATCATAACAAAATGTCCAAAGCCTTCAACAAAACAGTTAAGCCAAGGGAGTTTACACCAGGGCAGTTGGTGCTGGAGAAAATATTCCCATGTTAAGATGAACCCAAAGGAAAATTGTCTCCCAACTGGAAAGGTCCGTACATGGTTCATCGGGTTCTAACTAGGGGAGCCCTTATTCTTGCAGAAATGGACGGAGAAGTCTGGCCAAAGCCAATCAACTCAGATACAGTGAAATGATATTATGTGTAATCACTTATGATTTCCTTATGATGTAATTTGAACTACGCCTGACCTGATTCCCATTTAAGAGGGGATACATAGGCAGCCCTATGGGTTCGGTTACAATTTAATAAAATCTTCATATCCCCTAATATTGGAACTGGGGCAGAATTTTGAGGAGGACCCTCAAAATTCCGAAGTCAGTATTCAGCCACTCATCGCCAGGGATGTCACCTCACTAAACTATGGTAGAATTTTGAGAAGGACCCTCAAAATCTAGAGCAAGAGAGGTTGTAATGTCTTGCACCGCATCACAGTCGTTGGTTCAGCTAAAAGAAAACTATGTTTTTCCTTTTTTCTGCTTATGATATGTTTACTAAATCATGCATAATTGTTGTCCGAACTCCCGTTGTTTAGCAATTCTACCCCGATGGTACACAACGCTAGGATTCAAGGAAGAACGAACAACCTTTCCCCTTTTACAAAACTCAAGATTTTCTTTGGATGCGGGCACCCAAGTCATAAAATTAAGACATATTACGCAATCGTATTGAACCGTCATAAATATTTGCATTTGTTATTCGCACGCAATATCCCCAGCAGCTGCAGTATCATAATTAGCTACCAGCTATCAACTAATAATGTTTACCTCCTATTCGCTTTTATCTCATTTGCATAAGGCTACCTTCATGCCTTTTGAGACTAATCGTTGTCTCCATCTTTATTTCCTGCATTGCATAAGGCTATCTTCCTGCCCTCCGAGACTAAATGTTGTCTCCATCTATATTATCTACATTTCATAAGGCTACCATCATGCCTTCCGAGACTAAGCGTTGTCTCCATCTGCGTTTCCTACATTGCACAAGTCTACCTTTCTGTCTTTCGAGACTAAGTGTTGCCTCCGTCTTCATTATCTGAATTGCATAAGGCTACCTTTCTGCCTTCCGAGACTAAGTGCTGTCTCCATCCTACATTATCTGCATAACGCTACCTTTCTGCCTTCTGAGGTTAAAGCTTTACCTCCACTTGCATGGCTGAAATATTTCCACCTTATCTTTCTTGCATGGCCGAAATACCACCACTTTATCTTCCTTGCATGGTTGAAATACCGCCACTTTATCTTTCTCGCATGGCTGGAATATCGCCACTTTTACTTACATCTTGCAATCGACATAAATATCGCCAGACTTTATTTAAACTCTACATCGGCTAAAATATTGCCAAACTTTATTTAAATTACAGCAGTTGAAACATCGCCATTTTAAGTTTTACATCGGTTGGAACATCACCTATTTATTTAAATTTATGTCGGCTAAAATATCGTCATTTATGCTTTTGCATCGGCTGAAATACCGCCAAATCTTGTATTTCATGGGCTGAAATATCACCAAACTGTCTGAATGCATCATCCTTATAGCCCGAGAACACCATGCCATGGCCCGAGGACCCCACTTTATAACCCGCACATCACTATTCAAAGGCATCATGGTTCAGAGACACCATTATCATAGCCCGATAACATCATTTCATAGCCTGCGAATTCTTTAATTTTGCGCTTCATGGCCCAGGACATCATAGTCTGAGGACGTCATCCTAACCGTCCAAGGACAACATTCATGGTCCAATGGGATATTGCATCATGTTTAAATTTATGCACAATATATGCCTATATTGCTCACTTGTAGGTACACCTCTTAGCAACAACCGTCTCAGCATGAGCAATGCCGTTCCAGGCCCCGCGGCCGATCAAGTTTCAGATACCTCTTGCCCCCATAAACATCATGCCCATCTCTTTCGAATCACCATGGGCATGCTTCGTCAATGGTTCCTGAACTGCATACGGCCTGATTCGTGTAAAACCAGGTATATGTAGACAACTCAGAAACTAGAGCTCGGTCAAATTCTTTTCAAATTGCTGCTTCCAGTCAAAATTGGCCATCATATCTTTACTCGACAACTCGTTCATCCTTCTCAGGTAAATAGGGGCAGTTTTTGATACCTAATTTTTTCCTAAGTATTTTTTACCCAAATATTTCTAAAATAGCATATTGGTGCATATATAAGCACACCCCAGGCGTTTTGGCATTTTTAATGATTTTTAAAACCAATTTATTGCCTATTTTAATACAACAAAATTCAATAATTATTCCCAAAATTATTATTTTGGTGAATAATTAATTTTATTTTCACATTTTTACACCAAAATATAATTAAGGTAATTTTTATATTTTTTTACAAATTTGTTTGGTATTTTTAAAGCTAAATTGCATATAATTGCAATTATAGCCTATCTTGTACATTATTACATTTTACATTTATAAAATTAATCCCAGCATTTTTAATTAATATTTATATAATACTTATTTACCCAATACGTTTAATTTATTTTTAAAATTTGTATTACTATTTTATAAAAACTAAAAGGAGACAATTGGCTATTTACGATTTGGCCTTTATTGCATTTCAATTATATTCAATTTGGCACCCCATTTCCACCCCAATTTAAAGCCCAATTACCCAGCCTAAATAACCTTCCAACCCGACCCACTACATGTTCCACCAACCCAACCCAAATCCCGACTGTTGATCATTTAGATCATTGGCCACTGTTATTTCTTACCTTTTTAATTCACACGATCGCCTAACCCGATCTCATTTTCCCAATACACCGCCTTCAAACACTCTCGTCTCTTGAGCTCTCTCAAACCCTAGCCACCGCCTCCCATCGAAACACTAATCCATGGCTCCCCAGACTCATTGGAGGCCTACACCGGCCTCCCATGGCTTATATAAGCTCATCTCTGAGGTCCTATGACCAGATCTTGAAGGGGTCTCGACCAAGCTTTTGCTTGATGGCTGTTCTCCGACCATCTTCAACCTCTGTCCGACCAGCCATGGCCATTCGAGTTTGATCTTCGACTATCCCGCTCAGATCGATGTTTTCCAAAGCCTTTCTCATCACATGGGTTTCTTATGAAACCCTAGCTCTAAAGGTTCCTTCAACTTATTCTTGGATCTGCTCCAGATCTATGTGTGTTTGAACTTTCTGAGTATGTTTCTCGAGGTTTCCCCAATTTTTTTGCTTTCAAAACTCTTTGTTCCTTTAATTATGGTTTTTGTGTTAAGTTATTTCAAATCTCCCCCTTTTGTTCTTGGTACGTTTCTATACTTTGCTGGTTTGTTTCTCTTATCTAAGTAAGCATGTTGCAAAGCCCTAATTTTGTAATTTTTTGTTTAAGTCTGTTTGTTAAGGTTTCATTCGATTCATACGCTTATCATCTCTAGGTTTATTTGATGTTAAAAATCCTAATTTTGGGGATTTACATGAGTTCTTGAGCCTATCTATTTAGTTTACTGATTAATAGTTAAAACCCTAGTTTTAGGGGTTTTCGCTTGGAGCTTTGAAATTGCTTGTTGATTCACCTGTTTGTCATCTCTAAACTCAACTGATTTGAAAACCCTAGTCTGTTTGGGAGGCTATTCGAAGTCCTGTGAGTTTGTTTGTGCATGTTTGTATATTTGAAATTATTCAACTTGATTCCTTTTTTCAACATTTCTTTTCTCTATATGTTGTGCGCTTATGATTCTCACTTGACTCTCTGCATGTTTTTGACTCCTTCTGTCTCTATTGCACACTGAAGCTTAACTAGCATGTTTTGAATGTCTACCGTATGCTATTGTTGTATGATGTTTCTTTTGCCAAGACTTAGCCTCACATATATGCTATTTGTGCATACATTATATACTTAGTTCCTCCTATGATTTATTTAACTCGAAATTGATTTCAAAAACTTTTCCTTCCCTGAGATCCTGATTTTTACTAGCCTGGCAAAATTTAATTGATTCTCTTTCTTTGATTGGCCTCACTGAATCTTTCCAAAAATAATTTCAAATCTTATACTTAGACTTAGTTGCCTATTGTATGACTTTACTGTTTATTTTATTGCAACACCCATTCTGATTACAAGACTGATTTTCATTTCCTTATTTGGATCATGTTAGTATCCGTTTGAATAAGAATCCCATAATTAATAGAGAGTCTTATACTAATTGATTCTGATTTGTGACCATGCCTATATTTATGTTATATTTGTACTTATTACCTTATTTCTCTACACATTTTCAAAGCTATAAATACTCTCCTTTCTTTTCATTGAACATATACAAGCACAGAAAATAATCCGAGTTCACATACTCTCTTACAATTTATAAGCTCTCTCGCTCTTTCTACTACATGTGCTGTTGTGGACTTTTGTTTGCTCTACTATCTTCTTCACTTTTTGCTTCTATACTGGTATGTCCTAGTTAATTTACATGTCTCAACAACAATATGTTTTCATTCCTGTCTTCTTCCACCCACGTTTTCTGCAATCCAAACGCTATTAGCATGCTGTAACATGTTTCCCTTTCACTTGTAATTCAATGTTTAATTTATATGTGCATCTTGTTAGTTGTTTGTTATGTATTTGACACTTTATGAATCCCAAACCCTCATATCCCCTTTATATGATTTGAGTTATGGTTTAGAAACATAGCAATGTCTGAGATCATTGTCCATGTATATGAACTGGACCCTTTGGGCCCTAATCTTTGTCAATTCCCCATCTCCATTCCCTTATTGTGTGCTGAGTAACAGCCTTGACCTGCCAGTATTTATGATTATTGTTCAATCCATGGCTTGACCTATAGTAGGTCTTTACTCTTTAAATGCTTGATCAACACGTTTGGTTAGGGGTGGGCCAGTCTATCTTATGGCTGGGCATGACAGCCTGTCTGGGTAGCCCCCTACCCCTTTTTATTGCACTTACACTCAACTCCTAGAATTTAAGTTCTGCCCTTCTTGTGTGAGCCTTGCCCTGGGACCCTTGAGCTCCCTCTGAACTTGGACACATAAGGGATGGCCCTTCCACACTGCACAACTCCATTTCTATTAATATCTTGGGTGTATGCACTGCCTGGGATTCCTGAAATCCCTTGGATCTCTGAAACACCTTAGATAAGAGAAGGCTTGGAAATTTGGATCTCGGAAATAGCTCAATCTCATATTATTAGGCCTTAAGTCTGTATTAGGTTGCTCGGATGTAGCTGAGGATTTTTGATTTATTTTTTAATTCCAATTGTTTCCTTTTGGGCTGTAATAATTTGTACAAACTCTAGGGAACTGTCACGACCCGGATTTTCCCCCAACATCGGGATCGTGATGGCGCCTACTCGTGGTAGCTAGGCAAGCCACTGTATTCATACTATCCTGTTTTAACACAATTTTAATTAAATACATGCGGAATACTTTATCGAAATAGAAATAACAAATCATAAGGTGAAAATCATACTGAAATCCTCTACCCAAGACGTGGAGTCACCAACTCACGAACTACTATGGAATACTACACATAAAAGTCTGAAGGAAATATAACATAATTCCGTTTGTCTCGGAACAAAGAGACTACAACTAATAACATAAATAAAGAAAGAGACGCCGGGCCTGCGGACGTCTGCAAGCTACCTCGGTCTCAAATATGATTAGCTCCCACGCAATCGATTTACTGCTGCTGCTCCCGATCGTAACCTGGACCTGTGCAAAAACACACAGAAGTGTAGTATCAGCACAACCGACCCCATGTGCTGGTAAGTGCCTGGCCTATCCCAGCGAAGTAGTGACAAGCCTAGGACCAGACACCCACATAAACCTGTGCAATTCAATATATATATATACCACAGAATAACAAGAAATAACCAGGTAATAACACAATAAGGAATATCTCAAAGAATTCAACAATTAACAACAGTTAATAAATTCACAAGGAAAAACAAAGTATAATGGACACACAAGTAATATCAAGTCAAGGAATAGCAAGCAGTTGCACGGCATCACCCTTCGTGCTTTTACTCTCATCCTCACCAAATAAGCAAATAAAGTACACGGCATCACCCTTCGTGCTTTTACTCTCATCCTCACATCCATAGTACGACATGATCCTTCGTACATGGTTCAATAGCAGGGCACGGCATGATCCTTCGTGCATAATCAATAAAACATGGCACGACATTAAGCTTCGTGCATAAATAAATAAACATGGCACGGCATCACCCTTCGTGCATTATCACTCTTCCTCACCCAAATAACAATCACAGTTAAGGGCAAAGAAAGAAGCAGTAATTCATAAAATGTCCCAACAAGGGCAATCAATAATCATCTTCACAACAAGTCCCGACAAGGGAGAAAAATAACAATTCATCTGTAATATATCTCAAAATAATCATTTTCCAACGACTCACGGTCATACTAGACGCCCAGTGTATGGATGCTCGTCACCACAGCCCATACACCGCACTCGATCACATAACACATATCACATAATCCTATTCCCTCAAGCTAGGATAGAACAAACACTTACCTCGAATGTTTATGAACAATTCAATCCGTGGAAATGTCTTTTTCTTTCAACTTTGGCTCCAATCCAATTGTATCTATACACAATTGATTTAATATCATCAATACTACTCAACAAACTAATTCTTAAGACCAAATACAACTTTTACAACATTCTGCCCGGAATAGTAAATTTCAACCCCGGGCCCACATGGTCGGAACTCGAGGTTAGGACCAAAATCCGGTTACCCATTCCCCCACGAGTTCATGTATATGATTTGTTTCAAAATCGGACCTTAATTCGAGGTCCAATTTCCAAATTTATGAAAAACCCTATATTCTAACAAAAACAAGAAATTCTACCATGAAAACCTTTGATTTCTATTGAAAATCATGTTTAATGATGTTAGGAATTGAAAGAATTGAGTAAAAAGTGACTTACAATTGTTTTGATGAAGAAGGAATCCGTGAAGAATCGCAAATGGGTGTTTTTGTTTTGTAAAAAGTGAAGAAATGAACTGAAAATCGTGGTTTACAGGTCTCTGTGTTCGCATTTGCGAACATGGGTTCGCAATTGCGAACCCCGACCAATTTCTGGAGTTTGAAAAATAAGCTAAGGCTGGGAAGTTCGCATTTGCGAACATTTGTTCGCATTTGCGAACTCTGGCAGAAAAAGGGAGTGTTCGCATTTGCGAACTAATGTTCGCATTTGCGAACACAGGCAATATTGGGCAGTGTTCGCATTTGCGAACAATGGTTCGCATTTGCGAACACAGGCAGTATAGTGAATGTTCGCATTTGCGAACTTTTGTTCGCATTTGCGAACATAGGCAGGCCCTGGGGACTTTCGCATTTGCGAACAATTGTTCGCATTTGCGAACAAGGCTGGGCATGAGGGGTTTCGCATTTGCGATCAGGGTTCGCATTTGCGAGCCCTGCCTTGTACTGTCCCCTTCGCAATTGCGAGAAATACTTCGCAATTGCGAAGCCAACAGCTGGGTGAAAAACCAGCAGTGCAAAAATTCAGAATTTCATCCAACGGCCTATCAAATCTTTACCCGAACCCCCCGGGCTCCCAACCAAACATGTACACAACTTCAAAAACACATTACGAACTTGTTCGTGCGATCATATCGCCAATATCACATCGTTTTCATCAAATCAAACCTCAAGTTCATGATTTTCATACTTTTGGTTTTCAAAACTTTCAAACTTGGAACTCAAGGTCCAAAACATCTCAAACGACATCCGAATGTCACCAAACTTTACAGAAATCATATATATAATATTTAAGACTTGTACCGGGCGTCGGAACCAAAATACGAGCCCGATACCAAGGTCAATTAATTCATTTCCTTTAACAATTACTTCAAAAACAATTTCATAGAAAAATTCTTAACTTGGGCTCTAGGCCTCATAATTCGACTCCGGACGCATGTCCAAGTCCCATATTTTCCTACGGACCTCTCGGGACCATCCAATCTCGGGTCCGGATCCGTTTGCCAAAAATGTTGACCGAAGTCAACCATATCAATATTAATATCATTTTTATCCAAATTTCTCATGAAATTCATATTTTCTATCACAAAATCTTTCCGGCTACATGCTCGGATTGTGCACGTAAATCGAGGCAACATGGAATGAGGTTTTCAAGGCCTCAGAAGCTCGAAATGATTAATTAAATAAGTGATGACCCTTTGGGTCGTCACAATCTCCACCTCTAAAACAACCGTTCGTCCTCGAACGGACAAAAAAAGAAGTACCTGAGTCAGGAAACAAGTGTGGGTAGCGGCTCCGCATATCAGACTCGGACTCCCAGGTCGATGCCTCAGGAGGCTGACCTCTCCACTGAACACGCACAGAAGGATAACTCTTCGACCTTAACTGTCGAACCTGCCGGTCTAGAATGGCCACCGGCTCCTCCTCGTAAGATAGATCATTGTCCAATTGGACAATGCTGAAGTCTAATACATGTGTGGGATCGCCGTGGTATCTCCGAAGCATAGATACGTGAAAAATTGGATGCACGGCTGATAAGCTAGGCGGCAAAGCTAATCTGTAAGCCACCCCTCCCACTCCGTCTAGAATCTCAAATGGACCAATATACCTAGGGCTGAGCTTGCCCTTCTTCCCGAACCTCATCACGCCCTTCATAGGCGACACTCGGAGCAATACTCGTTCACCAACCATGAAATCTACATCTCGAACCTTACGATCCGCATAAGCCTTCTGCCTGGACTGAGCTGAACGCAATCTCTCCTGAATAGTCTTGACCTTATCCAAGGCCTCCTGAACTAAGTCTGTACCCAACAACCGAGCTTATCCCGGTTCAAACCATCCAACTGGTGATCGACATCGCCTACCATACAACGCCTCATACGGAGCCATCTGGATGCTAGATTGGTAACTGTTATTGTAGGCAAACTCTGCTAATGGTAGAAACTGGTCCCACGAGCCTCCGAAATCAATAACACAGGCTCGAAGCATGTCCTCAAGAATCCGAATAGTCCTCTCGGACTGGCCATCCGTCTGAGGATGAAATGCTGTACTCAACTGAACCTGGGTGCCTAACTCCTGCTGGACCGCTCTCCAGAACCGCGAGGTAAACTGCGTTCCCTGATCAGAGATAATAGATACTGGCACCCCATGGAGACGAACAATCTCCCTAATGTAAACCTCCGCTAACCTCTCCGACGAGTAGGAGACAGATACTGGAATAAAGTGTGCTGACTTGGTCAGCCTATCAACAATGACCCAAATAGCATCAAATTTCCTCCGAGTCAAAGGAAGTCCGGTAACGAAGTCCATAGTGATCCGCTCCCATTTCCACTCGGGAATTTCAATCCTCTGGAATATACCACCAGGTCTCTGGTGCTCATATTTCACCTGCTGACAATTTAGACACCGAGCGACATACGCAACGATATCTTTCTTTATTCTGCGCCACCAATAGTGTTGCCGTAAGTCCTGGTACATCTTCGCGGCGCCTGGGTGAATAGAATAGCGCGAACTATGGGCCTCCGCTAAGATTAACTCTCGAATCCCTTCGACATTGGGCACACAAACTCTACCCTGCAATTTCAATACTCCATCATCATCTAGATTTACCTGTGTGGCACCTCCCC
This sequence comes from Nicotiana noctiflora, assembly GCA_032618575.1. Classification (NCBI taxonomy): domain Eukaryota; kingdom Viridiplantae; phylum Streptophyta; class Magnoliopsida; order Solanales; family Solanaceae; genus Nicotiana; species Nicotiana noctiflora. The sequence continues at coordinate 262,004 of JASVEL010003345.1, forward strand.
GCTGTACCGTATCTCTCAACTCACGCAAATGAGGATCATCAAATTGCCTCTCACGGATACGCTCTAATAAAGAAGAACGAGCGACCGTGCGCAGGCTAACACCCTGCTAGGCTCAGAAATGTCTAATCTCACGAACCGGTTGGCTAAGGCCTGGACATCTAGAGCTAATGGTCTCTGACTGACCGGAATGTATGCAAGACTACCCATGATGGCATACTTTCTACTCAAAGCATCGGCCACCACATTGGCCTTAACTGGGTGATATAAGATAGTAACATCATAGTCTTTTAGCAACTCTAACCATCTCCGCTGTCGTAGATTCAACTCCTTCGGCTTGAACAAGTACTGTAGGCTTTTGTGATCAGTGTACACCTCACATGTCACACCATATAGATAATGCCTCCGGATCTTTAAGGCATGAACCACTGCTGCTAACTCAAGATCATGAACTGGATAATTCTTCTCATGTATTTTTAATTGCCTCGAAGCATAAGCGATAACCTTACCATCCTGCATCAATACCGCTCCAAGCCCTGTACGAGATGCATCACAATAAACTGTATAAGGCCCTGCACCTGTAGGTAGTATCAACACTGGTGCGGTGGTCAAGGCTGTCTTGAGCTTCTGAAAGCTCGCCTCACACTCCTCCGACCACTGAAACTGGACACCCTTCTGGGTCAACCTGGTCATCGAGGCTGCAATAGAAGAAAACCCCTCTACAAATCGATGGTAGTAACCTGCTAATCCCAAGAAACTCCGGATCTCAGTCACTGAAGCTGGTCGAGGCCAATTCTGGACTGCATCAATCTTCTTTGGGTCTACCTGAATACCTTCCACTGATACAATGTGACCCAGAAATGCTACCGAACTCAGCCAGAACTCACATTTAGAAAATTTGGCATATAGCTGGTTATCTTTCAGAGTCTGAAGAACCACTCCGAGGTGCTGCTCGTGCTCTTCCTGGCTGCGGGAGTACACCAGGATGTCATCTATAAAGACTATCACGAACAGATCTAAAGTAAGGCCTGAATACCCGATTCATCAACTCCATGAATGCTTCTGGGGCATTGGTCAACCCGAAGGACATGACCAAGAACTCATAATGCCCATATCTAGAGCGAAAGGCTGTCTTAGGAATGTCAGCCGCCCTGATCTTCAGCTGATGGTAGCCTGACCTCAAGTCTATCTTTGAAAATACCTTGGCACCCCTGAAGCTGGTCAAATAAATCATCAATTCGCGGAAGTGGATATTTATTTTTGATAGTCACCTTGTTTAACTGCCGGTAATCAATACACATCCGCATCGAGCCATCCTTCTTCTTTACAAATAATATAGGTGCTCCCTAGGGGGAAACACTGGGCCTGATAAAGCCCTTCTCAAGAAGGTCCTGCAACTGATCTTTCAACTCTTTTAGCTCCGGCGGGGCCATATGATAGGGTGGAATAGAGATGGGCTGAGTGCCCGGTGCCAAATCAATACAGAAATCAATATCCCTGTCGGGTGGCATGCCCGGCAGGTCTGAAGGAAAAACCTGAGGAAACTCCCGTGCAATAGGGACTGACTCAATGGAAGGAACTTCTGCGCTGGAATCACGAACATAAGCCAGATAAGCTAGACACCCCTTCTCGACCATACGTCGAGCCTTAACATAGGAAATAACAATGCGAACGGAGTGGCTTGAGGTACCATTCCACTCTAGTCGGGGTGATTCTGGCAAGGCTAAGGTCACCGTCTTAGCATGGCAATCAAGAATAGCATGATATGGGGACAACCAGTCCATCCCCAATATGACATCAAAATCTACCATATCCAAAAGCAACGGATCAACACGGGTCTCAAGACCCCCAAATATAACTACGCACGAACGATGCACCCGATCGACTACAATGGAGTCACCCACTGGTGTAGCCACATAAACTGGAATATCCAGAGCATAGCTGGGCACAGCCAAATACGGTGCGAAGTAGGAAGACACATAGGAATATGTAGATCCGGGGTCAAATAATACTGAAGCACCTCTGCCACACACAAGAATAGTACCTGTAATCACGGCATCTGATGCCTCTGCCTCTGGCCTGGCTGGTAAAGCATAGAATCGGGGATCTGCACCTCCCCTCTGAGCTGCGTCTCTAGGATGACCATCAACTGGCTGACCTCTACCTCTCGCTGGACGGTCTCCACCTCTACGGTCTCGACCTCCACCTCTATAATCTCTACCCCCGCCTCCGGCTGGCTGGGCAGGCTGAGGGTCAGCTGGGGCCTGAATCATAGGACGAGGACCTCGCTGCTGAGAGTTGCCCACTGCTAGAGGGCAATTCCTGATAAAATGACCTGGGTCACAACAACCGTAGCAACTCTTAGACTGATAGGGCTGCTGGCCCTGACGACCTGAATGGCCTCCATGAACACTCTGAAGAGGCTGTGCATTAATAGGAGACTGGTCTGAATAATGCCCCCGAAAACCACGATCACCTGATCCACCCTGTGAAGCCTGAAGGGCGGTATGAAAAGGCCTGGAGGACTGGCCTCTATCAAAGGATTCTCTGCTACCAGGAGGAAGAACCACCAAACTCGCTCGAATGACGAGGCCTCTTATCCGAAGAATGACCGCCTCCCCTAGCAAGAGCCATCTCAACTCTGGATGCTGCATTTGCTGCCTCCCTGAAACGATATGTCACTCCCCACGCCCATAGCCATCTGGAGTCTAATTGGCTGATTAAGCCCATCTATAAACATGCGGACCCTCTCCCGCTCTGTGGGAAGTATCACCACTGCATGACGAGCCAAATCGACAAATCTCGTCTCATACCTGTGTAACTGTCATAGTGCCCTGATGGAGGTGCTCAAAATGCCTCCGAAGTACATCCCGCTGAGTAGCAGGGAGAAACTTCTCCATAAATAATTCCGCAAACTGGTCCCATGATAAAGCTGGGGACCTTGCTGGTCGAGTCAAGCAATAATCTCTCCACCAAGTCTTGGCGGATCTTGCAAGCCTGAATGTACAGATGTCAACTCCATTTGACTCCATGATCCCCATAGTCTTGAGAATCTCATGGCAACTGAATAAGAAGTCCTGAGGATCCTCTGATGCGGCTCCACTGAATGTAGTGGTAAATAGCTTGGAGAACCGATCAAGCCTCCATAACGAATCAGAAGTCATGGCCGCTCCATCACCTGCATGAGTTGTGGTACCTGACTGAGTGGCCACAGCTGGTTGAACCACTGGTGCCTGAGGCTGAGGAGCTACTGGCTCCGGAGTACGAGCAATAGGAGTTTGGGCCCCTCCTCCAGCCCGAGAAGTGGCTGGTGCAACCGGTAATAAACCTACTTTGGCAACACTGTCCATAAAACCCGCTATCCTGACAAAAGCCTCCCGAAGATCCGGGGTAAATAAAGCCTCTCCTGGGACCTGAGCTGGGCCCACTGGAGCCGCTGGAACCGGAACCTCCTCGTCAATCTCAATATGAGGCTCCACCTCTGGAGTAGCTGCCTGGGGCTGAGCTCTACCCCTACCACGACCTCTGATACGGCCTCGGCCCCTGCCCCTCACGAGAGCTGCCTGGGGCTCGGGCTGCTGGTCAGCGGACGAAGAAGCGCGTGTCCTTACCATCTGCGAAAGGACAGAATAGAAATTCAATCAATAATTGAGGAACAAGCCGCACGACAAGAAAGAACAAATGAGAGACTCTTTCCTAACTCAGTAGACTCTGGAGGACAAGTACAGACGTCTCCGTACCTATCTCTGAAACTCTACTAAGCTTGTTCGTGAGTGGTGAGACCTATGTAACCTAGAGCTCTGATACCAACTTGTCACGACCCGGATTTTCCCCCAACATCGGGATCGTGATGTCGCCTACTCGTGGTAGCTAGGCAAGCCACTATATTCATACTATCCTGTTTTTAACACAATTGTAATTAAATAATTGCGGAATACTTTATCGAGATAGAAATAATTAAATACAAGGTGAAAATCATACTGAAATCCTCTACCCAAGACGTGGAGTCACCAACTCACGAACTACTATGGAATACTACACATAAAAGTCTGAAGGAAATATAACATAATTCCGTTTGTCTCGGAACAAAGAGACTACAGATAATAACATAATTAAAGAGAGAGACGCCGGGCCTGCGGACGTCTGCAAGCTACCTCGGTCTCAAATATGATCAACTCCCACGCAATCGATTTACTGCTGCTGCTCCTGATCGTAACCTGGACCTGTGCAAAAACGCACGAAGTGTAGTATCAGCACAACCGACCCCATGTGCTGGTAAGTGCCTGGCCTATCCCGGCGAAGTAGTGACAAGCCTAGGACCGGACACCCACATAAACCTGTGCAGTTGCAATATATATATATATATATGTACATATATACCACAGAATAACAAGAAATAACCAGGTAATAACACAATAAGGAATATCTCAAAGAATTCAACAATTAACAACAGTTAATAAATTCACAAGGAAAAACAAGTATAATGGAAACACAAGTAATATCAAGTCAAGGAATAGCAAGCGCAGTTTCACGGCATCACCCTTCGTGCTTTTACTCTCATCCTCACCAAATAAGAAAATAAAGTACACGGCATCACCCTTCGTGCTTTTACTCTCATCCTCACATCCATAGTACGGCATGATCCTTCGTACATGGTTCAATAACGCAGGGCACGGCATGATCCTTCGTGCATAATCAATAAAACATGGCACGACATTAACCTTCGTGCATAAATAAATAAACATGGCACGGCATCACCCTTCGTGCATTATCACTCTTCCTCACCCAAATAACAATCACAGTTAAGGGCAAAGAAAGAAGCAGTAATTCATAAACTGTCCCAACAAGGGCAATCAATAATCATCTTTACAACAAGTCACGACAAGGGAGAACAATAACAATTCATCTGTAATATATCTCAAAATAATCATTTTCCAACGACTCGGTCATACTAGACGCCAGTGTATGGATGCTCGTCACCACAGCCCATATACCGCACTCGATCACATAACACATATCACATAATCCTATTCCCTCAAGCTAGGATAGAACAAACACTTACCTCGAATGTTTATGAACAATTCAATCCGTGGAAATGTCTTTTTCTTTCAACTTTGGCTCCAATCCAATTGTATCTATACACAATTGATTTAATATCATCAATACTACTCAACAAACTAATTCTTAAGACCAAATACAACTTTTACAACATTCTGCCCGGAATAGTGAATTTCAACCCCGGGCCCACATGGTCGGAACTCGGGGTTAGGACCAAAATCCGGTTACCCATCCCCCCACGAGTTCATGTATATGATTTGTTTCAAAATCGGACCTCAATTCGAGGTCCAATTTCCAAATTTATGAAAAACCCTATATTCTAACAAAAACAAGAAATTCTACCATGAAAACCTTTGATTTCTATTGAAAAACATGTTTAATGATGTTAGGAATTGAAAGAATTGAGTAAAAAGTGACTTACAATTGTTTTGATGAAGAAGGAATCCGTGAAGAATCGCAAATGGGTGTTTTTGTTTTGTAAAAAGTGAAGAAATGAACTGAAAATCGTGTTTTATAGGTCTCTGTGTTCGTATTTGCGAACATGGGTTCACAATTGCGAACCCCGACCAATTTCTGGAGTTTGAAAATAAGCTAAGGCTGGGAAGTTCACATTTGCGAATATTTGTTCGCATTTGCGAACTTTGGCAGAAAAAGAGAGTGTTCGCATTTGCGAACTAATGTTCGCATTTGCGAACACAGGCAATATTGGGCAGTGTTCGCATTTGCGAACAATGGTTCGCATTTGCGAACATAGGCAGTATAGTGAATGTTCGCATTTGCGAACTTTTGTTCGCATTTGCGAACATAGGCAGGCCCTGGGGACTTTCGCATTTGCGAACAATTGTTCGCATTTGCGAACAAGGCTGGGCATGAGGGGTTTCGCATGTGCGATCAGGGTTCGCATTTGCGAGCCCTGCCTTGTACTGCCCCTTCGCAATTGCGAGAAATACTTCGCAATTGCGAAGCCAACAACTGGGTGAAAAACCAGCAGTGCAAAAATTCAGAATTTCATCCAACGGCCGATCAAATCTTTACCCGAGCCCCCCGGGCTCCCAACCAAACATGTACACAACTTCAAAAACACATTACGAACTTGTTCGTGCGATCATATCACCAATATCACATCGTTTTCATCAAATCAAACCTCAATTTCATGATTTTCATACTTTTGGTTTTCAAAACTTTCAAACTTGGAACTCAAGGTCCAAAACATCTCAAACGACATCCGAATTTCACAAACTTCACAGAAATCACATATATAATATTTAAGACATGTACCGGGCGTCGGAACCAAAATACGAGCCCGATACCAAGGTCAATTAATTCATTTCCTTTAACAATTACATCAAAAACAATTTCATAGAAAAATTCATAACTTGGGCTCTAGGCCTCATAATTCGACTCCGGACGCATGTCCAAGTCCCATATTTTCCTACGGACCTCTCGGGACCATCCAATCTCGGGTCGGATCCGTTTACCAAAAATGTTGACCGAAGTCAACCATATCAATATTAATATCATTTTTATCCAAATTTCTCATGAAATTCATATTTTCTATCACAAAATCTTTCCGGCTACATGCTTGGATTGTGCACGTAAATCGAGGCAACATGGAACGAGGTTTTCAAGGCCTTAGAAGCTCGAAATGATTAATAAAATAAGTGATGACCCTTTGGGTCATCACAGGAACTTAGTAAAAAAGGAGGATGGGATTTATTTTATGCACCAAGGGTAGAGATCCTGCCTATATGTTCAAACTTTTACTTCTGCATATCCACATAGAAATCATGCCTATTGGTTTAAGCTTTTATTTCTGCATATCCACCAAGAAACAATGCCTATAGGTTTAAACTTTTGTTTCTGCATATCCACCTAGAAATCATGGCTATAGGTTTAAACTTTTATTTCTGCATATCCACCTAGAAATCATGCTCATAGGGTTAACCTTTAATTTTTGCAAACGTGCATAGATATCCTACCTATAGGCTAACTTCAAATTGTTTCACAAATTCATATAAAAATATGGTCTAGAAACTGCTACACTCTACATTTACAAACGTCACTAGGAACACTATTTGTAGGTTTGGATAATAAAAGATGCATATAGAGAGCATGTTCATAGGACCTTTTGTTAACATCTAAAGGTGTCCGAATAATTAGTCGTATAGAAAGTTTTGCTATAGGGAATCTCGAATCTGAATAGAAGTAACATTAACCGCTGAACTCGCAATAATCTGTTAAAATTGGTAACCCTGTTAGTTTGCACCCTTTTTTATAAAATCAGTATATATCGTGCCTAGTTCTAATAAACACTTAGATCAACATGATCATTTATTAAACAATTGCATTTGAGTAAGCCTAATGTAGACTTTTCGCCTAAAAATATACGTTGAACCAGTCCGCTCGTCACTTTATTTAAACAAGACCAAAATCAGTACGTGTAAGACATGCTAAAGTGTGTGATTTCTGATGATTTATGGAGGCATTACTTGAGCCCTGAATGCTTGTCTACTTCCCCTTCTATTTGCAATTACTAGTTTTGGTTGACGGCTTAACATTTTATCCTTTAAAACATCTAAAAGCCCCAAACCCTTTCCCTTTAGGATTAGTAGTCTATTTGCCTCCAAGATTGATAGGATTGGGATGGGTAATAGCATGCAGTAAGTAAACGATACCATTCCTCAATTTAATACCTTAACGGGATGGGAATGGTAGACATGGAGATGGTGATTACACGATAACACTATGCGTACAACTGGGTACCGTTGTTGTGCGAATGATCCGTGTAATATTTAAAACTAGGACCCCCCCCCCCTCTTTATTAGTTTAATAATTTTCAAAATTTTAAAAGTTGTCCAATCTTCAACTTCTGTTTCTCTTACTTCTTTTTAAGTTGCTTGCACCAATTATTTGACCCCTTCCCTTTACTTGCGTATCTTTTCTTTAATCACAAAACTGTTTCCTTCCAAATTTTAGCACTCTTAAACCATTTCGTGTTTCTTATTTGTAACAGCTTCTCTTGTTTGAAATACTTTCTTGCTTACTTGTTTTTTTACATTAAAATCACAATTGTAGCATGGCCGGGAACCATACTAGTGGATCTTGAGAGATGCCTAACACCTTCCCATCGAGATAATTAGCCCTTACCTAAACTCTGGTTTTCATCTTAATTCTTCTAAAAAAGTGTCCTAATGCACTATAATCATTAGGTGGAGACTCTCTAAAATCCACAGCCCAATTTCCAAACGGGAAAACAGTTGTCTTCCCAAATGTCTTAACCCAATTTTGCCCGGGGCATTGATAGGGTCAGCCTAGTAGGCCCCCATATCCAGCACCACCACCACCACCACCACCACCACCTCCCCGGTATCCTCCAACACAACCCTATTTTAGTGTTACGCTAGAGAGTTCCTACCGCCTACCAGCTCTTTAGGGTTTTTCTAGTAGGTATTCAGGCTATTAGGGTTAGTCTTCGGGGCAGCATTCTATGGTATTGAGAGAATGTTATGAGTGTGGAGATCGAATCACACGAAGATATTTCATCCCAAACTTCGTGGCAAAGTAGTGCAACAGGGTCATCAACCCATGATTACAGTACCAGCCGTCCAACCGCCTAGAGGTGGATGGAAGAGGGGTAAGGGTCATCCTAGAGGTGGAGGCTAGGCATGGGGAGTTCAGTCAGCTACTGTTTAGTCAGGCGTAGTCCAGTCAACAGGTGCTTCATCTAGGTTTTATGCTTTACCGGTGTGACTAGATGCATTTGCCTTAGATATTGTGATCATAAGTATTATTTCTATTTGTGGTAGGGATTCTCTGGTTATATTTGATCCAGGGTCTACCTATTCATATGTATCATCTCTATTCGATCATTTCCCGGATATTCCTCGTGATTTCTTGGGTACTCCAGCTTATTTGTCCACTCTTATGGGCGATATTGTGGTTGTGGATCAGATCTATTGGTCCTTTCTGGTCACATTCTGTGGTTACACAATTAGAGTGAACCTTTTGTTGGTTGATATGACCGACTTTGAGGCTATCCTTGGCATGGACTGGTTATCCCCATATGACTCCATCCTTGATTGCCATGCCAAGACTATTACTTTAGCAATACCTGCCTTGCCGATATTTGAGTGAAAAGGTTTATGTGTTAGCACATCTAGTTCAGTCATCTCTCTTTTGAAGGCACGACATATGGTTAAGAAGGTTTGTTTGGCTTATCTAAAGTATGTTCGAGGTATGATCGTAGAGCCTCTGATGATTGATTCAGTGCTAGTAGTCCGTGAATTTACCGATGTGTTTCCTTCTGTCCTTCCAGGCATGACACAGAGTCTTGACATTGATTTTTGTATTAACTTGGCCCAAGGTACCCAGTCTATATCTATCCCACCGTACCGTATGGATGTGAAAAAGTTGAAGGAGTTGAAGGAGAAGCTTAAGGAGTTTTTATCAAAGGTGTTTGTTAGGCAAAGTGTGTCACCTATGGATACACCAGTGTTATTTGTAAAGAAGAAAGATGGGACTATGCACATGTGCATTGGTTACCACCAATTGAAAAAGTTACCATCAAGAACAAGTACCCGTTTCCGCGTATTAATGATTTGTTTGACCAGTTGCTAGGGTGCTAGGGTGTTCTCTAAGATCACTTGAGGTTTGGGTACTATCAGTTGAAGATTCGGGACTCGAATGTTTTGAAGACTACTTTCCATACTAGATATGGCTATTATGAGTTTCTAGTGATGTCTTTCGGCTTGGCTACTACTCCAGCGGCATTTATGGACTTGATGAACAGAGTGTTCAGACCTTATATTGAATTGTTTGTCATCACATTCATTTATGACATCTTGATCTACTCATGTAGCATGGAGGAGCACGAGTAACATTTGAGAGTAATGCTCTAGACCATACGGGAACAGATGTTGTATGCTAAATTCTCTAAGTATGAGTTTTGGTTAGATTTTATGGCATTCTTAGGCATGTTGTATCAGGAGAGGCTATTAAGGTGGATCCCAAGAAGATTGAGACAGTTCAGAGTTGGCCTCGTCCTACTTTGGCGACTGATATCAAGAGTTTCTTGGGCTAGTAGGTTATTATCGTCAATTTGTGGAGAGTTTCTCATTCATTTCAACACTTTTAACTAGATTGACCTAGAAGGGTTGTCCGTTATGTTAGACCGATGATTGTGAGGCAAGCTTTCAGAAGCTCAAGACAACATTGACTACAATACTAGTTCAAGTGCTGCCTTCTGGTTCGGGGATGTACTGTGTATTGCGATGCTTCACGCGTTGGCGTGGGTTACGTATTGATGCATGAGTGGCGAGTTATTTTATATGAATCATGTTAGCTGAAGCCCCATGAGAAGAATTATCCTGTGCATGATTTGGAGTGGCCACAATTGTTCATACTTTTGAGATCTGAAGGCATTATCTATATAGGGTGCCTTGTCAGGTTTACATTGATCACCACAGCTTGTAGTATTTGTTCAAGAAAATAGATCTCAATTTGAGGCAGAGCAAATGGCTTGAGTTACTAAAGGATTATGACATCACTTTTTTTATCATCTGGGCAAGGATAATGTAGTCGCGGATGCCTTGAGAAGGAAGAAAGAGAGTATGGGTAGCTTGAAATTCATCTTAGCAGAGGAAATGCCACCAGCCTTGGACATTCACTCCTTAGCTAACAGACTTGTGAGGTTGGATATTTCAGAGCCTATCCGAGTTTTTGCATGCGCCGTTGCCAAGTCATTACTATTAGAGCAAATCAATGCTTGGCCGTTTGATGATCCACACTTGGTAGTTATTAGAGAGACGGTACCACAGGGTTGTGCCAAGGAGGTTTCTATTGGCGAGGATGGTGTTTTGTGACTCCAGGGTCATCTATGTGTTTCTAATATCGATGGCTTGAGGGAGAGGATTCTAGAGGAGGCACACATTTCTCGATATTCCATATCTTAGTAGAGGAAATGCCACCAGCCTTGGACATTCACTCCTTAGCTAGCAAACTTGTGAGGTTGGATATTTCAGAGCCTATCCGAGTTTTTGCATGTGCCGTTGCCAAGTCATTACTATTAGAGCAGATCAATGCTTGGCCGTTTGATGATCCACACTTGGTAGTTCTTAGAGAGACGGTACCACAGGGTTGTGCCAAGGAGGTTTCTATTGGCGAGGATGGTGTTTTGTGACTCCAGGGTCATCTATGTGTTGCTAATATCGATGAATTGAGGGAGAGGATTCTAGAGGAGGCACACATTTCTCGATATTCCATTCATCCAGGTGCTACGAAGATGTATCGTGACTTGAGACACCATTATTGGTGGAAGCAGATGAAGAAAGGCTAAGTTATATGGTACTGATTTAGTGAAGGATGCCTTGTAAAAGGTGAACTTGATTCAAGACCAATATCCAATAGCATAGTCCAGACAGAAAATTTACGCGGATTAGAAGGCACATGACTTATGATTTATGGTAGGTGAGAAGGTTCTTTTGAAGGTCTCACTGATGAAGGGGATTATGATATTTTTAAAGAAGGACAAGCCAAGCCCAAGGTTTATAGGCCCATTTGAGGTGCTGAGGCGAGTTGGGGATGTTGCTTAGGAGCTTGCTTTACCTCCTAGCCTATCAAGAGTTCATCTGTTTTGCATGATTCTATGCTCCGGAGGTTTCACGCTGACTTTTCACATGTGTTAGACTTCAGCACTATCCAGTTAGATGAGAGCCCGAGTTATGAGGAGGAGTGAGTGTCCATAATTACTAGACAAGATCTCTAGTTCTGATCCAAGAGGATTTCCACGACAAAGGTTCAGTGGATGGGCCAACCAGTTGAGGAGGCTACCTGGGAGTCTGAGGAGGGCATGCAGAGCTGATATCTACACTTATTCAGCATTCTAAGTATGAATTTAAACCCGTTCGAGGTCGAACATTTTTTTAAAAGGTGGAGAATATAATGACCCGACCAGTCATTTTGCTTATTAGAACCCTATTCCCCTAAATAAGAGTTCTCGTATGTGAGTTTATTGTTTTATGACTTGCAGGGATGATTAGATTGGGATTTGGAAGGGTTTGGGATGAAATAGGAACACTTGGATCCTTAAGGTTGGCTTAAAAGTCCAAGTTTGATTTCGGTCAACATTTTGAGTGTACGACCTCGGAATTGAGATTTGACAGTTCTAATGGGTGTGTAGAAAGATTTCAGACTTGGGTGCATGTTCAAATCGGTTTTGGATGACCCCCGAGCATTTCGGAGCCTAATAGTGAATGTTGGTTCTTTGAAGGTTTCAGAAGTTCTTTAAATTTGGTTTGGAGTGGATTTTGGTGATATCGAGGTCTGAATGAAATTTGAGATTGAGAATAGTTCCGTATGGTGATTTAAGACTTGCACACAAAATTTGGTGTCATTCTAAGTAGTCTAAGTATGATTCGGCATGTTCAGAGCAATTAGGAAAACTTGAAGCTCATATGTTGATTTAATTTGGTTTTAGGGTGCAATTCTTAGTTCTGTTGATGATTTTTGAGTTTTAAGAGCTCAAGCAGGTCGGTATCATGTTTACAGACTTGTTGGTGCCTTTGGTAGGGGTTCTGAATGGCTCTGTCTAAGTTTCGGACCCTTCACAGCAGTGTGTGAAATACCAAAAAATCCTATTTCCGATTTCCTTCTTCACGAAGGTGGAGAAAAGCCCGCGTTCATGTAGAAGGAATTGTGACTGGGGGGATTTTGTGTTATGTGTTCACAATAGCTAGTCCGCGTTCGTGAAAGTCTGGGAATGTTGACCTTCGTGTTCACATGAAGTATAGGCCAAGGCAGCCTCCGCGTTCGCGATGACTTGGTCGCGTTCGCGATGAAGAATGTAGCAAGGCAGTGAGTTTTAAAAACGGGACTTAGGCATTTTCGGGGTCATTTATTGGACTCTTGAGCGATTTGAGAGCTCTTATGGAGGGTATTTCGACCTAGCTTTGTGAGGTAAGTAATTTCTATCTAATACGAGCCTAATACATATATTATGGGTGTATTTTAACATGGAAATTTGTAAAAATCATGGATTTAGATGAAAAACCTAGGTTTTGACAAAAATGAGATTTTACCAAAAAATGATTATGGAACTTAGTGAATATCATATATTTGTGTTTCTAAGGTTATGGGTAGTAACTTTCTTCAAAAATTTCCAGAATCTGGGCACGTGGGCCCAAGGTGAATTCTAGGATCTTGCATTTAGAGCTGGGTAACCACTTTAATAGTTAGGATATGAACTTTTGAGCGTAAATTGATATATTAATATCATATTTGACTAGTTTGGAGTCGTTTGACATCAAATTTGTAGGTTCGAGCACATTCTTGACCCCATAGATGAACGTAATTAACCTTTGAGACGAGGTAACTCTCTTTTCTAACCTTGTAAGAGGGAATTTACCCCATAGGTCAACTTAATTAATATGTGTTGATATTTGTGGGGGATACATATGCACGAGGTGACAAGAGTTCGTACGTAGCTACCATTCCTATTTATGTTCAAATAGTTTTAGGCTTACACCATACTTTGTGGACACCGTTATCTGATTATATTTGTTAATTGTATCGAATGGAACTAAGCTGAGGATTTCATGATTTCAAAAGCTTTAAGTTGAATTTCATTATTTTGAAAAGAATCGTGAAAGATTATGATTTATTGATAAATGTATATTTAACTGCGTCGCAAGTATATTCCGCGAGCAGGATGACTCTTTTCACTACTCTCATAGGAATAGGCAGTTCGCCTCGGCAGGTTAATAGGAGAATCTATGATCGTGCCATTCGACCCTCGGTAGTGCACAATTTATATTTATATTGGATTGGACCGTACGTCCTCGGCGAACTTCTGGTGTGACAATAGAATTGGTAGTCCCTTTTGATATATGGTATTCTTTTGCTTAGATCGAGAGGTTATTGGTTTGAAATGAATGAAGTGATTTGGTTCTTTAATGTGGTAAAAGGATTGTTCAGTTATTTCTTATTCTGGGTTTTATTGTTAGGTCTATATATCATACATATCTAGAATTTCATATTATCATATTGTTGTCCTTAGTAAGTGTCGGAGTCGGTACCTCGTCACTACTTCTTCGAGTTTAGACTAGATACATAATTGGTACATATTATTTATGTACTCATGCTATACTTTTGTACTTAATTGTACAGAATATGAGGCAGGTGCATCCAATTACCAGTTCATGCGCACGTATTTGATCCCCATCTTGAGACTTCATAGTGAGCTGCCTTCTGGGCCAATCTGCTGCAACACGATTCTTCCTTATGTTATATTTTTCTGTCTATTTCCTTTCGGATAGTAGACTGGTTTTTTTTGTATATTCTACTAGAATGCTTCCATAGTTTTTTGTGACACCAGGTCTGCGCACAAATAGTAGTAAACTCATGATTTTGGATTTGTTTTATAATAATGATTTGCACTCATTTGCTTCCGTTTAGTTATTTTACATCTGTAAATTTATTGATATTTTCAACAAATGAGGAAATGTCATCCACTTAGTAATTTATTTAAAACGGGAAATCACTAGATTGATCTGTGTTGGCTTTCCTAACAATGGTGTTAGGCGCCATCACGTCATATAATGGAATTGGATTGTGACAACATAGTATTAGAGCACTAGGTTCACGTAGGTCTCACAAGTGATAGGCAAACCTAGTAGAGTCTTGTGGATCGGTGCGCAGACGTCTGTACTTATCTTCGAGAGGCTATTGTGTGTTCGGAAACTACTCTTTATTTATCTCCTATCAAGCACTTGATGGTATACTAAGTTCCTTTCTCTCATTCTCTCACAGATCGTAAGGACGCTTAAGGCGGGCGTTCCAGACCCGGGAGGAGCTGCTTCCCCATTGCTAGAAACAGAGGTAGAGGCCAGGGGAGGGCAGTGGCCCGAGGGCATCCCAAAGCTACCCTAGTAGCAGCACCAACGGATCTAGTGGAGGATCCTATCACCGAACAGCAGGGCGAGGTGCCTGCGGCAGAGCCATCCCCGGTTGATTTCATGTCTGCACCAGATTTTCAGGAGGTCATGAAAGGGGCCCAGAGTATTTGTGTGGTTATATAAGATTCTCATTAAGGATAGAATTATAAGTTTAAGCTAAATTGTTACCAAATTTAGAAAGGTATCATTTTTTTTTTTGAACGGACCAAAAACGAATAAGGTTCACATAAACTGGAATAGAGGGTGCCATTTCGGATCAATGGGAGAAAATATGGGCTATTAAAATTTTGAGGGGTTATAGAGGATCATCGTCTCGTAATGAACCCGGGGATAATTTTTTTCCCCAACAAAAGACCTCTTAGGGAATGTCATATACTACTCCCTTAGGCTACTTGCACGTATCGTAGAGTAGCGCTATATCAGAATCAAATAATTATGGACAGTCTTCTCAACTAGCTAGTTTTGTCATTTAAAAAAAATGGAAGTACAACTATGGAAATTCTACTTCTTGAGAATAGTCTTGGATTCTCACCGTTGCTCCTTTTTTTTTCACAAGAATAATTTTAATACACCTGCTGGGCATAAAAACATTTTGGTAATTTGAAGTTGTGGACATATCTTAGAGTAGATATCAGTAATTTATAAGGCGTGGGGGTAAGACGAGACGTTTTACATAAACTTAAAATCCTATGCGTCCATCTGCGAGTAATTGTATGCAAAATTCAATGCCAGTATGCCATGTATGTAGTTCTTCATGATCTTGTTAAATGCTTGACTTGCCTAAATATAGGAAGCACTGATACAAGACCTTCACAAGACAACATGGAGCATAATTACAAGTTTAAACTAATTCACCCACAAAATAATGTAAAAAGACGTGAAAAACATTCATAACATCTAAAAACAACGATGTTATAATTCGAAAAGTGTGACGCGCTCATCACACAACTTATTAGTATTAGAAACATAGACGCCATTGATCTTAACACATGAGCAACATATATTTTAAAGTTTGTGCATAAGGAGAGGAGCACCATACTGTGGATGAATCGTCACAATTGCAAATGGAGCATGTGTATAAGATGGGGATAGTTCAAAGGAGAATTTTTGTAGTATCATAGCTATTGCCATTTTTGCTTCCATCATTGCGAAGTTTTGTCCAATACAAACACGAGGTCCCCAGCTAAATGGTATAAATGAAACTTGTCCATTTGTTGCCTTAGACACTCCTTCACTGAATCTTTCTGGTTTGAATTCCTTTGCATCTTCACCCCATATTTCCTTATCATAATGTACTAAGATTGCTGGTATAACTAGTAGCATTCCAGCTGGTAGATGTAGCTCACCTAATTTGACTTCTTCTTTGTTCCTTCTACCAAATACTGGTAATGGGGGAAATAGTCGTAATGTCTCGTACAAGATCATTGTCACCTTTGGAAAAAAATATATTGCATAAGTTGGAAATCATAAGTTGGCAATAGAATTAGTTCACTTCTTATTGCCTTTCAATGCTCTATAGATATAGCCATTGCGGAGCCAAGAATTTTACTTAGGGGTGTCAATATTTTAAAATTAAACACAAGAAGAAATAAGGAAATCAACATATAGTATGTATAGATGAAATTAAAAATTTGACCTAGCTAAACAATGTAACTTTCTGGCGAAGGGGTGTAGCATAAGGTGGCTCAACCACTGCATATAGCGAGGTCCTTCCAAAATTACTTGAGAAAAGTACTTACAATTTTCAAGCGGCTTAGTCCTTCCAAATCTGGTTTTTCATTTCCGAAGACCTGCAACACCTCCTCTCGGGCACGTACTTGCCACTCTGGATGTAAGCACAGCAAAATCATAGTCCAAACAAGCAACACTGAAGTTGTCTCTTGGCCAGCAAAATAAAATAACTTGCACTCTTCAATCACTTCTGATGTTGTTATTCCAAAGTCTTTTCTTCCATGAAGTTCAATTTCTTTCATATTGGATTCAAGTAATATGCCTAATAAGTCATCTTTACTGCTCTCCCCTTCTTCCATTGCCTTCAATCTTTTGTCTATAATACGCCTAATTGTTGTTTGGACTTGCTTTTCAATTTCCAGCATTCTTTTGTACCTTTTAGTAGGCAAGAACCTATACAAACATTTTCAAGCAAACAAGAATAGTCTCTTAGTAGAAAGACAGAGTAGGACAGTTGCTTTTGTATTTGCTAGGGGGCAAATCATTTATATTTGGTAAGAATTAAAGGTTTTGCAAGCACAATAAAATGATTGTACCTTGATCCTGGTATATAAATTGAACGTCCTATGTCCATTACATACTCAGCTTGTTCTTTCTGAAGTTCAAATACTATTCTTCCCTCTTCATAGCTACTCCCAAATGCAGTGCGAGAAATGACTTCACTGGTCATTATTTGAAGGTCTGGCCATACATCGAGCTCGAATGATGTTTCTTTTGGAACAACCTCCTCCCATTTACTTATCATTTCACTACAACTCAGATAAAATGATGGCAGCATATGCTGTACAAAACAAATTAATGGAAAAACCGGTGCTGGTTATAAATGAACAACTTCTTAAAAAGGAAAATCCAGTGCATGTTATAAATGGACAATGACTTAAAGTTCAAAACATCTCTGTATATGGTGGAAATCGGGCTTCCCGATTTCGTACTTCGATGAAAAAAGTGAAACCACGTCGGAAGACCAGGACATCGAGCTTGGGGTCGAAGTTCCTTTCCAAGGACAAGGTCGATATCACTTACCGAGGTCAGAAGAAAGCATATTTCGAGATGATGCCGGTATAGTTGATCCCCGCAATGGACCGAAAATCACGGCGTGAATTTCGGAATGGAATGATCCTTGGCAGTTAATTAGTTGTCAAATATGATTTCCTATTATAATTAGAAATGTACCTTATTTAGGACTCTCCTATTATATAAAGGGGAATCTCATTCATTTATGACGATCATGATTCATTGCTAAGAAAATATACATCATTACTTTCTTGCTAATTTACTTACTGTCTTTTAGAGTTGCTTTGTCATTTGCTATTCCTATTATCACAACTCGAGATTGCCATAGGTCTAGGTCGAGATTTGGCTTGCATGCCGGTTTGATCTAGTTTATTCTCTAATTTATCTATTTAATTCCTCGTTTATCAATTGGTATTGGATTAATCACATATCCTTAAAACCACAGTATAAGTTTAATTACAACTCAAATTCTAAGGTAAACACTTTGGTGCCCACCGTGGGGCTAAGTATAAAGTAATTGTTCAGTGCTGATTCTGATAACACACATTATTTCACGTTGTTCTTGTCAAGTATTTTTTTTTCTCGGGTAAAAACATGTCAAACTCACAAAATGCACCCATGCATGGTGATGATGGTCTATGATTTCACGGGGAAAACAACAATGTAATTGCTCTAGGAGCCAGGGTGCCACTAGCTAATCTCGAGGAAGCATTGGTAGTCGATCCCGTCAATATCAGTTCGCACATTTCTCTAAATGCAAACCTGGGCGCGGACCCTGAAGGAAGTGTAAACAGGGAAGGCGGATATGGTGGTCAAGGTACACAGGGTAGAGGAGATGGAGGATTTAGTCTCCAGGTGATATTCGAGATGCTACAGACCTAGCGGGCCGCTATTGCTTAATTGCAAAATCAACATAGGACTCCGAGTGGGGTCGATCCAAAAATCACTCGTCGTACCGAGTCAGTGCTCGAAAGGTCAAATGGTAATGAATCAGGGACATATCCTGCAGTAATGAAAATTCTTGAGGAGCTCACTAAAAGAATCGAATCGGGAGAGAAGAAAATCAAAGATAATGATAAAAAAATGGAAACATACAACTCCCAAGTTGATCAGACACCAGAGGCACCCCCGATGCTAAAGGGTTTGGATTCAAAAAAGTTGTGTAAATGTCTTTACCTCAAAGTGCGGCTCCGAAGTCCGTTCTTAAGAAGTCCTGTATGCCGGACATACCTAAGTAAAATGGGACCACCGATCCTAGTGAACACATCACTTTGTACACGTGCGGAATAAAGGGGATTGATTTAGAAGATGATGCGATTGAATCCGTTTTGTTGAAAAAAATTAGGGAAACTTTATTTAAGGGAGCAATGACTTGGTATCACAACCTGCCGCTAAATTCTATCGACTCATTCGCCATGTTAGCAGATGCTTTCGTAAAGGCATAGGCTGGGGCCATAAAGGTTGCAACAAGAAAATCGGACCTTATCAAGAAAAGACAAAGGGACAACAAAATGTTGAGGGAGTTCGTATCCCGATTTCAAATGGAACACATGGTGTTGCCACCGGTCACATATGATTGGGTCGTTCAAGCTTTCACCTAGGGGTTGAACGAGCGGAGTTCTATAGCTTCACGTTAGTTGAAAAAAAATTTGGTCGAGTATCCAGCTGTAACTTGGGAAGATGTGCACAATCGTTATCAATTAAAGATCAGGGTCGAGGACGACCAGTTAGGATCCCCTTCCAGTCCAGTTCATCCAAACAGGTCGGCAGCTAAAACCCCGAGGGACGTCGATAGGGCACCAAGGTTGAATAGAGATCGATATCAACCATATACTGCAGATCAAAGGAACAATGGTTCATGACGCAATTCCGCCGGAATGATTGAAAAAGCGATCGAGGACAGAATTCTTGGGTACTTATGAGAAAAAGTGGTTTTGATAAGCGTGTCGATCCTACAGAGGCACCGCGGTTATCGGAATATAAGTTTCGCATCGACGCATCAGGCAATGTGTCGGCAATCAGAAGGATCAAAGATACTAGGTCGCCCAGACCCATTTAGACTGATCATTCCCAAAGAAACCCAAATTTGATGTACAGGTATCATGGCACGCATGGTCACAAGATCAAGGATTGCAGGCAATTAAGGGAGGAAGTAGCCCGTCAATTCAATGAGGGCCACCTTCGATTCCCAATGATCAAGCTAAGAATCATTTTAGGGAAAGGGACGCCAATGGGAAAAATGAACAAGAGGAACCTCAACATGTCATTCATATGATCGTCGGTGGGGTCGACATTCCACAGGGACCCATATTCTAACGAACTAATGTATTAATCACCAGGGAGAAGCAAAACCGAGATTATGTACCCGAAGACTCCTTATCATTCAAATGACGAAGAAGAATAAGGCATTTCTAAGGCACACAATGGCGCTCTGGTAATTTCAATCTTATTAAATAAAGTTCAAGTTAAGTGTGCATGTTTTAGTAGATCCTGGTAGCTTAGGAAATATCATCCGATCGAGGGTCGTAGAGCTGCTCAGCTTACAAGATCAAATCATGCCTGCAGCTCGGGTCTTAAATGGCTTTTATATGGCCAATGAAACAACTATAAGGGATATTATTTTGCCGGTGAACATGACTGGAACCATTCAAGATACCAACTTCCATGTGATCGAGGGTGACATAAGTTACAATTCCTTACTCGAAAGGCCTTGGATCCACAATATAAGGGTAGTCCCCTCGACTCTCCACAAAATTATGAAATTCCAGACAGCAGACGGTGTAAAAATAGTATACGTGGAGCAGCATGCTGCAAAGGAAATGTTTGCGGTTGATGAGGTAACGCCAATATCGACGTTCTAAACCTCGAAAAGGTCGAGCATAAAAGGTAAACAGGAATCCAACTAGCAATCACAACCACCAGCCCAAACGAGTCAAGGAATCAGGGGATAGAAGAAGAATAGGATTTTCTGACTCCTCGAACTTTTGTCATTCCTAAAGATTTGAATGCCACCAAATCAACTGTCGAAGAGCTGGAACAAGTTATATTAATCGAGTACCTGCCCGAGCGAAAGGTATACCTTGGAACGGGATTAACCCCACTGAGGAAAAAGCTTATTCAATTTCTTATTGATAATGTAAATTGCTTTGCTTGGTCCCATTTAGACATGACAGAGATCCCACCAGAGATAACGACGCATGGGCTAAGCCTTGACCCCAGGTTCGAACTAGTGAAACAAAAGAGAATGCCCGGTCCAGGGTAAATCACACATTCATAAAGGATGAGGTAACTAAACTTCTCAAAATAGGGTATATTCGGGAGGTAATATATCCCAAATGGTTAGACAATGTAGTCGTAGTCCCTAAAAAAGAGAACAAACTTAGAATGTGTGTAGATTATAATGATTTAATCAAGGCATGCCCCAAGGATTCTTTTCCACTGCCTAACATCGCTCGCATGATCGATGCCACTGCTGGACACGAGATCCTTACCTTTCTCGATGCCTACTCTGGGTACAATCAAATTCAGATGAACCCGGAAGACCACGAAAAGACTTCATTTATCGCCAAGTATGGAACGTATTGTTATAATGTAATGCCCTTCGAGCTAAAAAACGTAGGAGTTACTTACCAAAGCCTAGTAAATAAAATGTTCAAAGAACAAATAGGTAAGTCAATGGAAGTTTATATAAATGGCATGCTAGTTAAATCCTTGCACGCAAAGGACCATTTGGCTCATTTGCAGGAAACATTCGAGAATTTAAGGAAATATAACATGAAGCTCAACCCCAAGAAATGTGCTTTCGGGGTCGGTTCGGGCAAATTCATGGGTTTCATGGTGTCGAGAGCCTTACAAACCAAAGCTGCTCGATTCACATTGGATGAAAATGGAACATTATATAGAAGAATGTTCGATGGACCATTGGCAGTGTGTTTAGGACCAAGAGACACCGATTACTTGTGGGAACCACTCTGCCGCTGAATCACTCGTTCACAAAATCATTAGAGCATAGTACTACTAGGATATCATGGAAAAAGACGCTAAGGGGTTTGTTCGAAAATGTGATAAATGTCAAAGGTTTGCGCCGATGATCCACTAGCGTGGAGAACAACTTCATTCAGTTCTATCTCCGTGGCCATTCATAAAATAGGGGATGGATATCGTCGGCCCCTACCAACGGCCCCAGGTAAAGCTAAGTTTTATTTATTTATGACCGACTATTTCTCTAAATGGGTTGAAGCATAGGCATTCAAGAAAGTGAGAGATAAAGAGGTTATAGACTTCATCTGGGATCACATTGCATGTCGATTTGGGATACCCGCCAAAATAGTGTGTGACAAGGGGAAACAACTTATCGGCAGCAAGGTAACGAAATTCTTTGAGGAACACAAAATAAAAAGGATATTATCGATGCCGTATCATCCCAGTGGGAACGGACAGGTGGAATCGACGAACAAGACCATCATTCTAAACTTAAAGAAAATGTTGTACGACGCTACAGGGAAGTGGAGAGAAGTGTTACCCGAAGTCCTTTGGGCATATCAAACTACATCAAAGACCAGTATGGGAGCAACTCTGTTCTCCTTCGTATATGGCTCTGATGTCTTGATTCTGGTCGAAGTCGGGAAACCTAGTGCCATATTTTGGCATACAACGGAATAATCAAATCACGAGGTTATGAATACTAGCCTCGAGCTATCAGATGAAAAATGAGAAGCTATAATCGTTCAGATGACGACACAAAATTAAAGAATCGAGATATATTATAATAGAAGAACCAACCTTCACCACTTTAGAATCAGGGACTTAGGTCTGAGGAAATTCACCCTCAACACTCAAGATCCAAATAAAGGGAAACTAGGCCCAAATTAGGAAGGACCATATCGGGTCCTCGCTATCATTGGAAAGGGATCTTACAAACTTGGAACAATGGAAGGCGAACAATTGCCAAACAATTGGAATGTATCACTCCTCAAACTGTATTATTGCTAAGGTATGACTTTTACCCTTTACGTGTGTATTAGATACTATTTATTGCAGGTGTTCGATCGAAGACGTCAAGAAACTCTCCAACACGAGGACCTTAGGTTTTAAAGCACATGTTGCACTCTTTTTCCCTTAGATCGATTTTTATCCCTAATGGGTTTTTCCAGCGAGATTTTTAACGAGGCAACAATCATGTGCTACCTGAGGAAAATTCAACAGTATTCAAGGCTTCATTGCAATCAACCTCGAATACTTGGGGGGAATCACCCTTGGATGTTACATTTTCGAGGAAAATACTTCATGTCAAAAAATGGCCTCGATACGGAAACTTTATAATGGGCCAAATGGTCGAATGAGCAGTGCCCACATAGATTAGATGAGCCCCCATGGAAAAACCTGTACGCATGTATAAATTATTTCAAGAAACATTCTTTCTATATCAAACATCTTGTGTCTCAATGAAAACTTTCTACTATATGAGCACCATACTTATGATTTTGTGAGAAATATTCAAATACACCTCGAACACTCGGAGACTATCATTGATGATCGACATATTCAATATTCTAAACTTGGATTCACAAGACCTCAAAGAGGCACCCCTCGATCTATAGGCCAAGGCCGTCATTCTCGGGGACTAACACTTCGAACAAGTTCGAAGTGTTGTTGGGAAATAATCCCAAGAGGCATACCCAAAGTCTACGGCCAAATTAATGCGGCTAGGAGACATCCGAGTCCTACAATCACAATAGGACTTTGAATTCTTTGAAAAAATGGTTAACAAAAGGCTACCCTCCGCAAATAAGCAAAAGGGCTTCAATAAAATCAGCCCTAAAAATATCTTAAGTGGTATCAAATTATCTTAACACAAACGTGCTAAGGCAAAAAATACAGATGAGTTTTAATTGACATCGAACCCTCAAAAAACCCAATAGGTAAAAAATACATGCTAAGGCATAAAGAAACTTTTACTAAGTATTTTAAGCCGAAAGAAGGCATAAACCATCTTTGTCTCCCAGACCTTTGCCTTGGCCTCAGCAAGCTCGGCTTTGAGCTCCTCGATCCTTTTGGGCTAGGCTAAACCTTTCTCTTTAGCACCCCAAAGTTGGACCTCGTCGATGACAGTTTGGCCACAGCAGCCTCTTTCTTCGCAACAAGGCGGTCCATATTCTCTCTCTACCAATCACAGTCGGCTTTGACTTGGTTGACCTTCCCTCGGAGCAGCTCGATCCTTTCCAGCTTTTGCTGCAGCTGAGATATTAAAGTATTAGCCTCCACAGTTGGGTCGAGATCGTACTCTTTTAAAAGGATATTTACATGCTCGTCTAGCTCGGCCTCTTCCATACGAGCCTGGGCCAATTCAGCTCGGAGGTCTGTAAGCTTCTCTTCTTTCTGCACATAGAGGTGTTTGAGGGAATATCTTTCCTCAGTAAGACTTTTGAGATCGGCCTTACACCAGCTTCGCTCGGCTTGGGATTTGGTGAACGCTTCCCGAGAAAGCATCACAGCCTATGGAAAAGGGAGAGATATCAGATGGAAGGAAACAAAAGCAAACATAATGGCATGAGATAAAGTTTACCTAGTTTAGGAGGCGATGGGCCTCACCAAAACGATCGTCGCATCTAGGTCGGAAACATCATTGACCCCAAAGAGGCAGCTGCGGAATATATCTTCCCCATCAAGTTCCCACATCGGGGGTCTCCAAGGACTGAGCCTCCTAAAAACTACCCTTCAGAGAATTCGTGGTCGGGCAACGAATCATCAATATTGATTGCCCCAAGTGAGTCACTTGGGGCGCTCTTTCCCTTTCAAAGAGCCCTAAAACCCAACCCTTCAAGCATACTCACCATTTGTTTATCACGGCAGGAAGCATCTTTTACCCCCGATGACTCGTGGGTTTTTCTTGGAGTACCTTCCGAGATCTCTTGGTCCGAGGGTGATTTTCCTCGGCCATTACCGGCCCAACCGAAGTTGAAGCTTTGACGCTCCCCTTCTTTCAAGGTACCAGCTTGTAACCAGCATCTACCACCTCCTCTTCTACATCTTGTAGCCTTTGGGCTCAACAGGTAGAGCGGCAGAGACATCCTTCGTCTTACGAGCCTTACTCTTCTTAGGCTTCGGGGTATCGAAATGTGAGGCCCTTTTCCTTTTAGTGTCTTTGGCCAATTCGGGAGCCACCTCTGCCCCAGGCGGGTTTTGACCTCATTCTAGTGACATCCCCGAGGCCTGCATAAAGCGAAGTCGAGTATAAGTTAAAGGAAACGTTACAAGAAAAGGGCACCAAAATCTCACTATGTAAACTTACCATGATTCTTAGCCTTCCATCTGCCCCTTTCCAAGTTATGGCAGTAGCGCTCGGGAGGACGTCGCAGCCAGCTTCTGAGTCTAGTCTTCGAGGTCGAGAAGCGCGTGATGCATCCAAGAAACTGCTGCGAAATATATGAAGGCATTACATAAAGCAAACTATGGAGTACGAAGATTAATAGATAAAAAAACATTACTTACGTTCGGGGTTCCACTTCTCGGGGAACGATAGTTTCTCCTCGGGGATGAGGTCGTAGGTCCTTGCCCGCACGAATCGACTGATCCAACCTCGGTCCTTGTCTTCATCGATGCTTGTAAAAAAGGACTTCGTTGATCGGCATTGGAGCTTGATTGATCCTCGAAAAAGTTGAGGATGTTATAACCGTATGAGGTGGCTGAGAGTGAATTCCAATCCCTTGGCCTTGCTAGAGAAGAAGCGTAATGATGTGTCAGAATGAGGGATGCACCTGGACGAGGGTAACCTGGTAAATCTTGCAAAAGTCAAGGAAAACTGGGTCAAGAGGACCCAACGTGAAGGGCTAATTGTAAATAATTAGAAACCCCTCCACGTGAGTGGTAATACTTTGTTTGGGAGCAGGGATTTGTACCACGACCTCGGCCCCCCAGTTGCAGTCCTTCTTCACAGCCTCGAGCTATTTCGCCGTTATCGAGCAAATTACCTCGATACGTGTTCACATCGGACGGGGACCGACGGAGGGTTCTCGACTTTGAAGACGTTTTTTAGAAAGTTTCGGGAAGAAGAAGAAGGAGAAGCTTTCTCCTTTTGTGTGATGGTTTAGGAAGTTTTTCCATTGATTCAGATGAGATAAAGCGGAAAGAGGAAAAATTGGTGTTTTGATACTAACGTAATTGACTCAACGGATGGTGAAAGAGAAGAGATGGAGAGGGAAATACTTAGAAAACTTGGATAAGATGGAAGTAAAGTTTTGATTCAAATAAAGAGCCGATATATATAGGGTCACGGCGACTGTTCGGTGATGCTAGTGGCGGACCGTCACTGGTAAGCAATAATGCTTTGGGGAACTATACCAACTGGATGTTTCGATTACCTCGACCGCTTATGTCACGAGGATGACGTCATTACCGGGGTCTCCAGAAAATCGAGACTCAAGTCGTTTCTTCTAGTTTTACTCTAAGAAACGAGGGGACTATCTGTATACGGTGGAAATCGGGGCTACCCGATTTCGTCCTTCGGTGGGAAAAGTGATACCTTGTCGGAAGATTAGGACATCAATCTCGGGGTCAAAGTTTCTTTCCAAGGTCGAGGTCGATATCACTTACCGAGGTCAGAAGAAGGCATATTTCGAGATGATGCCAGTATAGTTCAATAAGGGAAATAGAGAGATACCCGCAATTGACCAATGATCACGACATGAGTTACAGAATAGATTGATCCTCAACAGTTAATTAGTTGTCAAATGTGATTACCTACTATAATTAGAAGTGTACCTTATTTAGGACTCCCCTATTATATAAAGAGGGATCCTGTTCATTTGTAACGATCATGATTCATTGCTAAGAAAATATACATCATTACTTTTTTGCTAATTCACTTACTATTTATCAGAGTTGCTTTGTCATTTCCTATTCCTATTATCACACCTCGAGATTGCCGTAGGTCGAGGTCAAGATTTGGCTTGCATACCAGTTTGATCTATTTTATTCTCTAATTTATCTATTTAATTTCTCGTTTATCTTGGTATTGAATTAAATCACATAATCTTAAAACCACAATAAAATTTAATTGTTAATCAAATTTTTGGGGTAAACAATCCCAATATGCAATCTTTAAGTCAATGACATGAGAAACTACCATGTTAACTAAATTTGATAATAAGAAAGAGGTATAACAATAACCTTTAGCTTCTCGACATGGAAGGCAGGATTGATGATTTTTCTGTGTTTAGCCCATTTGTCTTCCTCAAGGCTGACAAGACCTTGAGCTAATAACTTGGCGTATGGATTGGGATGAGTTTGCTTTTGATACATATAATTCTTTGTGAAAATCTCTTTTAAATGCTCAGGATCCGTGATCAACACTATTGGATACGGTCCAAACCAGACGAAAGAGTTTTTACCTGCAATAATCAGTTTTTGGTTAGAAAAGAATGGGGTATTATTACTTTTTAGCATGTGCTTAAAATTATTTACGTCTGGCAGATGATAAAATATAAAAATATTATATAATTTTTGTTTATAACATACGAAATATATATATATATATATATATATATATATATATATATATATATATATATATATATATATATATATACACACACACACACACAATAAATATACAAATTTTATAAATTTTTTCGACTATTATATTTACAGCGATTATGCAGTGTCATTTTTCCGAAAAGAATCTGGTTTCTCTACTAAGCGTGATTTCAAGGAGAAACCTAATAGGGCGAAGACTAATTTGGATGGAAAGTAGGGAAATGTTAAGGATGGGAATAAGCAGGGGCGGACCTACGCTTTGGGGTGGGGGGCACGGGCCGTTGGCCTCGGTAAAAATATTGTATATATATTCTATATATATAAGTTAATACAAGATGGATCCCTATAAATATATTATGCTGCACCCTCTATCACAAAGATTCGGTAGAAGAGTTGGTTTGTGGAGTAGTTGGTTTCTTTAAGATCCAAGTTTGAATCTTAGGTTCAACAATAAAATTAATATTTTTGATTGGGTCTCATTTGGTAATTTCAACGCCCCTACTATAATGTATTTGATTTAGTTATTTTTAATGGACCCACCCCTTTTACTTTTAGTTAAATCCCTACATCAAAAGCTTCTTCTACAATTATCTCTCTCCACACAAAAACTTCTTCCTTAATTTTCAAAGCCCATATGCAACCACTAGTTATTAGTCCGCGTGACCCTACTGCCTATAAGTATTATTAAGGTACTGTTACAATGCACCCGCTATCTTTAAATCCTGGGTCTGCCTCTGGGAATAAGTAAATTAAGTAGTGAAATTGAAAATAGTTGAATGATCATCAGTGAAATTAACCCAATTTTATGGTAAAACTTAAGTCAAGAATGATTGTAGTTGATAATCAAAGAAGAGATAACTAATAGGGCGAAGACTAATTTGGCCAGTGATGGCGCTGGCCACTAACTATGACGCTGGCCACAAACTATGACGCTGGCCACAAACTATGAAATGTCTAATTTTTTAAGCAATGGCTTCAGTCAACCAATCCCTCTCCATAACCACTCTACCATTGACTTTGTTTAATTATCTTTTCTTTTCTCGTTCGAGGGTCGCTCTCTTTTCATAACTCTCGTTTTTAACTAATAAAAAATACCATAGAACTATTGACAATAGAATATTTTACAACCCTATATGTCTTTCAAGAAGCATTAAGCCATTTATACTTTACTCTTCCTTTAATTGTCATGTCAAGTTGAAACTCGAAATGAAAATAGACTTTAATTGACATAAAGTTCAAATTCTCTTTACCATTTTTGCAAATAATATTCGTATCATCTTCCTATGTAAATTTTACCGTTTAACTACTGAAACAAGACTTAGCAAACAAACAGTAATGTCAGATCATCATGCAGACAACGGTAATTTATATGGCACTCAACAATAGGACTTAAAAACATGACCATAAAGAACAAAAATATGTATATATACCACTCTTTTCTTTCAAGTTTATGTGATTCATTAGCCGATTAGAAGCCAGAATTTAGAGTTTATGGGTTGGAGATTCTAATCGTTTTAAGTTATTGAGTTTTAAATTAATACTCCCTGTGATCCAAAATAAGTGATTTTTTGATCTTTTTCTTGTGGTCCAAAATACGTGATTTTTTCAGATTTCAAGAATAAATAATTTTTTCCTAGATTGTGCTTAGAGTAAATAGTGTTAGAATAGTGTTAGGAGTGTTTATGTGAGATAGTAAAGGTTAATCGAGTAAATTACATTGTTAATTAATGCTAAAAATGGATTTCTTAATCTGTATGAAAACATCCAAAAAATCACTTAATTTGAACTAGAGGGAGTAATTATTAAGTATTCAATAAAATAAGACAAAACAAGGTTTGAATCAAAGGTATTTGATAGGCTGAACCTACTCTAACACTCTAAGCTCTGCCTTGTCTTTTATTATATTTTAATAATAGAATTTTATAGCTACATAAATATTACGATATGTTTACGTTTTCAAGAGTTTTATAATTACAAAAATGTAAGTACATGACATATTTAAGATCATAGGTTCTTAATTTTTTTTTCCTTTGGCGAACTCCATATCCAATCAAATAAGGTTATAATTAAATGAAATGAATTGGAGGGAGTAATAATTCTTAAGTTATCTATTGGGAAAGAAAAGGAAACGTACCATTTTTGTTGATGGCGTTAAGGAAAAAAGGGATGAGCCTTTGAGCAATATCATCAGAGAAATTGATGGGCTTAGACTTGGCTTCTATTATGCTTTTCGTTAGTTCTTTTAGATCTCCATAGAGTAGCTTGTATGGATTTCCCTTGAGACCCCTCTCTCTCAAGCAATTCTCCATTTTCTTTGGCCTAAACCATGCCCAGTTCAACACTTTCCATGTATATATCAAAATAATTGCAACAATTACTACTGCTATTATGTTGTAAAGCATCATCTCCGTGAAAGGATTTACCTCAGCTGCTTCATCTTAATATACTCTTAAATAGGGAGAAGGTAACTACACTTGTTAATTTCTTGCTCTAATATGGACAAGATATATAAGACCACTTATTCTCTCTAAAATATCGACGACAAAAACTATTGTCCAATACTAAATAAAGACGGTTGTCCAATTGATGTGGAGCCTGGACCCACTCCATTGACATGAAATTTAGAGAGGATGGATGTCAAAAAAAAGTTTACTACTACCTCCTATTCAAATCAAGTGACTTTTTAATTTCTTTTTTTTTGGTTTAAAATTAATGATTCAGATTTTAAGAATAAATTAATTATTATTTTTTATATTGTATTTGGAATAAAAATAGTGTTGGAGCATGTGTTAGAAGTATTTATGCAAAAAGATAGTAAATATTAATATGATCAATTTTATTGTTAATTAATGTAAGAAAATGATTTTTTTAATCTGTGTGAGAACAACTAAAAATCGTTTATTTTGAACCAGAGATAGTATTGTGTATTAAAATCTTATCCTTTTATGTGTTTTCTACTCTTTTAGTATACTTCATTGTTAATGATTATAATTATTTATTCCCTCTAGTTCGCAACAAGTGGTCAATTTATTTTTTTATTTTGGTTCAAAATAAGTGTCTGATTCTGTAATCAAGATAGGATTCAATTATTTTTTTACAAAATAGCATTTATGTACATATTCCTAAAAAGTTTTCTTAGTCCTCACATTAAATTTTTGAGCAGGGGGAGTTTAGTTATAGTATGTATTTTCGTATAGAATTTAATATTTTTTTAATCGATATATTAAAAATAAATTAAATATTTATTGTAAATCAGAGAAAGTAATAAAAAAATAGCTCAATACACTAAATATTTTACATTCAAGAAAGATTTGGGAAGGCCGTATCTCAAGTATATGATTCAGACAATCTATTCCTTGTTGATGGCTTTCACGATTTCTTCTCGCTCATTTTAATTATTTAATATTTATTTAAACGAAGTTAATATAATGTAATGAAAATTTTAGTGAGAATAATTGGTAGTTGGGAGAAAAAGCGGACAAAAGACTCGTTAAGCGTGCAGTCTCTGGCATAAGGAATAATCCAAGTCGGTCTACGAAATATTCCTTATGAAGGAACTTTGTATCATCTAATTTATCCATTAACACTCCTAAAAAGTAAAAAATAAAATAAAAAATTTGAGAAGGACAAATTTTATAACTAAACAAAAAAATGGATTATTAATTTTATTTAGTACAAATTATCAAAAATTCTATTAGCTCCAAGTGATTTTTTAAACATATTAGCAAAGAAATTCGTATTTCTTTTGTAATTTATTATGTTTTAATATTTTGAAAGTATATTTTATCACTAGAAGATACTCTTTTTTTTTATTTTATGAATCTAATTAATTCTCTTGCATTTGGAATAGCGAACGCGTAAGATGATGATTTAAAAGTTGAAAAGAAAAGGTGGCTATCTGGATTTAAGAAAATTTCGCGTTCTCACAAGGCTCTCGTTTTCCTTTGAAATGGACGACAAATAGCTAAAGAAAGTGACAGCAAAAATCAGATTCTACTTCCTTAGCTTATTTATTGTTCTCTGTTTATATTTACTTTAATGACAGGGCGACTCAAACACATATGTGATCTGAAATCAAAGTTAAATGTGAGGGCTAATTTTCTTTTTTTGAAAACGATTCTAATATATTATTATAATTTTTTGTAATTATTTTCTTCTAATAATTCTTTTTCAATTGATACTTTAGCCGACCAACACACTAAATTTTTTAAAACATTATTGGTCTTAGGTAATATAAGTATTTGGAAAAGAATCAAATCTTTTTTTATTGAGTATATCGATTAAACTATATTACTTATGTTAACAGTTTTAGTTCAGAAAATTGTCAACTTAAATTCACACGTTACGAGAACTATTCACACTATCTATATATAAGTAAGTCAAAAGATTACTTTATTTACGTATCTAAAGAATTTCTTTCTTTCTGTATGAAAAGTCTACTTTTGCATTAAAGAAAATAAATATTACTATTTTAAAGTACATATAAACCTGTTATTTCTAAAAACTAGGGTTCCAAAATTTTTAGGGCCTAGCAGCTTGTTTGAATGGTTGTTCCTAACGCATTGTATCATATTGTTATTTTAAATATAATATTTATTTTTATTATTACTTTAGCTAGTATAACAATTCGCACGATGCGCAAAAAATTGACAGAATATTAATCTAATAAAATTATGATCTAATATATTATATTAATTTAATAAATATTAGTTATATTTTATTATTTAATATAGTATATAGAAATATAATACAATCAATAAAAAATTAAAAAACAACAACAATATAGTAATCAAATAAATTGGTTGATCCTTTTTATTTCTATTATTGAATTAGCAAGTACTTAATATTATTAATATTTTTTTTGAGTGTTATTTATTTATATTTTATTTTTAATTAATTCAAAATATAAATATCATAACATTATCTCTATCCCCCTCTTTTCGTACATTCCTTTCTATTATAATACTTATTTGATTAGTTTTCAAATTTTGTAGTTTATTAAAATTTTAAATAAAGTAATATGTTTTAATTATATATTGACCACAGTTACAGGTAGTATATATATATATATATATATATATATATATATATATATATAGAGAGAGAGAGAGAGAGAGAGAGAGAGAGTGTGTGTGAGAGAGTGAGAGAGAGAGAGAAATTACTATATATATATAGTGATTTCTCTTTCTCTCTGTCTCTCTATATATATAGAGAGACTACTATATTAGAAAGAAATCACTCCTCAATTTAAATTGGCAATTTTTATTTCTTTATTTTCATTTTTTTATTTTGAAATAATTTTAAAACTCCAAATTGAAACCATACCCCATTTAAATTGGTAATTTGTTTATTTCTTCATTTTATTTTTTTTTTTTAAAATAATTTTAAAATTCTAAATTGAAACTATTCCCCAACTTGAATAGGTAGTTTTTTAATTAATATTTTTGTTTTTTATTGTAGCTAATTTAAATATTTTTATTTTTTTGTTTTAAATAACTTTAAAACACCAACTATAAACTAGTTCCCAATTTGAATAGAAAGTTATTTTTTTTTTCATTTAATATAGATAATCATAATATATTTATATTTATTAATTTAAAAAGTGTAACTAATTAATTCAAAATTTAAAAGAAGTTTTTTAGTTAAAAGGTAGTTTTTTTTATCTTAACAATGTTGTGGTTGTGACACTTGTCTTAATAATATGCTTTTGCCTCTCCTTTTATTATATATAAATTTTATTGCTCGTATCGTTAAATACATCGTTATGTAACGACGAAAAGTGCTTAAAGAAACGGCATATTTGGTATGGTATCATCGTTTCTTTGCTTTTTCCCTCTCATCACCCTTCTTTATTATTTAATAACCATATTTTATTTCTTTATCCTACTTTTTTATATAATAATTCTACTCCATATTCTATTTTTTCTTAATAATATTATAATTTTGTTCATATTGTTAGTACGTGACATCATAAAACGACGGCAAATAATACAATCTATTTAAACGTTATATTCATCAAATAATACAATACAGTACGATTCATCGTAAAACGACACATAACTAACAATCCAAATAAGGTGTAAGCCACAAGCCTTATAATTAGAGCCGGCTTTGTTTATAGTGATCTTGGTAGAATCCGTCATTTATAAATGATTGCGTAGTTCTCCACACCGTCTTTTATAAATATGAATCATGATTATTGGGGTTATATAACATATGTCCAAATTAAGGATACATTAGTTGTTTTTCATTGGCCAAAATGCAAATTACATGCCATAAAGGTATATTCTTTTTAACTTCGTGAAATCATATAAAACATGTCATTTGTGACAATTACATCTATACTTTTGAAAGTTTATATATATATATATTAAAGGATGAAAATATCTTAGAAGTATGATGTCTTCTCGTTAGGAGCATGTAATATAAAAATTTGTTATGCATTATACTTCGCAACAATATTATGATTTTGACCTCTTCAACTATGAAAACATTTCTTGAAAAGTCGAAATTATGAGGTATTTAATTTGGTGGATATTGATATGCAAAATTCAATCCATTTATTGCTCTTCCTTATGTAGTTGAAAGTTTGAGTTGCATCTATGGAAAGCGCTACACTACTAAAAAAATTTCACCTATGGCTACGGGTGGCAGGCCGTACCAATAGGTAAGAAAAACGTTGCCATAGATCTAGTGCTACGGTTCAGCGCCCATTCCACAAGCTGGCGTGGCTATAGAGCTTATGGAACAGTTTGTGGAACGGTTCAGATAACCGTTGCTATAGTATAGTCTATCGCAACGGTTTTTCCTCTTCATGTTGGAACGATTATTCTCATCAATTGCAACAGTTACTTTTCGTTACCATAACGTCAAATGCAATGGTCCATAACCGTTACTATATCTAATTAAACCGTTACGGGCATGACAGAAACGACAATGATTTCTTTAAGAAATTGCAACGGTTGAACTATCTATTGCAACGGTTTTTAGAATATTTTGAAACGATTTACAAGTCCTATTGCAACGGTTGAACAACCTATTTTAACAGTTTTTACAATATTTTGGATTATTCCAGGTCCTATGGCAACGATTTTGTTAGTTGTAATAATTTAATTGAATTGTAAATAGTTCCCCTGTTGTAAATAAAGATTTACATATATATACACTAAACTATAAAACACTAAAATTTATATAAATAACAAAATAAAACTATTCGTAATCCAAATTATCTAACAAGCTAATAATAAATCCATAGGTAGTGATGAAACCGATAAGTACATACATTTGATATTTCAAGATCAAAAGTTTTAAAATGTTTTGATAACAAACATTCTTAGAAACAACCACATGCATCTACAACAATCAACAATTCAAAAATCTCTTAAGCGTGGCAAACAATCTATCTCACAAATATCAGTGTGAATTAATTCCAAAAGCGTGAATTCACATTGAACTGACTCAAAAAGCTTTTTTGTTATCTTGCACTTACTAAAGGTAAAATACTTAGCAATATGATCTTTTCCATAATTTTTTATTAATCCATAATCTACCATAATTTGAATGGATCTAAAATTTACGTGACCTAGACTTTCGTGCCATAAATCTAGAGACTCCATAATATAAGCAGAAATATTTTTACTATCAATATTGAGTTTGAACATGCCATTTATAGCATAGCCTTTGCAACAACCCGGCCGGTTATTTTTAGAATTTACACCACGATTTCCCATTTACTACTTTCCCTAAGTTCATTTCTACTATTTTAGTTTGTCGGGACGTTCAGTTCTAGGATTCGGAGTGTTTTGGGACACTTAGTCCCTAAACGAGAGCTTTAGAGTTGAAAAATGGTCTGTATTTGAAGCAATATGAAAACGACCTCGAAATGAAAATCTGATGGTTTCGTTAGCCCCGTTAGGTAATTTTGGGGTTAGGAGCGTGTTCGGAATGTAATTTGGAGGTTCGTAGCTCATTTAGGCTTGAAATGCCGAAGTTTAAAATTTTTGAAGTTTCGGTCCGATACTAAAATTTTTATCCGAGGGTCGGTTTGGGATTCCGAAAGTTGATGTAGCTTCGTCATGTCATTTTGGATGAGCGTGAAAAATTTCAGATTATTCGAACAAGTTTTGGGCAAGTTTTTTATCGAAAGTGTGTTTGGTTAGAATTTGAAGTTCATATGCTTGAATCTTTAATTAATTTGTGTTTTCGGCGTTGTTTTAGGTGGTTTAAAGATTTAAGAAAGTTTGAACGATGTTATGAGACATGTCTACACGTTTGGTTGAGGTCCCGGGGGTCTCGGATGTGTTTCAGATGCTCAACGGAGTAATTTGAAATTAAAATTCATAGAAGAAATTGCAGGTCTGATATTCTTCTACGCGTTCGCGTAGAAGGCATCACGTTCGTGATGGATTAAATTCCTTCTCATCGCATTCGTGTCCCCTTATACGTGTTCGCGTAGTACATTTCTGGAAGGTGTCAAATCCCTTCTTCATGTTCGCAATTCTTTTGTCGTGTTCGCGTGGCTTCACCTAATTCCTCATCGGGTTTGCATTCCATCTATCGCGTTCGCGTAGGCCATCGATCCCAGGACTTTGTGTTAGCATCCCTCCCTCCCTTCGCGATCGCGTAGGTCAATCCCCCCCCCCCCCCCCCCCATAATTTTATTCTTAGCGAACACTTGATAGCTTCTGCATTCGCGATGGTCTAAATACCCGTCTGGCAGATTAAAAATCCCATTTCTAGGATTCACCATTTTTATAATATTTTGACTTCTAGAGCTCGGCTCTTGGCGATTTTTGAAGAGATTTTTACCTAAAAAATTTGGGTAAGTGATTCCCACTCGATTTAGACCATATTCCATGAATCTCCTCTTAATTTCACCCTTTAATTTCGTATTTTTGAATAGGAAGTGTGTAAAACTTCTTAGGCCTAATTGTGAGGATTTAAGGGGGCATTCGACCTGAAATTTGGGAGATCTTTATATGGTTGGACTCGTGAGAGTATGTGGGTTCTGAAAAAGTAAAAATATTTTGATTCGGGACGTTGGCTAGAGGGTCATTTTGGTAATTTTACCTATTTTTGCGCCACAGCTTTAATTTTAATAGTCAAATAAGTTGTTGGCAATATTATTTATGATTTGGAATTGAATTGAATAGATTTGGGCCATTTAGAGTCGGATACTCGTGGCAAGGGCATCGTTCCCTAGTTGATTTTGTACCGGTTCGAGGTAAGTGACTTGTCTAACCTTGTGTGGGGGACCTCTTCCCTTAGGACATCTTATGTGTTGTTTTAATTGCTTTGTACGCAAGGTGACGAGCATGTACTTGTGCAAATTGTTAAAAATCCACTTTACCTGAATTGATCAAATCGTGTTTTCTCTATTATTTGACTGATTTAAATGCAATATTAAATCTGTATTAGTTAGAGAAGTATAACTAGATAGAATTAACTGATTAATTTCTTAATTGCCTTAATTGAAATTACGTGAAGCATGTTGGGCCAGAACTTAACTGTTACTTGTATTTGTGTATTTCATTCTCTAAATATTTTCCCGTTTTGTATTTGTGTTTTTACATTGGGACTGCGGGTTCAATTCCCGGAGATCCTTTGCTACTGATATAATAGACTGCGGGTTCAATTCCTGGAGATCCTTTCTATTTATATAATGTACTGCGGGTTCAGTTCCCGGAGATCCTTGCTACTGATATAATGGATTGCAGGTTCGATTCCCAGAGATCCTTTGCTACTGATATGATGGACTACGAGTTCAATTTCCGCGAGATCCTTGCTATTGATATTGTGGACTACGGTTTCGATTCCGGGAGATCCTTTGTTACTGATATGACGTACTACGGGTTCAATTCCCGGAGCTCCTAGATATTTAAATGAGATAGACTACGGGTTCAATTCATATGATATCCAATGAACAATTGAGAAATACTTGTTATGTTATTTCCTTGTTTAGCTTAATTGTCATTGACTTGTAGCTTCTATCATATTTTGTTATCATTTCACATTTTTTCCTGATTTACATTGTTCGTTATTGTTATTACATTTATTCTTAGTAGGGCCCTGGCCTTCCTCGTCACTATTCAACCAAGGTTAAGCTTGGCACTTACTGAGTACCGATGTGGTGTACTCACGCCTCTTCTGCACATGTTTTTCATGTGCAGTTCCAAGTACTTCTGACCGAACTTTCTTTCAGTGGTGCATGCGACATATTCAGCGACTTGACGTATATTCTGTCGCGTCCGCAGACCGAAGAGTTTCCTTCTACTTTACCTTATAGTTAGCAGTTTCATTTCATGTGTTCAGTTGTGTAGACATTTCTGGATGTTAGAGCCATAACTTATATTCTTTTAGCCTGTGTTGCCCGTGAGTTGTCGGGTCTTTGAGAGAATTTTAGAGTGTTAAGTGTTAAAGTGTATGTGCCAGGTGGCAATTTTATACATTGTTTATGTTATTCAGTTATGATTATAAATTCCGTAAATTTGTTATTACTTCCGCAACGTGTTAGGCTTACCTGGTCGCTAAGACTGGGTGCTGTCATGACGTGTTCACAATTGGTGAACTATGGTCGTAATAGCCTTTTCCCATAAATATGTCATTCTTAGATAAAATTAATTTATCTGACTCAAAAATTATTAAACCATGCTTCAAAAGTAGTGTACCTGACACCAAGTTCTTCCGAATGTCAGGAATATGCAATACATCTTTTAACGTGACCATCTTTCCTGAAGTAAACTTCAACTCAACAGTTCCTTTTCCTTTAACCTTAGTAGAGGACTAGTTTCCCATATGCATGACTTTATCGTCCCCCACTAATTCATAGGTCTTAAAAGTATTTTGATCACCTGATATATTACGAGTTTCACCGGTGTCTATCCATCATTCGACTTGATTTTCTGCTACAAATGCTTATGTGACCATCGCTACAAGTTCATCATTTCTATTATTGTTGACTTTTTCTTTCTTCTTTTCAGCTTTAAGAATTTTACAATTACGAGCATAATGACCAATTTTATGACAGTTATAACATTCAATTGACTTAGAATTAGCACTAGTACGCTTAAATTTTTTACATTTCTTTGTCTTTGTAAATTTCTTTTTATCTGGCTCCCTTTTGGTTGATTTCTCTTCAACCACGTGAGCTTTCATGACAGGTTCCTTGAAAATACTATTGTCACGATTTTTACTCTCTTGTTCAATTTGCAAATGCTGTAATAATTGTTCAAGGGTAAAATCTTCTTTAATTTCTTATGTAAAAGTTGCTTTTGTACTCTTTCCATGACAGAGAAATTTTGAAATAGTAGCACCAACATGAAAGTTTTCATCAAGATTAATTCCAGGAATAATAATTTTATTAGCTATAAACTGGAATTCTTGCACCTGATTGGTGATAGACTTGTCATCAATCATCTTGCACTCCACATGATTTGAAACAAGAAACTTCTTTGAGCTCGCCTCTTCTGCCAAATAAATAGCTTGAAGAGTATCCCAAAGTTCTTTGGCATATTTGAACTTGGCAGTATATTTATCATAATATTTGTTGGTCATTGCTCCAAGAATATAATTCTTGCATAAATAATCATCATCTTGCCACTAAAGAATTTGTTCTCTAATCGAAGTAGCCTCATTAGTTACTACCTCAGAATTAGGAGCATTGGGACAAGGTTGTTCAAGTACATATGTTAACTTCAAATGACATAGAAAGAATTCCATCTTTCCACGCCATCTAGGAAAGTCTTTGCCATCAAATATTTTAAAATTTGGATTTGGCAAATATGAAACACCACTCGAAAATGTTGTAGTAGCAATAGAAACAACTTTCTTCAAATTGTTAGAACAAGAATTACAATAATATTAGAAAATAAACTTGCTTGGCTTAGAGGCACGTAGAGAAAACGTTTTCTTAAAGATAGTTGGAGTCTCTTCCACGAGCATTTAACAGAAGAATAAATGACAACTCTATCTCCGGAATTCAAGAAGCGACACAACAAGTAGTATTCAAGAATGTTGCTCTTCTATTTTTTGAATCCATGATTTCACTATTTGATCAATGTCTCTTATAATATTTTAAGGGAAAAGTAGTTGTGAATTGCTTGTCTTTTTCAAAGAAAATCTGTCCTATTTATAGGCTAAAGACTCTTCAAAGATAAGTTTATCATTTAATAAGTTCATGAATATATTCATGAATTCGGAAGATCAAATGTTTTTGCTAAAACCAAAACGTATGTAGTAAATCAAAAATGAATTAACGTTCATTCACTTTGAAAAATAATACAACAACAATAACAACAACTATCCAGTGTAATCCCACGGAGTGCAGTTTGGGGAGGGTAATATGTACGCAGGCCTTACCCCCACCCGCAAGGACAGAGAGATTGTTTCCAATAAAAGTCTTTTGTAAATAAATCAATTTATTATATACATTGTTTCAAATTGATTGAAACACTTATTCCAACAGAAACATCATAAAACTTAAGCTGAACTAATACAACACTGTAGAATAAGGAAAAAAAACGGAACAATTCTGATAACGTAAACCAAACTGCAATTTTTAAAATCAAGGCCTGACTTCAGCCAACACGCGATTATTTTAGCATCAATTCACTTGATTGATACATGGAGAATTCAACGCCAACAACAACAACAACAACGACAAAATATCCGGTGTATTTTCACAATGTGGGGTCTAGGAGGGTAGTGTTCATGCAAGCCTTGCATATTGTTTCTGGAAGACTCTCGGCTCAAAAAAAGTATTTCTCAGCAGTTTTGAAATGCCAGGTGATCTAATATATCACAGCATATATAATTCTAAAGTTTGCGCATAAGGAGAGGAGCACCATACTGTGGATGAATAGTAACTACATGAATTGGAGCATGTGTATAAGATGGAGATATTTCAAAGGAGAATCGTTGCAAGATCATAGCTATAGCCATTTTTGCTTCCAACATTGCAAAGTTTTGTCCAATGCATATTCGAGGTCCCCTTCCAAATGGTATAAATGAAGCTTGTCCATTTGTTGCCTTAGACACACCTTCACTGAACCTTTCTGGTTTGAATTCCTTTGCGTCTTCACCCCATATTTCCTTATCATAATGTACTAACATAGCTGGAATAACTAGTAGCACTCACTCCCCCAATTTGACTTCTTCTTTGTTCCTTCTTCCGAGTGATGGTAAAGGGGGAAATAGCCTTAACGTCTCGTACAAGATCATTGTTATCTATGGAAAAACTTAAGTGCATAAATTGGCAATAGAATTAGTCAGTTTCTGAATGATCATGTTAAAATTACTTACAATTTTGAGACGACTTAGTCCTTCAAAATCTGGTTTATTATCTCCAAAGACCTGCAAAACCTCCCCTCGAGCACGTACTTGCCACTCTGGATGTAGGCACAACAAAATCATAGTCCAAACAAGCAACACTGAAGTTGTCTCTTGGCCAGCAAAATAGAATAACTTGCATTCTTCAATCACTTCTGTTGTTGTTATTCCGAAATCTTTGCTACCAAATTGTTCGATTTCTTTCATATTGGATTCAAGTAATAAGCCTAATAAGTCTTCATTACTAGTTTCCCCTGCTTTCATTGCTCTCAATCTTTTGTCTACCATACGCCTAATTGTCGTTTGAATTTCCTTTTCGATTTCCAGCATTCTCTTGTTTCTTTTAGTAGGCAAGAACCTAATAACAAAATTTAAGTAAACAGAGGAAAGTCTTTAAATCTGCGATACTATGTAATAGAAATTTGAAGAATAGATTAATGTACCTTGACCCTGGTATATAAATTGAAAAAGCTGCTTCCATTACATGCTCAGCTTGTTCTTTCTGAAGTTCAAATACTATTCTTCCTTCTTCATAACTACTCCCAAATGCAGTACGAGAAATGACTTCACCAGTCATTAATTGAAAATGTGGCCATACATCGAGCTCGAATGATGTTTCCTTTGGAACAATCTCCTCCCATTTGCTTACCATTTCGTCACAACTCTGATAAAAACATGGCAGCATATTCTGTACAAAGGAAATGAATATATATACCACACCTTGTTAATGTAGAAGGATAAATTTTACTTATGATCACTGAACTTTATCAATTAAATATATGCAACGGAAAAGGTCCAAATACCCTCCTAAACTTTACGATAAGGTCTATATATAACCCTTGTTTATTTAACAAAATATTTTTTTTTTGTAAAAACTAAAAATTATTTGTTGAAAGTAATTTCTTCAGTTCTTAAAAAACGAAAATATTTTATTAAAAAACAATTTTTTTCCTGTTTTTACAACAACAAAATAACAATTTTTACAAATTTGTTTTTCCAGTTTTTACAAACAAAATCTTTAAAAAAAACTAAAGAATGAAGAAAACAATATTTGTCAAAAGCGAAATAATTTGTTGAAAATATTTTATTCAGTTTTTAAAATATAAAATATTTTTAAAAAACTGAAAATGTTCTAATTCATCTGTTTTTACTTTTTTTCATTTTTTACAAATATGTTTTTACAAAAAAAAATATTTTGTTAAAAAAATGAGTTTTGCAATTTTTTCAAAGTTTTACAAAAAGAAATTAGAACATTTCCAAAAGAAAAATAAATTTCATTTTGTGAAACTTTAAAAAAATTGCAAAACTCATTTTTTTAACAAAATATTTTTTTTTTGTAAAAACTTAAAAAAATTGTAAAAACAGAGGAATTAGAACATTTTCAGTTTTTAACAAAATATTTCATTTTTTAAAAACTGAATAAAATATTTTCAACAAATTAGTTTTTTTTGAAATTTTTTTCTTCATTTTTTAGTTTTTTAAAGATTTTTTTTAAAACTAGAAAAACTGGAAAAACAAATTTGTAAAAATT
Organism: Nicotiana noctiflora; assembly: GCA_032618575.1. Classification (NCBI taxonomy): domain Eukaryota; kingdom Viridiplantae; phylum Streptophyta; class Magnoliopsida; order Solanales; family Solanaceae; genus Nicotiana; species Nicotiana noctiflora. The sequence continues at coordinate 304,145 of JASVEL010003345.1, forward strand.
GTTTTTTTGTAAAACTAGAAAAAAAAACATTATTTTTAACAAAATATTTTCGTTTTTTACAAACTGAATAAATTATTTTCAACAAAATATTTTTAGTTTTTACAAATATATTTTTACAAAAAAAAAATATATTGTTAAAAAATGAGGGTTATATATAGACCTTATCGTAAAGTCCAGGGGGTATTTGACTCCGTTTAAAGTATAGGGAGGTATCGGGGCCAATAATGTAACGGCAAGGTTGGATATGGGTGTCACACCTCCTTTTGGCGCACCCGCGAGAGCGCGTGGGAGTTTTTCCAATTAAAGGACAATCGAAACGGGATTTATTTATTTAGTTCAGAGTCGCCACTTGGAAAAATAATGGTGTTCCAAGTCACCGGTTTTAATCCCGAACCGAGGAAATTTATGACTTTGTATTATAGTCTGCGAAATTAGAAACCTGGATAAGGAATTCTGTTAACCCGGGAGAAGGTGTTAGGCACTCCCGGATTCCATGGTTTTAGCACGGTCGCTCAACTGCAATTTTTGTTTCTATCTGATTTCTTTATATATTTTTATTTATGTGCTTTAACCTCTGTGCAAATTTTAACTTTTAACCGCTTTTGATTATTATTATTATTATTATAAGAATTATTATTATTATTATTTTAACAAAGAATTGCAACGTTGTGAAAATGTATTTCGAACCACGTCGCACCAATGCACCCGTGGTTGTCAACACATTTCGACTCCGTTGAGATTTGGATTTGAGTCACATAAATGTGCACTCGAGTTTAAGGAGATAAGATTATTAAATACGCGCCTAAAGATACTAACGCGTTTTGTGTTCGGGAAAGGCCGTGGAATCCGCTAAACAGCACATCCCGGAATCTAAATATTTTTCGTAATAATCGTCTGTTGAGGGCCCGCAATTTGCGTGTTATTTTGGCGAGGCTCGTCTCGCTTATTGTTTAAGGGCTCATTACCCTTTTATTGTTTATTGTTTTAAATGAATTACAACGTAGTGGAAACGTATCTCGAACCACGTTGCACCAGTGCACCCGTGACTTTTGACACGTTTCGACTTCGTTGAGATTTAGATTTGGGTCACATAAATGTGCACCCGTATTTGAGAAGGTAGTATTAGAATACGTGATTAAAGCAACTACGCATTTATTATCTTTGGAGAACACCGTAAAATTCGCTATACGGTTGATCCCGAAGTCTAAGTATTTTTATATATATATACATTTATGAGGGCCCCGCAATTTGTATAATTTTGTTAGGCGAGGCTCATCTTATTTTATTAAAGGCCAATCCTAAAGTGACTATGATTTCTACTCTACCCTTTGTCTCAAATAATAAAAGCAATATCCTAATTGATAAATAAGTTGGATTGTATCATGTAAAACTATATATGCAAACTTTAAATTAGGCCTCAAATCAGATTATTCCCTCATGGCCTATGTCATTAAAGATATAATTACAGTCAACTTCGTTATCAATCCCAAACAAGAAATACCCAACAACAAAATCATTCTAACAACATTACTCAAAAGTAATTCAATATCAATCTATGAGAACATTGCAAACACGAGCAATTAAACCCAAATAACAAGAAAGAAGCAAAGTAAACAAGATATATTCCATGAAAGTATAAACCAAATCTTCGCAAATAGTTAAAACAATAACATAAAGGATAAGGAAGAACCGACCTTAAAAGAAGCTTTCTTTATATTTAGCCTTTGTTCGGATGTACGAGTAAGCAACGAAGATGAGAAACTAAATGGAAAATCCATGAAACATCAACAACGGAAATGACGAGCAATATACTTGGAACCTCGGATTGGACTACGAACGGGATCGGAACCTCTTGGCCGAACACGAGCATCTCATTGCAAATCCGATTTTTGTTTCGATTTTTCTTCCTCTTGAAGTAAAATCTAATCAAAGTGAAAAATGGTATACCTTTCCAGTATTATGATATCGTTCTCCATATTTATGAGTGTATGTGTGGCATAAAATTCTTAAGAATGAGAGGGTCTACGCCATTTTAGTTGTTTCTGTCGCTGTATATTACTTGTATGCAGAATGTATATCGTGTATACAACTCTCTCCAAATTCCGTTTTTCTCTCCTCTTTTCTTTTTCCAGTCCCGTTTTTCCCTCCTTGCTGCCGTTCTTTCTTCTTTGTGAAGAAGAAAAAGCCGTAACCTTTTGTTTCTTTTCTTCTTCCGTTTTTTTTCTTTTTGTTTTTCTTCTTCTTTTTCAAGAAGAAGATGTATCTCCTTTCAAAATTTTTTCTTTCTTCTCTTTTAACTCCTCTCTTTGCTGCCGTTGTTCTCCTTCTTAAAGAAGGAGATCTCTAGTATTTGTTTGTACCCCTTTTTCTTTTTAAAGAATCAAACCCATCTCTTTTTGTTTTTTTCTTTTTTTGTTTTTATTCTCTTTTGCCATTTTCTAATAATTCTCCCATCCCCCCATTATGTGTTGTCCCTATAGTGTGTGTATGTGTGGGTATGGGTTGGTTTTGTCCGTGTCCCCCACATGTGTGGTGGACTCGGATTATTATGGGCTAGGTCCGAAAAATTATAAACCGGGTAGTTTGAAACCGAATATTATTCTTTGTCCGGAACCGAGAATGAGAACATGGTGTTATTAATTAATCTTACGTAAGTAAAATAACTATAATGTTCATAATTAAAATAAAACTATTTTTTTATATTTTTCAAGTTTGAAATAACTACAAAATATTAATGAAGCTATTTTTTTTATTATTTTCGTTTTTTATAAAAAGATAAAAATATAAAGTACTATTTTTATATTTTTCAAGTTTAAAATGACTACGAAACATTAATAAAACTATATTTTTTGTTATTTTTTATCTTAAGGTAAAAATAAAGTAAAAGAGTCAAATTTAGTTAAAATAGCTATATTAAAACTAAACTAAATATTTTACGCTAAAAAATATAAAAATCTCGGGGAGGGTCAAAAATCACGCGTTTACAGCTGCCCCTCTTTGACTGAAAACACAAAGAGTTTTCAGACAAAGAACGACTAGACAAGTGTTTTTGACCTGACCCTTATTGGGAGGGACTAAACTAAAAGAAGAGGAATGCGACCGAGCCCTTGTATCTGAGCTGCCTACATATCCTTGGCTATAAAGGAATCGGGCCACGTGTAGTTCGAAAGTGAGTGAGGAAGGGGTATACCGAGGTGGAGAGCCAGTCGAGGTGTCGTTCCGTCGAGGTTCTGTTCCATCGAAGTTCCGGTCCGTGGTCCTGCTATTACATCAAAAATCAAAACATGAGAAAGACTAACTAAGCCTATTAGCTACCAGTTACAAGATTCCTATCTATAAGTCTTCTGAAGCTTGATCTTGAGTATTGGTTGGTGCTTCATACGGACTCTAAATTTGAACCTTGATACTTGCTAGTTGCAGGTGCTGCTTTTCGGATCAAGACCAGGTATACGTTGCTTGTGATCTCGGCCATGTCTTGGGCACACCACATCTTTCATCAACTTCTGCACTTAGATTAACACCTTGCCTTTTTTTTTTTATTGTGACTAAACTTCTGTTGATCCCCTCGGACTGTTGACTCGCATTCTGGTTGCAAGCTTCTTTTGTTGCTATCTTGCATTGCACTCCGAAGTGATTTTCCTTACTTGTGATCTTCGAGCTATTCTCCTTCGAAGTCTGAAGCTATCTTTTCTGATCCTTGTTGCCTTCCTTCTGATTCATGCTGGGGATTTCCGTTACACTCTGCCGCTTTCTTGAAACAACTTCAAAATAAATCGCCACTCCATTCTTCAGGCGGGCTCCCTGACTTCAACTACAATTTCAAAATTAAATTGCCACTCCATTCTTCAGGCGGGCTCCCTGACTTCCACTACAACTTCAAAATAAATCGCCACTCCATTCTTCAGGCGGGCTCCCTGACTTCCATTGCAAACTCTTATCTATCTTTCCAGCTTGACCTTGTCATGTTCATTGCTATCTTGCTAGTTCTGATGTTTCTTCACATGCTTCTCCTCTTCTGACGATTGTTATTTTGGTCTATCTTGATTGCCGAACTCCGACCATTGGTCCCTTCCTTGTGATCTTCGAACTATTCTGCTTCGAAGTCTGAATCTATCTTTCTGATCCTTGTTGCTTTCCTTCCGATTATGAACTTGGATTCATGCTGGGGATTTCCGTTACATTCAACCGCTTTCCTCAACCAAATTCAAAAATAAATCGCCACTCCATTCTTCAGGCGGGCTCCCCGACTTCCACTACAACTTCAAAATAAATCGCCACTCCATTCTTCAGGCGGGCTCCCTGACTTCAACTATAACTTCGAAACTAAATCGCCACTCCATTCTTCAGGCGGGCTCCCGACTTCAACTACAACTTCAAAATAAATCGCCACTCCATTCTTTAGGCGGGCTCCCCTGACTTTAACTACAACTTCGAAAATAAATCGCCACTCCATTCTTCAGGCGGGCTCCCCGACTTCAACTACGACTTCAAAATAAATCGCCACTCCATTCTTCAGGCGGGCTCCATGACTTCAACTACAACTTCGAAACTAAATCGCCACTCCATTCTTCGGGCGGGCTCCCGACTTCAACTACAACTTCAAAATAAATCGCCACTCCATTCTTCGGGCGGGCTCCCTGATTTCAACTATAACTTCGAAACTAAATCGCCACTCCATTCTTCAGAGGCGGGCTCCCCGACTTCAACTACGACTTCAAAATAAATCGCCACTCCATTCTTCGGGCGGGCTCCCGACTTCAACTATAACTTCAAAACTAAATCGCCACTCCATTCTTCGGGCGGGCTCCCCGACTTCAACTACGACTTCAAAATAAATCGCCACTCCATTCTTCGGGCGGGCTCCCTGACTTCAACTACAACTTCGAAACTAAATCGCCACTCCATTCTTCAGGCGGGCTCCCCGACTTCAACTATAACTTCAAAACTAAATCGCCACTCCATTCTTCGGGCGGGCTCCCTGACTTCAACTACAACTTCAAAATAAATCGCCACTCCATTCTTCGGGCGGGCTCCCTGACTTCAACTACAACTTCGAAACTAAATCGCCACTCCATTCTTCAGGCGGGCTCCCTGACTTCAACTACAACTTTAATTTCATTCCATCCTTATCGCTTTCCGTTGTTTCCTGTACCATTTTCTTCTTCCTGCATCGCCTCTTGGGCCATCACTTCTCCTAAATTACCTTGTTTCGGAAATGCTTTCCTCCTGGGCCGTGTTGCTTTCCCTCCTGACTGCTGGGGATATCTTTAGAACTATTTACTTGCCTGCTGAGGATAATGATGCTGGGAAAATTTTTCTTCATTCCCTCCTTTCCTTTGACTCGTGCGCTTGAATTTGCGCTGGGATCTCTTGTTGTGACCCTCTGCTTTATGGTGGGTTACTGGTTTCAAGACCTGCAATGTAAAGACTGAAGACTTGCCTCTTGTTATACAGGTAGGCGCCTGCTTTTAGTAGCAACTTTTGAATTAAAAAAAATGCATTCTGGCAATAATTTATGAAATATGCAAAGGACAATGTAAAAATAAAACGAACGTAAAATTTCCTATTCGAGGGCGGATAGTCCCATCGTATTCTATTCGAGGGCGAATACTCCCATTGTATCCTATTCGAGGGCGAATACTCCCATCGTATCCTATTCGAGGGAGAATACTCCCATCGTATTCTATTCGAGGGCGAATACTCCCATCGTATTCTATTCGAGGGCGAATAGTCCCATCGTATCCTATTCGAGGGCGAATACTCCCATTGTATCCTATTCGAGGGCGAATACTCCCATTGTATCCTATTCGAGGGCGAACACTCCCATTGTATCCTATTCGAGGGCGAATACTCCCATTGTATCCTATTCGAGGGCGAATACTCCCATTGTATCCTATTCGAGGGCGAATACTCCCATTGTATCCTATTCGAGGGCGAATACTCCCATTGTATCCTATTCGAGGGCGAGTACTCCCATTGTATCCTATTCGAGGGCGAATACTCCCATTGTATTCTATTCGAGGGCGAACACTCCCATTGTATCCTATTCGAGGGCGAACACTCCCATTGTATCCTATTCGAGGGCGAATACTCCCATGATATCAATGTATGAAAGTGAACAAACCCTGAGACGTCCTGTTCGAAGGTGGACAAACCTGAAACATCCTATTTGAAGGTGGACAAACCTGACACGTCATCTTGAATTGCCTTCCTCGTTTCTCCGAGAAAGTTTTCAACAACGGCAGAAAATTTTCTGCCCCAGTATTGGTGTTCTTCCTTGTGGCATGACTTTCTGCTATCAATAGCACTTTCTTTCCCTGTTTCAAATCAAAGAAAATTTGTTAGTTCAAAACATTGTGAGCGGTTGTGCCGCTCCTGTGGTGGTTTTTTCCTTTTCTCCTTTCCCTCGCTCGGGGTTCCCAAAACTTGTTGGGGAATGATTTCATTTGCTGGAGATGATATTCCTGTTGGGGATGGGTTTTTCCATTTATCCCTTCCCCGTTCTGTGTTTCTCAACTTGCTGGGGGTTACTTTGTTGAGGATGAGATTTCCTTTCTTCCTTTACCACTCTGTGTTGTCCGACCACCTCGGAACTTGCTGAAGATAACACTGCTGGTGGATTTTCATTTCCTCAAAATTGGTGTTTCACTCTTCTGAAGACTGTTGAGGATGACTCTGGTTCGAAGACCATTTCCCTTAAGGCTTGTCCTATCTTCCTTCTTCCCCAAGTGGGTATTGACTTCCAGAAAATTTTCAAACTGAAAAGAAAATTTTCTGCCCCAGTTTAATAATCTTCTTTGCACCATACTTCTCTGCCGTCAAAGGCATTTCCTTGCCTTGCATAATAATTGGAAAGTTGGTGGTAAGTTTTGAAGTCATTTCTCACTATGTTTTGACTAGACAGACTTTGACGGGGGAAATTTTGACAAAAAGAGAAAAATAAAAAGAAACAACAAAATAGAAGACAAAGGAGAACTGACTCTCTAACAAGAAACACTATAAAAACTTATCAAACGCGGATACCAACTCTACTGGTCATGACATGCACATATGGCCTATCCTCCGTCGTTAATTGCCTTTCACGATTTCTGTCTCGTGATTTCCATCCGATTATCACCTTTATTCGACTTGTAGTGCCCGAAGGGTTTTCACTTTCAAGCCTCTCTCATTTTGATTTTCTCTCAGCTTTCGTCGCCTTATGGTGCCTGTGAAGGTTTTCACCGGTAAGACTCTCTCATTTGTATCACTTTTAGCTGGGGATCGGGGTGTCACTGCTAAGACTCTCTCGTGTTTCCTTTCTGCTGGGAATCGGAGTCTTTTCTGCTGAGAATCAGAGTGTTATATTCTGATAGGACTCTCTCACTCGCCTGACGTGGCATCTTTTGAAGACTGATCGGAAGGTCTTTCTTTGGATCGTAATGTGGGATTTGGATAGGGCTAGAAAGAAAGGGTATTAAAGGCTCACAACAATTCAACTTTGGGTTCACAATTTACAACCTTCGGACCTAAATTTATTTATAATTAACACAATTTTTCTTTGCCCCAGATTTTTACTTGGGGAATTTTTATTACTTTATTTACACTATGACCGAGCTGTGAAGCGCCTACGTATCCTCTTTAAGGAATCGGGTCAAACGTAGTTCCCAATTCCCTTTTTTTCAAGTTGCCCTTTTTCATTCATTTTTCTTTTTCTTTTCTTTTCTTTATCTCTTTTTGTTGTTGTTTTTTTTTTCTTTATCCCTTTCTTCTCTTGTCTTTCAAACTTGTGTTTCTAGTCTTTGCAACTAATTCCGAAGGAGGGGTATAAAAGAATTTAAATTAAGGCTCAAAGGGTTGACGATGGATAAAGTGTTTGGATAGCAGAACAAAATGCCTTCGTCATTCCAATCTTCAAAACATGCCAAGTTCAAACAACATATTCACGACATCTTCTGTTCGTGCCCTGATTGATAACCATATCGTCCATTCGCCTTTTCATCTGTCATTTTAAAGTATTGTTGGACGATGCTTTCATTTTAGTATCACGAGCGAACCCCCTGTCAACACGGTCAACTTGCCTTTAAGATTTTCTTTATGTTTTACATGCCCCGGTTTCACATTACTCGGGCTCCAAATAATGTCAAACCATTCTTATTTCCTTTAAATGCCCCGATCATCTTCCAATTGCTTCATGATTAACTTTCAAGATTAGGCCAAAATTATGTGTGGATGCCATGTCACTGGAGTTGACAGAAAAAGGGACTATAAAGAGGAAAGACTTAAATCAAAGAAAAATGACTAGAAATAAAGGAAGACGGACAATTGTATTAGACAGTGAAACGGTTCGAACGACACGACAAACATAATAAACTAGGGTAAGACCCTGTGAACAAACCTAGACAACACTAAACGAGATACTACAACCCACATAAAACTGGATAAAATAGAATGATAGAAAGGTTTGGGTTACAAGACAATATTCCGATTAACAACCCCGAAATAATCTGGACGACAGAAATGACAACAAAATAAACCACCAAAACTCCACTCTGGTTGGCCAATATATGGAGAGTCTTCCCAATTACCAAACATGACATTTTGGCCACTGAGCTTCACATCAATATTACCAAGGCTACTATCCGCTTCAACATTTTTAGTTTTAGTCAATACATTCCCATAAAGTGTGCATCATGGTGTGCAGGTGAAGGACTCTGTGCAATATTCTGGATGTCACTGTCTTGGATCAAAATAAGGTTTTCCCGGATCTTGTGTTTCCGGTTCACCACAAACCAACCACCTCAATTTTCTCAACAATTCAAAACAAAATATGTTAGAAATGGACTCAGTCAGTCCTTATTATTATCAACATTTTTCACTCTTTTTTTTTTCTTTTTCTTTTTCTTTTTCGATTTTTTTTTAGTGGTGGTCGAATCTTATATAGATTGCCTACGTATCATGACCCCGCATGAATCAGACCGAGCGTAGTTCTTGCAAATTAATGTAAGAAATAAAGAGATATTTATTTGATTTTTTTTTGATTTTTTTTTGTTTTCTTTTTTGAAGAAAAATTGTAAAATCTCACTCCAACTACAAACTCTCATGAAAAAAAAACTTTCACACCTTGTGCCAGAGATTTCTACAAGAATCAGAATAGTTTTAACGTCAATTATGACTATTGGCCATGTAATGGCTTATTTGGCAAAATGGCTATTTTTGCAAAATTTTACTTAAGAAAATAAACTTGAAAATTTTCTCATCCTGGGGCTCATAGGGCATCGTTCGGCATCGCCATAGGCCAACAAAAGATTGAGAATTTTTTATGTCAATTGTGACTATTTTTTACAAAATTGGCCATGTAATGGCTTATTTAGAGAAGGTGGCTTTTTCTGCAAAACTTTATTTCAAATTTTTTTTATCCTGGGGCCTATGGGGCATCGCTCAGCACCGACACAGGCCAATACAAGACTGAAGAAGTTCAAATGCCAAAAGTGGCTATTTATGCAAAGACCGGCCATGTAATGGCTTATTTGATAAAGTGGTTATTTTTGTAAAGTTGAGTGATGACTCAAAACTTGATTTTTGCGGATACAGCCTTTCAACATTTTCGCGAGGGAACATTTCAAGGTTGTGTCCAAAATTATTTACAAATGACTCGAAGTGGCTATTCTTGCAAAAACAGCCTTCCGGCGTCCTTTCGGAACATTCAGCTATTTTCAAAAACATTGTCACTTTGATTTTATTGACAAAATTAAACACACACATTTTTTGATTTTTTTGAAAAGGGGTGGTTGGACCCGATGAGGGTTGCCTACGTATCCCGCCTAATGGTTGTGAGCACGTGATTTTTGCCCTACATGAGAATTACTCCCATGAGAATTACTCCCAAAAAATTCAAAATAAAATAATTTTGTGTTGTGCGTGATATTCGTGATTTTTGTGTTATTTTTCTCTTATTATTTGCATTTTTTTTGTGTGTGCATGTCTATTATTTAAATTAATATAAAATACAAAAATATTTGCATTTTTTGCATATAAATTCATGTTTGTAATTTAGAGTAATTAAGATTGTTTTAGAATCATAAAAATAATAATGTAGTTTTGCATTTTTTAAACATTTAATGTCCGAATTGTGTGACTTTATTTTTAATTGCTATTTGATTGCATGGTGATTGTTATTGAGAGTTAATTAGCACTTTTATAAGTTAATTTGGTTCTATAGGTTAATTTGAGATGGTTAAAAATTTTTAGTTTTAATTAATTGTTTAAATAAAAGAAAAAGAAAAAAAAAGGGAAACAAAATGAACAAAAAATAAAGAGGAAATCGGACCAGGCCGATTTTCAACAAAGCCCAAATCATTTTTATCACAGGCCCAAACGAAACACCCCTACCCAGCCTCAACCCGGTCCATTAGCCCATACCTGACCCGTTTCTGTTAATGAATTTATCATGGCCGTTGGATTTCAATGATCCAACGGCTCGGATTATTTGACCAATTTTTAATTACCCAAACCCCCAAACCCGTATAATCCACTTCACTCTCTCACGCCCCTTCATCGTCTCTCATCAGAGACAAAAGAAATGAAACCCTAGCGCCGCCCTTTCTTTCCATCGACGGAAACCCGGCGGCAACAACGCCGCCGGCCACCATTTTAACACCCTAGGGCCACTCAACCGTCATGAGTCCGAATCCACACTCCGTTAACCTCGAATCACCCTGGGCCGCCTCGAATATCCATTTGAAGATTCGAGCGTTGTGTGAACCTACTCCAATCAAGTCCAAATTCACCCTCTGTCACCCCTTGACCGCCCTCATAGCCAAACGAACATTGGCTCCGTTCGAATCCGGCCGGAACTAGTTAAGACCCAATCCGAGCCCTTAAGAACCCTAAAAAATTCAAAAGGGCAAAATTGGCTTGATTAATCAAAATTTGGGGTCTAATAGACCTTAATCGGAGTATTTTGATTGAAAATACTTCGATTAAGTTCCGTTCGACTCCAAAAATCCAAATTCGAAGTGGTCCGGTCTTACTTTGATTCTATTTTTCTCTCACTGATGGAGGTATGGCCTTATTTCTTTTCTTCTTTGTTTATTTTTGTACTTGTTTTATTTGTTTTGATTAATTGTTTGTTATGTCCGTTAATTCCAATTTCTTTGTTTTCTTTTCTTCTCCTACGGACCCTTTATTTGGTCAAATTTTTCTGTTATCTGTTAATTGTGTGCGTTATAGAATCGATTTGAATGTCGTCTTTTGATTTCGTAGATTTTGTTGTACCGGGCAGTATTAGCACTGTTGAATCGAGTTAAATTGTTGATTTATTCTGAAATAGGGATCGAATTGGATATAGCTGAATTTGGACTAGATTGGTCTTGAGTTAATTGATTCGAATGAATTCGACTAGCATGCTTGGATTAATTTCCGAAGTATTTGGTTGAAATTTGTTCTCAATTTGTTGTTACTGGTCTTCGTTTAAGATTCTGATTCCGGTCGTTTAGTGAAATCGAGTTTTTCTGAAATACAAAACTCTGCTCTTGATAGTGCATATGTTCTTGTGTTCTTCTTCATTTTTGAAGTTACTGCATCCGTTATTGGTTACTGCCTATTTCTGTAAGATATAGTTCAAAAATTCTTTGCAAAATTATAATCACATTGAAGGTTGTCGATTAAAGAATAAACTGAAATAATCTCTAGACCTGATTGTCTAGGATTCAGTTTAGAGAATTATTTGGGTGCTTATAAGAATTCAAGTCTATGAAGATAATAACATGGGTTGAGGATTGTTTAACAAAGGGTAATGAATTAAAAAAGGAAAAAGGGAACTGCTGGGTTGGCCTGGTATTTTTGTTGTCTGTAAATCAGAGAAAAACATGGGTGTGTGATTAAAAGGTGAAAGTGAAGCACATGGGGAGGGAATATACAAGCTGGAAAGTAAGAAAACATGGGAGCATAATTGAAAATACATGTGTAAAGGGAATACACATCTGGAAAGGGGAGGGGATTAACTGATATATGATCAGATTTTCACACACTGAAAAAAAAAGAATTTTTGAAACTAACACATACAGAGCTTAAAAAAAACAGGAGAGAGTTTAGGAGACTGACAGTGAGAGTAGATAGACAGATAGAGATTGGAGAGCATGTGAGTTAAAGGAAAAACAGTGAGAGTTTAAGGGAGACAAATACTTTTTCTGGAAATCATCAATCATACACTAAGAGTATAGATATAGAGATTAAGTTTACTGTTCCATTGGGTTTTTTTAGAACAACTTTGAGTTCTGGTAGATTCATTCATATCTTTTGGTTCAATATTTATCTATGGGAACTTCAGAGGTGTATTAGGCTGATTTCAAGTTGTTTTAGTTCCAACTAAACTAGCTTTTGGTGCAAATATTGGACTGTTGACATTTTTAAGTGTTCACTGGGATTTTGAAGTTAAAAGTGGTCTGTCCAAGCCAATTCTGGGGTCATCTACTGGTTGATTGCGGGTGTCCTGTTGTCACTGCTGTGTATTTGCTGTTCCTACTGACCTTGGTTCTCTTTAATTTTCGTTTTACTTCCAGGTACCTTTCTTAAACACTACTTGATGTAAATTTCAGTTTGAAGATGGAAATGAGAAGCTAAAGCATGGCAGTAGGCTTATCTAAGTTCTATTATTCTTTATTATTAGTGCTTTACATCGTATGCAATCCTTAAATATTATAGTTAAGTTCAATTTTGTTTTAGCAATGGAATTCTCATAGTTGTACTTGATTTGGAATTGTTGAAGTATTGTCAACTTAAGTATGTTATTTCAGTTGGTTAATTGCTGAATCTGTACTTGTTCGTATTGAGTCTGTGTCTGGTTTTGATTATTGTACGAACCATCGAACATGCTGTTATCTCATTTCTTTTTTTGTTTGGGAATAGAGCTGGATTTTCATCTATATTCTTATGTGGTATTTTTGATAGATATTGGTTGAAAAGCATGTGTGAGCCGGAATTTTGTTAATACTACGGATTTTTGTTAATACTAATAAGTTGTTAGTACTAGAATGGTTTAGTTTACTTCGTTTGAATTGTGTTATAGTTTCAGTTGGGGTAGTGTTAAATTCAAAAGAAACGAAATTGAAAGAAGACTGGAAAATCTGTGATTCTTATTCATGTTAGTAACTGCAATTTAAGTTGGAAATCTATAGTTGGTTTTGGAATAGCATAGAATAATTGTTCATATCGCATTGTGTTAAGTCAAAAAGAATAGGAATTAGAATTAGTTAGAATGTAATTGCTTTAGAATCCTCTAGTCACTCTGAAACAGATAAGCTTGGTGCAATTATGTCCGAATCAAAAATCATTTTTGACAATTGTACCGGAACGAAATGGATAGTTTATTGGTAATTTAATTTGCTAATCATTATTTTTTTACTTTAGTTGATTTATTAGATGGCAATATGTGCTCAATTAGTGTTGCGTTCGGGACCAAATATAATAGTTCTTAAACCATATAACTAACTAGGAATTTTATTTTTTTATTATTATAAACAAGCTAAATAGAGAAGTGCAATTTACTTTAGGTTTTCCTTAAATAAAAAATGAAACGAGTCTTGCGAGATAAAAATGCATAATTGTGAGGCCCTCAATATTTATTTATACTTAGATTCTGGGATGGGCCATTTATCAAATTTCATGGTGTCTCCGAAGATAATAATGCGTTAAATCTCTTTAGGCGCGTATTTTAAATAGCATTATCTTCTATGAACTCGGGTGCACATTTATGTGACTCAAATCTAAATCTCAACAGAATCAAAATATGTCGATAATCACGGGTACATTGATTGTGATACGATTTGAAATTCATTTTTATGATGTGGAAATTCTTTAAATAATATTGAAAGCAATTAAAAGTTGAATTTTGCACATAAATTAAAGTATGGTATAAATCAAATAAATAAGCCAAATATGATAGTTGAGCGACCGTGCTAGAACCACGGAATTCGGGAATGCCTAACACCTTCTCCCGGGTTAACAGAATTCCTTATCCGGATTTCTGGTTCGCGGACCATTAAATAGAGTCAAACCTTTCCTCAATTCGGATTTCAACCGGTGACTTGGGACACCATAAATCTCTCAAGTGGCGACTCTGAATTAAATAAATAAATCCCGTTTCGATTGTCCTTTAATTGGAAAAACTCCATCGCGCTCCCGTGGGTGCGGAAAAAGGAGGTGTGACAGCTCTGGCGACTCTGCTGGGGATTGAACCCAGAACCACTGGTTCAGGGTTTTAAGAATCCGAGCTTTGAATAATTGTTGTATTTGGCTTATTTATTATCTGATTTTATTTTATATGCTAAATGTTGCTTTACCGCTTTGATATTTTGTGAACTGTATATAAATTGTGCTGTATATAAATTGTGCCGATACCCATTTTCCTCTTCTGAGTCTTTTGAAATACAATACCGGGCATTTGCTGGACATAGCCCGTTTTTCTCAAGATATCTGTGGTGCTTGGCACCCGGTGAAGGATTTTGTAGTCACACATGTTTAGGCGGAGAGTTTTGTCAATTAAGTCGGAAAGCCATGCTACCGGTGCACTGACACTCTTCGGCTCGAGTTGTCCGCTTGAGTTAAAGCCAGTCTAGACACTTTTTTCCAACAAGATGATGACTTAGAATAACAAAACCTTATGCGGATCCCCGATAGGAACGTTTATTTGCATCATGTGCATATTTGACTTAGGAGGCTCAACACGGGGGTTGGGCCTGTCTAGGACAGGTGTACCTGAAACAAAAAGACCAACTTGTTGCATCTTTTTGTGTGCATTTATTTGTTTCGATCTTACATGCCGACCGGTTTGTTAAAAAGAGGAAGAAGTGGAAAACGTCAGGGTATATAGTCAAAATAGTTTTATGGAAAATAGTTAGTTCTTTGAAAATAAATCTCGAAAAAAAAAAAAAAAAAAAAAAAAACGCAAAAAAAAAAATTCCAAATAAATTTTCTTAATTTTACGAAAATAATTAGTTCTTTAAAAAATAAAATTTGAAAAAAAAAATGCAAAAATTTCCAAATAAATTTTCCTAATTTTAGTAGTTTAGTTTCTTTGAGAATAATTTTGAAAAAAAAATGCAAGAAAAATTTCCAAATAAATTTTCTTAATTTTAATAGTTTAGTTTCTTTGAAAATAATTTTGAAAAAAAAATGCAAGAAAAAAATTTCCAAATAAATTTTCTTAGTTCCTTCTAAAATAATTTGTTTTATAAATGCTGTTTAAAAATAGTTTGTTTCCTTTTCTTAAAATGATTTAGTTTTTTTTATTTTCGAACTACGCAAGTTTGATTCTCACCAAACATGAGATACGTAGGCAACCCATATCGGGCTCAACTAATACCTGATTTTTTTTAGGAAAACAATAATCAAAAATATTAGAATTAGGATTTTTGTTCTTAGTCGAGAGTTAGGAAATTTTGCGAAAATAGCCAAACGCCTCAAAAGGGGCGCCGGAGGACTAATTTCGCAAAACGGAATATAGACATCACATTGGTATCCTGTTATACAACCTTCAAATCTTCTTCAAGTGCTGAAAGGCCGTGTTAACAAGATTCATTTTTTTATATATATAATTAAAAAAAAAAATTTCTTGAAAAAAAAAGATCTTAAGTTCATTTTTAGGTTAATAACAATAAAGTTTTCAAGGATAAGAGAAGAAGAAAAAGAAAAGCTGGAATGACACATGCGAGGAATACATGTAGAAATGGTTAATTGATTAGGTGCATTACATCCAACGTGCGATAACATGCCTGTTAAATTCAGTGAGCTAACAAGTTTGTTTCAATTTCCAGAAAGTTTAGCAGTGACTTGACAGAGTATACTGGCCGATCACCCTTACCATACCAGATCAAAAGGTCCAATTCCAGCAAGCATGTCTAGTTCAGACAAAAGTATCGATGGGGAGAAAACCGAGATACAAATCATGAAAGAGGAGATGGACCGGTTAAGACAACAAATGACAGAGATGCACCTAGCCTGGGCTAGGGGACAATCATCACCAAACCTTCCTACTTTTCCACCAGCACCAGAGCATCCGCCTGTTGACCCCTCGACCAGTGCACCAATCTATCCTTATTATCGAGGGGAAAACCCATATACCTCCCCGGTTTCACCAGCCAGGCAAAATCCTCCTCCCCCGGTTACCCCTGTTTTTGTGGCACCTCCAACTGCTCCTTTACAAAAATCGTCCAGTGAGCCGCTTTTTCAAATCCACGACAATCATTGTTATTCTCCTGAGCCTACCTTTAAGGCTCCGGAACCGCATTCACACACCCCTCACTGGGATAACCCGGCAGAACCGGAAAAGCACCTCCCGAGTTTGGAGCATGAGGAAGTTATTCGAAAAGTTAAAAGCCTGGAGCAGTCCTTCAAGAATATGCATGGTTTGGGCAACCAAGTCAGTGTCGCTTACAAAGACCTGTGTCCATTCCCAGATGTCCAGTTGCCAGCCGGGTTCAAAACGCCCAAGTTTGACTTATACGAAGGGCATGGCGACCCAGTAGCCCACCTCCGAGGGTTTTGTAGTAAAATGCGAGGAGCCGGAGGACGGGATGAGATTCTGATAGCTTACTTCGGTCAGAGTCTGGGAGGATCTGCGTTGGAGTGGTACACTAGACAGGACCCCGGCAGATGGTTTACGTGGGATGACTTGGCTCAAGCTTTTATCGGGCAGTTCCAGTACAATCTTGAAATAATCCCCGACCGCCTATCATTGCTAAAACTAGAGAAGAAACCCGCTGAAAGTTTCAGGGAATTTGGTTTCCGCTGGAGGGAACAGGCAGCAAGGGTAGATCCGCCCATGAGAGAGAGCGCGATGGTGGATTACTTCTTGCAGACACTAGAGCCAACCTATTTCGGACATCTGGTGACGTCCGTAGGCAAATCATTCACTGAGGTGATAAAAATGGGGGCTATGATCGAGGAAGGCTTGAAATCCAACAAGATCATGAGCTACTCAGCATTGAAAGCCACCACTCAGGCTATCCAAAGTGGCACTGGAGGAGTACTCGGGAAAAAGAGGAAAGAGGAAGTCGCGGCAGTTGAGTCCGGGACGTGGTTCAG
Organism: Nicotiana noctiflora; assembly: GCA_032618575.1. Lineage (NCBI taxonomy): Eukaryota > Viridiplantae > Streptophyta > Magnoliopsida > Solanales > Solanaceae > Nicotiana > Nicotiana noctiflora. The sequence continues at coordinate 321,206 of JASVEL010003345.1, forward strand.
AAACAGAGGCCCCGCAGCCCAATATAGCCCGCCCCAGCCTCACCACCAAAATCACTTCCACAACCCATATAACCACCCGCAACATTACTATCCAGCACCTGTTCCCCATTTTTCTGTCCATCACGCACAGTCCTATTCTGCACCTCCCGTCCATGCACCATGGCGTGCACCAAGCCCGCAAAGCAATTATCCACCCCCAAGAGCTTACAGAAACCCCTCGGGCGCGAGTTTTCGTCCGAACCAGGCATTCAAGGGCGACAGGGCGCCAAGGCCAAAGGCTTTCACTCCCTCGGGGGAATCTTACACCAGTCTGTTCCACCGGTTGAAGCAAGTAGGGTTGCTGAATCCGGTTGAAGCTAAGCTACCAAATCCTCTTCCAAAAAACCTGGACCATTCAGTAAATTGTGCCTACTGCTCAGGATGTCCGGGACACGATACGGAAAAGTGTTGGAAGTTGAAGACGGCCATCCAGGAGCTCATCGACACTCGCAGGATTGAGGTCCAGACTCCAACAGAGCCCAACATCAACCAAAACCCACTTCCAACTCATCATGAGACCAACATGATCGAGTTGGTACAGGTAGAAGAAGGAAAGGAGAAAGCCTCTCAGACTGTAATGATGATCAAGTCTAGCGGGGTAGGAATGAGAAAGGGGCCGAGCTTTGATGAGCCGTCCATTTGCAAGAAGGACGTACCAGGAGGGTCAGAAGCGGAAAAAAGTGTGAACGAAGTACCGGTGAGGCCGGGGGAAGCAAAGATAATTGTACCGGGGGCAGCAATCAAGCCCATCTTGACAGTAGCAGGCGTTCGAATGGATCCTTTCATCATCCAGCCGGCAATACAGTTGCCAATAACTGATAGCCGAGCTGTTCCATGGAATTATGCTCGGATCACAACGACCTACAAAGGAAAGGAAGTGAAAGAGGAAGTCCGCGAAGCACAAGGGTTGACCCGCTCGGGGAGATGTTTTGCCCCTGCGGAATTGAGGAAGACCACTCCGGCAGCATTGAAAAAGCCGGTAACTGATGAAGAGGCAGAAGAATTCCTCAAAAAGATGAAGTTGCATGACTACTCTGTCTTAGAGCAGTTGAAGAAGACTCCGGCACAAATATCATTGCTATCCTTGCTGATACATTCGGAGGAACACCGGCAAGCTTTGATGAAAGTCCTGAATGAGGCACATGTACCGGATAAAATCTCAGTGAGTCATCTGGAGAAGATCACCAATAGGATCTTCGAAGCAAATCGGATCACCTTCACCGATGATGAATTGCCCGAAGAAGGCACCGAGCACAACAAGGCTTTATACCTTACGGTAAAGTGTGAGGAGTCGGTGGTTACCAAAGTCCTTGTCGATAATGGGTCCAGTGCTAACATTTGTCCTCTCTCTACACTGGACAAGTTGAAAGTAGACATCGGCAGGATACGCAAGAACAGCATATATGTTCGAGGGTTCGATGGGGGAGGCAAGGCATCGGTTGGGGACATAGTGTTGATCTTGACGATTGGGCCAGTGGAGTTCACCATGGAATTCCAGGTGCTGGACATGGTGGTGTCATATAACCTCCCGATAGGGCGACCATGGATCCATGCCGCAAGAGCAGTTCCATCCAGCTTGCACCAACTCGTCAAGTTTGAATGGGACCAACAGGAGATCGTCGTCCATGGAGAAAACGGTCTACAATCAGGCACCATCATCCCCTTTGTTGAAACAGAAGAAGATGTTGGGCCGTGGGTATACCAGTTCTGCGATGTGGTGTCCGCCGACCGAGTTCCAGAATGGGGAATGCATTCCCGATGACAGGACAATTACTGCAGATGTCATGGTGGCTCATGAAATGTTGCGACATGGTTTCATACCCGGTAAAGGTCTAGGTGCATCTCTACAAGGAATCATACAACCGGTATCGGTGGTCGAAAACTTGGGAACCTTCGGCTTGGGATTCCAGCCAACATCAGAGGACATCCGGCGAGCAAAGAGGAGTAAGCAGAAGACATGGGTGCTCCCGAAGCCTGTTCCACGCCTTTCCCAATCTTTTGTCAGGTCCGGAGCAAGACGACATCCAACGACAAAGATTCCCGGTCCTACGTTCAGGCCAGGCGAAGAGTTCTTCAGGAAGTTCGAGGACCTATTCACAGATGTATGTATGCTCGAGGATGGTGAAGGATCCAGTCATGCCGAGATACAGTTTGTGGGACCAAAGGCAAAACTGAATAACTGGAAGGCTACTCCTCTCCCTGTCCGGAAGGAGTCTTGGTAGTTTGTCTTGGATTGTTTTTCTTTCGAAATTTTGTGTTGGGGGGTTTGTCCCCGGAGTAAAATCCAGTTGATTTTAGTTCATTTTTTGATTTAAGTTTGCAGTTTGTTTTCCCTTGTACAGTTCCCATTTAATGAAATTTGATTCCCTTCGTGTCTAATTTTGTTTATTTTTCCTTCTTTCTACTTTTTTGAACAGCTTTCTTGCAACTGATCTTAATGGTATGGCGTGCTTAAAGATTAATCAACCCAGTCTAGAAAGTCAATCGGGTTTGGAAATAATAACGCATGAAATAAGAAGTGACGAGAGTGAGTCAGAGTACGGCGATGATGAAGCCGTAGAAGAAATCGGTGAAGAATTAAGTCACTTCGAGGAAAAACCCAAACCGAACTTAAATGATACTGAGGCCGTTAATCTAGGGAATGCGGATGACGTCAAAGAAACCCGAATAAGTGTCCATATTGAACCCAATCTGAGAGAAGAGTTGATCAAAACACTCATGGAGTTTAAAGACATTTTCGCATGGTCGTACGACGACATGCCGGGACTCAGCACCGATCTAGTGGTTCATAAATTACCCACTGATCCGGCATGCCCGCCCGTCAAACAAAAACTGCGGAAATTTAAGACGGAGATGAGTGTAAAGATCGAGGAGGAAGTAACCAAGCAGTTGCAGGCAAAAGTCATTCGTGTCACTCGATACCCTGAATGGTTGGCTAACGTAGTACCGGTGCCAAAGAAAGACGGAAAGATCAGAGTATGCGTGGACTATCGCAATCTCAACAAGGCGAGTCCCAAGGATAATTTCCCGCTTCCCAATATCCATATCCTGATTGATAATTGCGCCGGACGTGAAATCGGATCCTTTGTGGATTGCTACGCGGGATACCATCAGATCTTGATGGATGAAGAGGACGCAGAAAAGACGGCTTTTATCACACCGTGGGGGACTTATTGCTACCGGGTGATGCCGTTTGGTTTGAAGAATGCAGGGGCAACATACATGAGAGCGATGACTACGGTATTCCATGACATGATACACAAAGAAATTGAAGTGTACGTGGATGATGTGATCATAAAATCTAGACGTCAAGAAGACCACATTGCCGATCTCAGGAAGTTTTTCCAAAGACTTCGAAGATATGATATCAAGCTTAATCCAGCCAAATGTGCATTCGGAGTTCCGTCAGGAAAGTTGCTAGGATTCATCGTCAGCCGACGGGGCATTGAGTTGGACCCATCCAAAATCAAGTCCATCCAGGAGTTACCCCCGCCAAGGAATAAAACAGAGGTAATGAGTCTGTTGGGAAGGTTAAATTACATCAGTAGGTTTATTGCTCAGCTTACAGCAACCTGCGAACCCATATTCCGTCTGTTGAAGAAAGATGCGGCGATAGAATGGACGATAGAATGTGAGGAAGCGTTTGACCAAATCAAAGGGTATCTGTCAAATCCACCCGTACTAGTTCGGCCTGAACCGGGCAGACCCCTGATTCTTTATCTGACGGTTTTGGAGAATTCGTTCGGCTGCGTACTAGGGCAGCATGATCTTACTGGCAGGAAGGAACGGGCCATTTACTACCTCAGTAAGAAATTCACGGTCCACGAGGTCAAGTACACTCATCTGGAAAAGACATGTTGCGCCCTGACTTGGGTAGCCCAAAAGCTGAAACACTATTTGTCTTCTTACACCACTTACCTCATTTCGCGTTTGGATCCGTTGAAGTATATTTTCCGGAAACCTATGCCTACAGGGAGGTTAGCAAAATGGCAAATATTACTTACGGAGTTCGACATCATATACGTGACAAGGACGGCTATGAAAGCTCAAGCCCCGGCCGATCACTTAGCCGAGAATCCCGTTGACGACGAATACGAACCTTTGAGGACGTATTTTACAGATGAGGAAGTATTGCAGATTGAGGGGTTAGAACTAACCAAGGATCCAGGATGGAAGCTTCTTCTTCGACGGAGCGGCGAACGCAAAAGGAGTCGGAGTAGGGGCTGTGCTCATATCTGAAACAGGACATCATTATCCTGTTACTGCTCAACTGCGTTTTCACTGTACCAATAATATGGCCGAGTACGAGGCATGTATCTTGGGGTTACGATTAGCGGTGGACATGGATGTACAGGACGTCTTGGTCTTGGGGGACTCGGACCTTCTAGTACATCAGATTCAGGGAGAATGGGAAACCAGAGATTTAAAGCTTATCCCATATCGTCAGTGTTTGCATGATTTGACCAAACGCTTTCGATCGGTAGAATTCAAGCACATCCCAAGGATGCATAATGAGGTTGCCGACGCGTTGGCTACTTTAGCATCAATGCTACATCACCCGGACAAGGTTCGTGTCGATCCGTTACATATCCAGGTCCGGAATCAACATGCTTATTGTAATGTGATAGAGGAAGAGGTGGATGGTGAGCCGTGGTTTCATGATGTCAAGGAATACCTCAGGTTAGGAGTATACCCAGAGCAAGCAGCTGGAGATCAAAAGCGAGCTATTCGGCGGTTGGCGAACGGATTTTTCCTTAGTGGAGGGGTGCTGTACAAAAGAACCCCGGACTTGGGATTGTTGAGATGTATAGATGCAAATCAAGCCACAACAGTGATGACAGATATACACTCGGGAGTTTGCGGACCACACATGAGCGGATACGTATTGGCAAAGAAGATTCTTCGCGCAGGATATTACTGGCTCACGATGGAGCGTGATTGTATAAGTTTCGTGCGAAGATGCCATCGGTGTCAGATACACGGAGACTTGATTCATTCTCCACCAACTGAATTGCACACAATGTCGGCACCATGGCCGTTTGTTGCATGGGGTATGGATGTTATTGGACCTATTGAGCCTGCGGCTTCCAATGGTCACAGGTTCATTCCGGTAACGATTGATTATTTTACCAAGTGGGTGGAGGCCAAAACATTCAAATCAGTGACCAAGAAGGCGGTGGTGGACTTCGTACACTCCCACATCATTTGTAGGTTTGGAATTCCAAAGATAATCATCACAGATAACGGTGCCAATCTTAACAGCGGATTGATGAAGGAGGTCTGCCAACAGTTCAAGATTACACACCGAAATTCCACACCGTATCGTCCCAAAGCAAATGGTGCGGTTGAGGCGGCAAACAAGAATATAAAGAAGATATTGAGGAAGATAGTAGAAGGGTCCAGGCAATGGCATGAAAAGTTACCATTTGCACTATTAGGTTATCGCACTACCGTCCGAACTTCGGTAGGTGCAACTCCCTACTTGTTGGTGTATGGGACTGAAGCAGTAATACCAGCAGAAGTTGAAATCCCATCCCTCCGAATTGTCGCTGAAGCTGAGATTAATGACGACGAGTGGGTCAGAACCCGATTAGAGCAATTGAGCTTGATCGATGAAAAGAGATTGACAGCAGTATGTCACGGCCAATTGTATCAAAAGAGAATGGCGAGAGCATATAACAAGAAGGTACGTCCCAGGAAATTTGAAGTGGGACAACATGTGTTGAAGAGAGTTCTACCACATCAGGCCGAAGCGAAAGGCAAGTTCGCTCCAAATTGGCAGGGACCATTTGTGGTGACTAGAGTATTATCCAACGGCGCTCTATGTCTAACTGATGTTGAGGGAAGATGCACCGATATGGCTATCAATTCTGATGCAATCAAGAGATATTATGTGTAATTCTTTAATGCATTTGTCAACGTTTGGTTTCGTTTGTGTGTATTTGGCATTTTTCGGAGAATGAAATGACAGAGGCAATTTTTCTATTACCCAAACACTTTAACCTTTGTTTTCCCCTTTGAGCCTTAATTATTCTTTCATATACCCTCTTTCGGAATCATCAAGGAAGATGTGTAACAAAATAGAAAAAGAAACAAAAAAAAAAAACAAGGAAAAAAACACGAGAAAAAGTGAACTACGTTTGACCTGATTCCTCAAGAAGGATACGTAGGCGCCACACGGCTCGGTCATAACAAAATAAAAATCAAAGATTCCCCAAGCAACAAAACTGGGGCAGAAGTCATGTTTCGTTTGAAAAGATAGTATGGATTCCGAAAGTTGTAATGAGCTACTCGTTGAGGTTAAATCCCTTTTCTCTAGCCTCATACACGAAAACCGCATTAATGACCAAAAGACCTCTCGATCAGTATTTGACAAATGCCAAGTCATGCAAATGAAAGCCGAGAAGGACACTCCGATCCTCGACCGAGTCCAGGATTCACAAGCTAAAAATGGATAGCCCTTTATAGGGAATTTCGTGGATAATACCCCAGCCGGGAAAGAAAGCATAAATGAGAGAGTCTTAACGGTGAAAACCCTCACGGGCACTTTAAGGCGAAGAAAGTTGAGAGAAATAAAATGAGAGAGTCTTACGGTGAAAACCTTTTACGGGCACCCTAAGGCGACGGGAGATAGAGAAATGAGAGAATCTCATTAGTGAAAACCCTTAAAAGGGCACTATGAGGTGACGAGGCAAGATGGTTACAAGATGTCTGCATGAGACAAGGTTTGGACATTCGTTTATTCCTAGCAAAATACGGCCATCAGAAAGTGATTGACATGAATAGACTGGGTAGGTTAATCTCAAAGGCGCGGCATAACCGTTGAATCAATCACACATTCAGATAAGTTTTCCTATTTTGGAGTTCAGAAAAGTTTTCCTTTTTCTTTTGTCATTTGCGGTCATCATTCTTTTTCTTTTCTTTCGTTTTCGAAAATTGATTTCTCAAAGCTTACTACCAAGTTTCCCAAAGCGGTACAATGAAGATGAATAGGCGTGGAACGAGGCAATAAGGCAAAAGGCGTTCCGATATTAAGGGTGGAATAACAAGTTGATTGAAAGGTGCACGGGAATTATGGAGTACACATATTACACATCCAGAAGACGATTTCTCACAACAGATCATCGACTAAAAGGGTCGGACCAAACCGAAGGTTGGAATAAAAGGAGAAATGAGGGACCATCTACGGAAAGAGCAGCATCCCCAGCAAGTGACAACGTCGTCCCCAAAGTTCGAGGGAAGCCAAGCAGCTGAAAGAGAAAAGGAAAATGGCCCCAACAAGAGTGGCACGACCACTCACTGCATTTTGAAACTAACAATTTTTCTTTGATTTAAAGCAGGAAAAGAGGGTTCGTCAGCGAAAAGCATACCACCTAGAAGTTCATCAAACTGGGGCAGAAAATTTTCTCCCATGGTGAAAATTTTCTTGAAAGCAAATACTTAGTGGATAAGGATAGAAAGCAACGCAAGATTTTGGAAAATACCAGTTTCAAGCAGAATAGTTTTTTTAAAGAGGTCAGACAACACTAGGAAGTGATCTTCAAGCCTAGTATTATCCCCGGCAGTTCTTGGAGAAATGAAACACTGATCTGCGAGATTTCCCCAACAACAATGTATACCATAAGTTTTCAAGGAAGCAAAGAGCAAGTCCCGGAGGAGGTCCGGGAAGAAGGAAATAGAAAAAGAGGAAGCAAAGAATACTTCCCCAGCAGCATCATCCCCAGCAGGTGAGTAAATAGTTTTGAAGATATCTCCAGCAGCCAAAGGAAAAGTAACACAACCCAGTGAGTTATAATTGAAGTCAGGGAGCCCGCCTGAAGAATGGAGTGGCGATTTTAGTTTTGAAGTTGTAGTTGAAGTCAGGGAGCCCGCCTGAAGAATGGAATGGCGATTTATTTTAAAGTTTGTTGTTGAAATCGGGGTGCCCGCTCGAAGAATGGAATGGCGATTTATTTTTGAAGTTTGTTGTTGAAATCGGGGTGCCCGCCCGAAGAATGGAATGGCATTTAGTTTGGAAGTTGTAAGTTGAAGTCAGGGAGCCCGCCTGAAGAATGGAATGGCAATTTATTTTGAAATTATAGTTGAAGTCAGGGAGCCCGCCTGAAGAATGGAGTGGCGATTTATTTTGAAGTTGTGATTGAAGTCAGGGAGCCCGCCTGGAGAATGGAGTGGCGATTTTATTTGAAGTTGTAGACGAAGTCAGGGAGCCCGCCTGGAGAATGGAGTGGCGATTTTATTTGAAGTTGTAGACGAAGTCAGGGAGCCCGCCTGGAGAATGGAGTGGCGATTTTATTTGAAGTTGTAGACGAAGTCAGGGAGCCCGCCTGAAGAATGGAGTGGCGATTTTATTTCGAAGTTGTAGTTGAAGTCAGGGAGCCCGCCTGAAGAATGGAGTGGCGATCTAGTTTCGAAGTTTATGAGTTGAAGTCAGGAAGCCCGCCTGAAGAATGGAGTGGCGATTTAGTTTTGAAGTTATAGTTGAAGTCAGGGAGCCCGCCTGAAGAATGGAGTGGCGATTTATTTTGAAGTTGTAGTTGAAGTCAGGTGCCCGCCTGAAGAATGGAGTGGCAATTTATTTCGAAGTTTGTTGTTGAAGTCAGGTGCCCGCCTAAAGAATGGAGTGGCAATTTATGATGAGAGTTTGTCGATAAAGTCGGAAGACTGCCGGAAAAGCAGAACGGCGTCTCAATTTCTAAGATTTGATAAGGATAGTGAACAATTGGAAAGTGACGGAGTCTAACGAGAACCCCCAGCATGAACTCAAGTTCATAATCGGAAGGAAGGCAACAAGGATCAGAAAAGATAGATTCAGACTGCGAAGGAAAATAATTCGAAGATCACAAGGAAGGGACCAATGGTCGGAGTTCGGCAATCAAGATAGGCCGAAATAACAATTGTCAGAAGAGAAGAATCATCAGAAGGAACATCAAGTCCGACAGAATAGCAAGGAACATGGGAAAGTCAAGATGAAGAGATAGATAAGATTTCCCAATGTTGTAACTTAGTCTAGCTTCTTATTTTTGTTTAACACGATGTAATAAGGAGATCAGTTAAGCAGTGGAAACAGCAGCAACAGCAGTAACAGCAAGATCACAGCAGTCATGGTAGTCCCAGCTACCAAAACTTCCCGAACTACATTGACCTGATTCCCTTTTAGCCAAGGATATGTAGGAAACCTTTTGAAGCAAAGGTTCGGTCAAACTTTTTCAAAACAATGCTTCATACGGAGTGCTTGAACGGGCAAAAAATCGCTCGTATCCGCTCACTTATCTTTGCACGAAAACTCTTCATGTTTCCGCGCAAAGAGGGGCAGCTGTGAGCACGTGATTTTTGCCCTACATGAGAATTACTCCCAAAAAATTCAAAATAAAATAATTTTGTGTTGTGCGTGATATTCGTGATTTTTGTGTTATTTTTCTCTTATTATTTGCATTTTTTTTGTGTGTGCATGTCTATTATTTAAATTAATATAAAATACAAAAATATTTGCATTTTTTGCATATAAATTCATGTTTGTAATTTAGAGTAATTAAGATTGTTTTAGAATCATAAAAATAATAATGTAGTTTTGCATTTTTTAAACATTTAATGTCCGAATTGTGTGACTTTATTTTTAATTGCTATTTGATTGCATGGTGATTGTTATTGAGAGTTAATTAGCACTTTTATAAGTTAATTTGGTTCTATAGGTTAATTTGAGATGGTTAAAAATTTTTAGTTTTAATTAATTGTTTAAATAAAAGAAAAAAAAGGGAAACAAAATGAACAAAAAATAAAGAGGAAATCGGACCAGGCCGATTTTCAACAAAGCCCAAACCATTTTTTATCACAGGCCCAAACGAAACACCCCTACCCAGCCTCAACCCGGTCCATTAGCCCATACCTGACCCGTTTTTGTTAATGAATTTATCATGGCCGTTGGATTTCAATGATCCAACGGCTCGGATTATTTGACCAATTTTTAATTACCCAAACCCCCAAACCCGTATAATCCACTTCACTCTCTCACGCCCCTTCATCGTCTCTCATCAGAGACAAAAGAAATGAAACCCTAGCGCCGCCCTTTCTTTCCATCGACGGAAACCCGGCGGCAACAACGCCGCCGGCCACCATTTTAACACCCTAGGGCCACTCAACCGTCATGAGTCCGAATCCACACTCCGTTAACCTCGAATCACCCTGGGCCGCCTCGAATATCCATTTGAAGATTCGAGCGTTGTGTGAACCTACTCCAATCAAGTCCAAATTCACCCTCTGTCACCCCTTGACCGCCCTCATAGCCAAACGAACATTGGCTCCGTTCGAATCCGGCCGGAACTAGTTAAGACCCAATCCGAGCCCTTAAGAACCCTAAAAAATTCAAAAGGCAAAATTGGCTCGATTAATCAAAATTTGGGGTCTAATAGACCTTAATCGGAGTATTTTGATTGAAAATACTTCGATTAAGTTCCGTTCGACTCCAAAAATCCAAATTCGAAGTGGTCCGGTCTTACTTTGATTCTATTTTTCTCTCACTGATGGAGGTATGGCCTTATTTCTTTTCTTCTTTGTTTATTTTTGTACTTGTTTTATTTGTTTTGATTAATTGTTTGTTATGTCCGTTAATTCCAATTTCTTTGTTTTCTTTTCTTCTCCTACGGACCCTTTATTTGGTCAAATTTTTCTGTTATCTGTTAATTGTGTGCGTTATAGAATCGATTTGAATGTCGTCTTTTGATTTCGTAGATTTTGTTGTACCGGACAGTATTAGCACTGTTGAATCGAGTTAAATTGTTGATTTATTCTGAAATAGGGATCGAATTGGATATAGCTGAATTTGGACTAGATTGGTCTTGAGTTAATTGATTCGAATGAATTCGACTAGCATGCTTGGATTAATTTTTGAAGTATTTGGTTGAAATTTGTTCTCAATTTGTTGTTACTGGTTTTCGTTTAAGATTCTGATTCCGGTCGTTTAGTGAAATCGAGTTTTTCTGAAATACAAAACTCTGCTCTTGATAGTGCATATGTTCTTGTGTTCTTCTTCATTTTTGAAGTTACTGCATCCGTTATTGGTTACTGCCTATTTCTGTAAGATATAGTTCAAAAATTCTTTGCAAAATTATAATCACATTGAAGGTTGTCGATTAAAGAATAAACTGAAATAATCTCTAGACCTGATTGTCTAGGATTCAGTTTAGAGAATTATTTGGGTGCTTATAAGAATTCAAGTCTATGAAGATAATAACATGGGTTGAGGATTGTTTAACAAAGGGTAATGAATTAAAAAAGGAAAAAGGGAACTGCTGGGTTGGCCTGGTATTTTTATTGTCTGTAAATCAGAGAAAAACATGGGTGTGTGATTAAAAGGTGAAAGTGAAGCACATGGGGAGGGAATATACAAGCTGGAAAGTAAGAAAACATGGGAGCATAATTGAAAATACATGTGTAAAGGGAATACACATCTGGAAAGGGGAGGGGATTAACTGATATATGATCAGATTTTCACACACTGAAAAAAAAAGAATTTTTGAAACTAACACATACAGAGCTTAAAAAAAACAGGAGAGAGTTTAGGAGGCTGACAGTGAGAGTAGATAGACAGATAGAGATTGGAGAGCATGTGAGTTAAAGGAAAAACAGTGAGAGTTTAAGGGAGACAAATACTTTTTCTGGAAATCATCAATCATACACTAAGAGTATAGATATAGAGATTAAGTTTACTGTTCCATTGGGTTTTTTTAGAACAACTTTGAGTTCTGGTAGATTCATTCATATCTTTTGGTTCAATATTTATCTATGGGAACTTCAGAGGTGTATTAGGCTGATTTCAAGTTGTTTTAGTTCCAACTAAACTAGCTTTTGGTGCAAATATTGGACTGTTGACATTTTTAAGTGTTCACTGGGATTTTGAAGTTAAAAGTGGTCTGTCCAAGCCAATTCTGGGGTCATCTACTGGTTGATTGCGGGTGTCCTGTTGTCACTGCTGTGTATTTGCTGTTCCTACTGACCTTGGTTCTCTTTAATTTTCGTTTTACTTCCAGGTACCTTTCTTAAACACTACTTGATGTAAATTTCAGTTTGAAGATGGAAATGAGAAGCTAAAGCATGGCAGTAGGCTTATCTAAGTTCTATTATTCTTTATTATTAGTGCTTTACATCGTATGCAATCCTTAAATATTATAGTTAAGTTCAATTTTGTTTTAGCAATGGAATTCTCATAGTTGTACTTGATTTGGAATTGTTGAAGTATTGTCAACTTAAGTATGTTATTTCAGTTGGTTAATTGCTGAATCTGTACTTGTTCGTATTGAGTCTGTGTCTGGTTTTGATTATTGTACGAACCATCGAACATGCTGTTATCTCATTTCTTTTTTTGTTTGGGAATAGAGCTGGATTTTCATCTATATTCTTATGTGGTATTTTTGATAGATATTGGTTGAAAAGCATGTGTGAGCCGGAATTTTGTTAATACTACGGATTTTTGTTAATACTAATAAGTTGTTAGTACTAGAATGGTTTAGTTTACTTCGTTTGAATTGTGTTATAGTTTCAGTTGGGGTAGTGTTAAATTCAAAAGAAACGAAATTGAAAGAAGACTGGAAAATCTGTGATTCTTATTCATGTTAGTAACTGCAATTTAAGTTGGAAATCTATAGTTGGTTTTGGAATAGCATAGAATAATTGTTCATATCGCATTGTGTTAAGTCAAAAAGAATAGGAATTAGAATTAGTTAGAATGTAATTGCTTTAGAATCCTCTAGTCACTCTGAAACAGATAAGCTTGGTGCAATTATGTCCGAATCAAAAATCATTTTTGACAATTGTACCGGAACGAAATGGATAGTTTATTGGTAATTTAATTTGCTAATCATTATTTTTTACTTTAGTTGATTTATTAGATGGCAATATGTGCTCAATTAGTGTTGCGTTCGGGACCAAATATAATAGTTCTTAAACCATATAACTAACTAGGAATTTTATTTTTTTATTATTATAAACAAGCTAAATAGAGAAGTGCAATTTACTTTAGGTTTTCCTTAAATAAAAAATGAAACGAGTCTTGCGAGATAAAAATGCATAATTGTGAGGCCCTCAATATTTATTTATACTTAGATTCTGGGATGGGCCATTTATCAAATTTCATGGTGTCTCCGAAGATAATAATGCGTTAAATCTCTTTAGGCGCGTATTTTAAATAGCATTATCTTCTATGAACTCGGGTGCACATTTATGTGACTCAAATCTAAATCTCAACAGAATCAAAATATGTCGATAATCACGGGTACATTGATTGTGATACGATTTGAAATTCATTTTTATGATGTGGAAATTCTTTAAATAATATTGAAAGCAATTAAAAGTTGAATTTTGCACATAAATTAAAGTATGGTATAAATCAAATAAATAAGCCAAATATGATAGTTGAGCGACCGTGCTAGAACCACGGAATTCGGGAATGCCTAACACCTTCTCCCGGGTTAACAGAATTCCTTATCCGGATTTCTGGTTCGCGGACTTTTAAACAGAGTCATTCTTTTCCTCGATACGGGATTCAACCGGTGACTTGGGACACCATAAATCTCTCAAGTGGCGACTCTGAATTAAATAAATAAATCCCGTTTCGATTGTCCTTTAATTGGAAAAACTCCATCGCGCTCCCGTGGGTGCGGAAAAAGGAGGTGTGACAATGGTGAGAATCAAACCTGCGTAGTTCGGTCAGATTATTTTATGACCAATTATTTCAACAAAATTGCTCTTCCTATTTTTCAAATTTTCAAATTTTCGACAGCATTTCGTCAATATTTTTGATATTTTTCTATTCCAAAATTCTATTTCTTTTTTTTTTTTCCAGGAATTTAACCAATCATCATAATAATACATGATAAATAAATGCAACATATAATATGCTCGGTCTTTGATTATCGGGTCACCTGTCCTAGACGGACCCAACCCCTGTGTTGAGTCCCCTAAGTCAAATGCAACGTGATGCAAATAAGCGTTTCCTACTAGGGATCCGGCATGAAGTCATGTTATTCTAAGCTCAGAACCTCGGTATTTGTTCTAGACCGTGTACTCGAGCGGACAACTCGAGTCTAGGAAGGAGCTCCTTTCCGGGAACCAAAAGGCCAGCCAGCTTAGAAACTTTCCGAGCCTTTTTCTTATTTTTTGGGTAAGACACTACCAGAATAGGGAGTCTCAACCGGTAAGCACATCCCCATAGGTGAGAAGAGAAGGGTTTCGGCACGGTTTATATATATACAGTTCAAAAAAATATCAAAGCGATAAAAATATCATTTTGCACATTTAAACCAGTATCAAAGCGGTAGACATGTAGCACATTAATTAAACATATAATAAAATCGGATATAGACAAAAACAACAATTTAACTGAGCTCGAATTCTTAAACCCTGAACCGAAGTTCTGGGTGAATAGCATCATCCCCAGCAGAGTCGCCAGAGCTGTCACACCTCCTTTTTACGCTTACCCGCGAGAGCGCGTGGGAGTTTTTCCAATTAAAGGACAATCGAAACGGAATTTATTTATTTAGTTCAGAGTCGCCACTTGGAAAAATAATGGTGTTCCAAGTCACCGGTTTTAATCCCGAACCGAGGAAATTTATGACTTTGTATTATAGTCTGCGAAATTAGAAACCTGGATAAGGAATTCTGTTAACCCGGGAGAAGGTGTTAGGCACTCCCGGATTCCATGGTTTTAGCACGGTCGCTCAACTGCAATTTTTGTTTCTATCTGATTTCTTTATATATTTTTATTTATGTGCTTTAACCTCTGTGCAAATTTTAACTTTTAACCGCTTTTGATTATTATTATTATTATTATAAGAATTATTATTATTATTATTTTAACAAAGAATTGCAACGTTGTGAAAATGTATTTCGAACCACGTCGCACCAGTGCACCCGTGGTTGTCAACACATTTCGACTCCGTTGAGATTTGGATTTGAGTCACATAAATGTGCACTCGAGTTTAAGGAGATAAGATTATTAAATACGCGCCTAAAGATACTAACGCGTTTTGTGTTCGGGAAAGGCCGTGGAATCCGCTAAACAGCACATCCCGGAATCTAAACATTTTTCGTAATAATCGTCCTGTTGAGGGCCCCGCAATTTGCGTGTTATTTTGGCGAGGCTCGTCTCGCTTATTGTTTAAGGGCTCATTACCCCTTTTATTGTTTATTGTTTTAAATGAATTACAACGCAGTGGAAACGTATCTCGAACCACGTTGCACCAGTGCACCCGTGACTTTTGACACGTTTCGACTTCGTTGAGATTTAGATTTGGGTCACATAAATGTGCACCCGTATTTGAAAGGTAGTATTAGAATACGTGATTAAAGCAACTACGCATTTATTATCTTTGGAGAACACCGTAAAATTCGCTATACGGTTGATCCCGAAGTCTAAGTATTTTTATATATATACATTTATGAGGGCCCCGCAATTTGTATAATTTTGTTAGGCGAGGCTCATCTTATTTTATTAAAGGCCAATCCTAAAGTGACTATGATTTCTACTCTACCCCTTGTCTCAAATAATAAAAGCAATATCCTAATTGATAAATAAGTTGGATTGTATCATGTAAAACTATATATGCAAACTTTAAATTAGGCCTCAAATCAGATTATTCCCTCATGGCCTATGTCATTAAAGATATAATTACAGTCAACTTCGTTATCAATCCCAAACAAGAAATACCCAACAACAAAATCATTCTAACAACATTACTCAAAAGTAATTCAATATCAATCTATGAGGACATTGCAAACACGAGCAATTAAACCCAAATAACAAGAAAGAAGCAAAGTAAACAAGATATATTCCATGAAAGTATAAACCAAATCTTCGCAAATAGTTAAAACAATAACATAAAGGATAAGGAAGAACCGACCTTAAAATAAGCTTTCTTTATATTTAGCCTTTGTTCGGATGTACGAGTAAGCAACGAAGATGAGAAACTAAATGGAAAATCCATGAAACATCAACAACGGAAATGACGAGCAATATACTTGGAACCTCGGATTGGACTACGAACGGGATCGGAACCTCTTGGCCGAACACGAGCATCTCATTGCAAATCCGATTTTTGTTTCGATTTTTCTTCCTCTTGAAGTAAAATCTAATCAAAGTGAAAAATGGTATACCTTTCCAGTATTATGATATCGTTCTCCATATTTATGAGTGTATGTGTGGCATAAAATTCTTAAGAATGAGAGGGTCTACGCCATTTTTAGTTGTTTCTGTCGCTGTATATTACTTGTATGCAGAATGTATATCGTGTATACAACTCTCTCCAAATTCCGTTTTTCTCTCCTCTTTTCTTTTTCCAGTCCCGTTTTTCCCTCCTTGCTGCCGTTCTTTCGTCTTTATGAAGAAGAAAAAGCCGTAACCTTTTGTTTCTTTTCTTCTTCCGTTTTTTTTCTTTTTGTTTTTCTTCTTCTTTTTCAAGAAGAAGATGTATCTCCTTTCAAAATTTTTTCTTTCTTCTCTTTTAACTCCTCTCTTTGCTGCCGTTGTTCTCCTTCTTAAAGAAGGATATCTCTAGTATTTGTTTGTACCCCTTTTTCTTTTTAAAGAATCAACCCATCTCTTTTTGTTTTTTTCTTTTTTTGTTTTTATTCTCTTTTGCCATTTTCTAATAATTCTCCCATCCCCCCATTATGTGTTGTCCCTATAGTGTGTGTATGTGTGGGTATGAGTTGGTTTTGTCCGTGTCCCCCACATGTGTGGTGGACTCGGATTATTATGGGCTAGGTCCGAAAAATTATAAAACCGGGTAGTTTGAAACCGAATATTATTCTTTGTCCGGAACCGAGAATGAGAACATGGTGTTATTAATTAATCTTACGTAAGTAAAATAACTATAATGTTCATAATTAAAATAAAACTATTTTTTTATATTTTTCAAGTTTGAAATAACTACAAAATATTAATGAAGCTATTTTTTTTATTATTTTCGTTTTTTATAAAAAGATAAAAATATAAAGTACTATTTTTATATTTTTCAAGTTTAAAATGACTACGAAACATTAATAAAACTATATTTTTTGTTATTTTTTATCTTAAGGTAAAAATAAAGTAAAAGAGTCAAATTTAGTTAAAATAGCTATATTAAAACTAAACTAAATATTTTACGCTAAAAAATATAAAAATCTCGGGGAGGGTCAAAAATCACGCGTTTACAATGGGCCAAACTTTTAACGAGAGTTATATATAGACTTTATCGTAAAGTTCAGGGGGTATTTGGACCTTTTCCGTATATGCAATCTTAAGTCGGAGGCATGATAATTTTTAATGTTTGCTAAATTTAGTAAAAATGGTAAAAGTAGTAAGTGTTTATAACCTTTAGCTTCTCAAAATGGAAGGCAGGATTGATGATTTTTCTGTGTTTGGACCATTTGTCTTCCTCAAGGCTAACAAGACCTTGAACCAATAGCTTAGTGAAGGGATTGGTTTGTTTATACTTGTGATACATATAATTTTTTGCCAAAAGCTCCTTTATAAGTGCAGGTTCTGTGATAAACACTATTGGATTGGGGCCTAGCCACGCAAAAGAATTTTTACCTGCGAGTAATTATCAGTTTTGGATCAGAAAAAAAGAAGAAGTTTTAACACAAATAGCCGACTGTATTCACTATTTACTTTTCCGAGACGGTATATATACATAGTACGTTATACACTGTTTAAATGTAATTATACATATATTATACATACATTATACTTCTGTTGGCTATTTTTAGTTTAAACGATTGCCTGAATTGCTATTTAGGTTAATTTTTCAAAAAAGACTTGGAGCTTTTACTATGCATGATATTAAGTGAAAGTAGATTAGACAGAGTAAAATATACATGAATAGTAAAAGGGATACATACCATTTTTGTTGATGGAGTCAAAGAAAAAAGGGATAAGCCTTTGAGCAATATGATGAGAGAAATTGATGGGCTTAGACTTGGCTTCTTTGAGTTTATTTGTCAACTCTTTCAAATCTCCATAGAGTAGCTTGTAAGGGTTTCCCTTAAGACCACTTAGTCTTAAGTATTTTTCCAATTTCTTTGGCCTAAACCATGCCCAATTCAATGCTCTCCACATATATACTACCACCAAAATTGTAACACATACTATTGCTATCATCTTTAATCCCAGAAGTGACAAGTATTCCATGAAATTAAAGGTTTATCTCAAGTATACTCTTTTCTCTTGTAAATAATAGTATAAAAAGTTAAGAGTACCTACTTTTCTCTAACATCGACGAAAAAAAATGAGGTAATTGAAATAGTACACAACTAATAAAGATGTTTCTCCCAATTTGTCAAATTTGTGTAGTTCTATAAGAGGATGGGAACACAATATATATACTAGTACGTGAGTGAGGGGCAAAAAAGCACAAACGGGATCTTATTCTCGTTGAAGTGGAATTAATATTCTTGTATTTGTTCGTAGCTCTTGTCCAAGCAATAAATCACAAATGCTCACCACTGTTTCGTGAAAGCAGACATATCCACCAAATTCATTTGATCATTACCGTGGGATAATCCTGTCCCATATATTAATTTAGCTTCTTATACTTGTATTTACTATATGGAGTAAGTGTCTTGTTTCTTCTTTCTTGTGCAAACTATTGTCCTTCACCAAAATGTTCAACAGACAAGGAGAAATAGATATTGTTGGGATTTATGTTAAATGGTTATTTTGTATATGGTTAAAATCGGCCCCACCCGATTTTACTGATTAATCGAGACCAGGGGATGGGCCGAGGATCAGCCCCATTGCATATCAGACCGAGACATGAGGATAAAGTACCGGGTTCGAGATTTGAGGTACCGGTCGAGATCGAGACCACTAACGATCGAGGTCGAACGAGATAGACATCAAGCAAGACCACAGATAGCATAATAACGGAAATACGAGATATTCGTGACTGGTCGAATATCATGACGAATATCTCGGAACAGATCAAATCAGGGGCGATTGCTTAGTTAATCATGAGATTTCCTTCTGTAATTAGAATTATACCGTAAATAGGATACTTCTACCATATAAAGTGGGTCTTAACCAATTATAATCACCTTACATTCAGACATATCAAAGCAATATAATCATATTTTTAACCCTTGCAAGCTGTGTTGTTCAGTTCATATTTTCACTAGCTTGTTCAGTTGGTTCGCGGGCAATTAAGTCGAGGGTCATTACTGTTCATCACCTTAGTTTGGTTTATTTTACTATAATTTCTACCATTAATTCTTATATTTATCAATTTGTACTAAGTAAAATCACATATCCTTAAAACTACTTATAAGTTTCATTTTTATTCGATTTTAATGGTAAATAGTTTGGCCTCCATCGTGGAGCTAAGGATAATAGTGATTGCCTAGTACAATTTTCATAACACACATAATTTTATGCTTTTTCTTTAAAGTCTCTTTGATTCTAGGATCAACATGTCAAACTCTCAAGTAGCACCCACACACACAAACGATGGCCTTAGTCTCCATGGCGAGGACGATAACATAGCCGCCGCAAGGAACATAGTACCTCTAGTCAACCTCGATGGAGCTCCGTCAGTGGATCCAATCGACGTCAGTTCCCATATTGCCATTAATGGAAATTTGGGCGTAGATCCTGAAAATAGTGCCCGTTGGGATGCTCGATGTGACAACCCAAAGAGTCATCACCTGTTTTCTCATCTGTTCCGTGCTTCCAAAGCCTTGAAAACCTCATTTTCTATCGCCTCGATTTGCTTGCGCAGTCCGGACGTGTAGCCGGAAAATTTTTATGTTGAAATATGTGAAATCTGTGAAAAATTTAAAGAATTTTAACATTAATATGATTATAATTGATTTTGGTCAATGTTTTTTGTAAATGAACCCGGACCCGAGATTGGACGGTCCCGTAAGGTTCGTAGAAAAATACGGGACTCGGGCATGTGCCCGGAGTCGAAATCCGAGGTCTAGAACCTGAGTAAAAGAATTTTTCTGTTAAATTATTTTTTCTAAATTTGTTAAGGAAAATGAAAATAAAAATTTATTAAAAGACTGTGGTATCAGGCTCATATTTTGGTTCCGACGCCCGGTATATATCTTATATATAGTTTAAGCGATTGCTGTAAAGTTTGGCTAAATTTGGGCATCATTTGACGTGTCTTGAGCTAGAAAATGTAAAATTGATGTTTCATGGAAACTAGAAGGGAATCGTGGATCTTGGGACCTAGTTTGATGAATTACGATGTGTTTGTGCTATTTGATCGCATGGATGAGTACGCAAGATATTTTTGGAGCTATGTGTATGTTTGGTTTGGAGCCTTGAGGGCTCGGGGGAGTTTTGGGTAGGTTCCGGGAGGCCTTAGGCTTAAAATATCAGATGTGGCAGTGCAGCAGGTCCCGCGCGGCCGCGATAAATTTTTGCGCGGTCCGCGTGGACTGGTTCAAAAAGGCGTTGGTTTAAGCTCAACCAGCATGGCCGCGCACCAAAACAGTGCGTTCTGCACTGGAAGCCACACGGCCGCAATGCATTTCTATGCGGTTCGTGTGGCCAAGTCCTGTGAGGCCATGGGTTGAGTTCGACCAGCGCGGTCGCGCACCAAAACAGTGCAGTCCGCGCTGGGTAGGTTCAGAGAGCATTTTTCTACCCTTTTTTGGTGCGGCCGCGTGGCATTTTTGTGCGGTCCGCGCCAGCCTTCAGTAAAGTATATAAAATATGAGATTTTCAGCTATTTTAGACTTTTTCAAAATCCCAAAACATAAGAAGCGATTTTCCATACAATACTTCTTTTTCAAAATGATTGGTAAGTGATTTCTACTGTATTTTCTTTAATCCTTAACATCTTTAAACATAATTTCAACTTCAAAACAAGGATTTTAATGGGTAAATTTGGAAGTTTAGGGTAGAACTAGGGTTCCTAAATTTGGAGGTTTTGGACCTCAATTTGGGGTTCCATTCCAAAACAAATCACATATCTGAGTTCACGGGAGAATGGGTAATCAGGTTTTAATTCCAACCTCAGGTTTTGATCATGTGGATCCGTGGGAATTTTGGGAAATTTTGAGTAAAACTTTGGGAAAATTGTTTTGATGCATTCAAACTAATTCATATAGTGTTTATTAAAGTAATTGAACAATTGTGATTAGATTCGAGCGAATCGGAGGTGGAACCGCGAGGTAAAGCAATAGTTGCGGATTAAGCGGATTTCAAGGCTTTGAGGTAAGTGTTTGGTCTAACCCTAGCTTGAGGAAATATGAGTTGAGTCTTGTTGCTAATTTCTATGTGATCAAGTATGATGTATAGGCATGGTGACGAGTATCTATAAATTGGTGTCTAGCATGACCGTGAGTCTTTATAATGTGATTATCATGAACTGATTATGAATTCCATGTTTATTGGAGTATTTCTGTATATTGTGAATAACATGTGAATGATGATATGATGATTTGATTTCCTAGGATCATTGGCTCGAATTGTGATATGAATATTGAAAGTATATGAAATGACTTATTTTTTAAGAGCGTTGGCTCCAATTGTAGAACGAATTGTGAAAGTACAAATGATAATTGAACCCCTAGAGCATGTGCTCAAGTTGTGAAGAGAACTGTAAAGTAAAAGTGAGAAGGAGAAGAGATCATTATGTTGCCCTCTTGATGGGCTATTGGTGGGTTGTGATTCCTTTGCATTGTGTTCTTAACAGATACTAGGGTTGCTTAGGTTAATGTTTCCTTGTGTCGTCCGATAACTATAGTTACAGTTGAGGTGATTAAGTATTGTAACATGGTAGTTATAGATGGGATGGTTGGGTGTGGTAGTCGGTTAGTATAGCTGAGGTGGTTAAGTGTGGTAATAGGTTGGTTATAGCTGTGGTGGTTAGATGTTGGAATCAATGTGGTAGTTAGATGTTGGAACTAATGTGGTCATGGTAGTCCCCTTGCCGGAATATTTGAGATGATGTTTTGTTCCATCACTGGGATGTACTTATATTATTGTTTGTGACGGAATATGGGACAAGAATTTGTTAGAGCTTGGGCTCCAATGATATTGTGGAGTAAGAAAAGAAAGAAAGGGAAAGAGTTACTGATTATTCCCTTGCCGGGACGTTATGTTGATTCTGTTGTTGAGTTTTATCTCCCTTGCTGGAATATTGAGGTTATTAAGTTGTTTGTCAAGTGTGTTCCCTTGCCGGGACTTTCATTATTGTTTATTTACTCTTTTACCCGTATTTGTGACTGTGGTTTGGATGAGGAAATATGATCTTGGTGGAGCGGGTCGCGCACCGCAACAATGATAGTAAGGATCGGGTTGCGCACCGCAACAATGATATTGAGGATCAGGTTGCACATCGCAATAATGATATGGGTCGGGTTGCATGCCGCAATAGTGGTATTAGTGGAGCGGATTGCAAACTGCAACAAAGGAAGTTATGGAGCGGGTTGCACGCCGCAATAGTTATGGAGGCTATGTGTTTATATTTGAGTATTGATTTCTTGTTTATTGTGGGTATAAGCTGTTTTAGTTGTTACTCTGGATTACTGGTAATATTGTATTTCCCCATAGCATATTTCCCCTCCCATATTGTTAATGGATTGTATTCAATTTTCGTTGTATATTTATAACTACAAAGGTTTATGTGGTGTCCAGTCTAGCCTCGTCACTACTTCGCCAGGGTTAGGCTAGACACTTACCATCACATGGGGTCAGTTGTGCTGATACTACACTTCTGTACATTTTCGCACAGGTCCAGGTTTTGAGCTGCAGCAGCAACAGTAGTTCGGGAGTAGGATCTTATTATCACGAGACTGAGGTAGCCTTGCAGGCGTCTGCAGGCCCGGCATCTCTTCTTATATTTTAATTTTTACTATTGCCTCATTGTTTTCGAGATAGACAGCTGTTATATTTCTGTCAGACCTTTGTATTTAGTTATTCTTAGTGATTCGTGAGTATGTGACACCAAATCTTGGGGTAGAGGATATTGTTGATTTCTCTGCATTTATTCAAACTTATAAAAAATTAGACTTCCGCAGTTATTGTTGTTATTATTATTGATGATATAAATTGTCAAAAGAATGGTTTTACTAAAGAAAATGGTAGGTAAGTTGGCTTGCCTAGCTACCACGAGAAGGCGTTATCACGATCCCTATGGTGGGAAATCCGGGCCGTGACACTCGAACAGTCGATCAGAACACACAGTGCGGCAAAGAAGGCGAGATTAGCCTTTGAATGATATTCAAAATGTTGTAGACCTAGCAAGCCGCGATAGCGCAACTCCAAAATCAGAATCGTGCACCGAGCTGAATTGATCTCGATCCATGATAAGAAATTATTCATTGAGTTGAACAAAGAGATTGAATAGAGGAGAATCAGAGACCAATCGTGCTATCATAAAAATGCTCGAGGAAGTGACGAATCGAATTGAGACAGGGGAAAAAAATATCGTGGAAAATGATAAGAAAGTGGAAACTTATAACTCTAGGGTTGATAAAATCCCGGGGCACCAGCGGTACTAAAAAGTACTTTATTCCAAAAAATTTATCAAAAAGCCTTTCCCCCGAGCGCAACTCTAAAGCCAATCCCAAAGAAGTTCTATATGCATGATATTACAAAGTATAATAGGACGATGGATCCAAACGAACACGTTACCTCATATACATGAGCCATCAAAGAAATTGACCTGGAAGATGACGAGATTGAATTCGTGTTGTTGAAAAAATTAAGGAAGACTCTATTGAAGGGTGCTATGATATGGTACAATAACTTACCACCTAACTTTATTGATTCATGTGCTATGTTTTGATGATAGGCTATAATTATGTATTTTAGTCGATTATTAAACTCGAAATTACTGCACTTTAGTTGAGTTTGTATTTTAATAGCTAGTATTTTGCACTAGTAGTGTGTTTTATGCCTTGTAGGAGTGATTCCAAGCTATATAGATATTATGGAATAAATTCAAGTGATTTGGAGCTTTTAAGTCTGAGTACAAGCCTAAGAATTACGCCGGGATCGTATTTGGGGGTAAAATTTGATAATAAATTCAAGTGTGTTTCAGCGTATTGATATTCCCGAGTGGAAGTGGGAAAGGATCACTATGGACTTTGTTAGTGGACTCCCTCAGACATCAAGGAAGTTTGATTCAGTTTGGGTGATTGTGGATAGGCTAACAAAGTCAGCCATTTTATTCCTATGTGTTCTACGTACACTCAGAGCGGTTAGCTGAGATATTCATTCGGGAGATCGTGAGATTGCATGGAGTCCCAGTTTCTATCATATCAGATAGAGGTACTCAGTTTACTTCATAGTTCTAGAGGATATTTTAGCGTGAGTTGGGCTCCCAAGTTGAGTTGAGTACTGCATTTCATCCTCAGACGGACGGACAGTCCGAGCGTACTATTCAGATCTTGGAGGATATGTTGCGATCTTGTGTTATTGATTTCGGTGGTTTGTGGGCTGATTATTTGCCTCTCGCAGAGTTTACGTACAACAATAGCTACCAATCTAGTATCCAAATGGGCCCGTATGAGTCTTTATATGGGAGACGGTGTAGATCTCCAGTTGGTTGGTTTGAGCCCGGTGAGGCTTGGTTGTGGGGACAGAGTTATACATGATGCCTTGGACAAGGTGAAGGTGATTCAGGAGAGACTTCGCACAGCTCAATCGCCCCAGAAGAGTTATGCGGACCGGAAGGTTCGAAATGTGTCTTATTCTGTGAGTGAGAAGGTCTTACTGAAGGTTTCGCCTATGAAAGGCGTCATGAGATCTAGGAAGAAAGGAAAGCTCAGTCCGAGATTTATTGGCCCTTTTGAGATTCTCAGGAGGATTGGGGAGGTGGCCTATGTGCTTGCTTTGCCACCTAGCCTATCGGGTGTTCATCCAGTGTTTCACGTATCCATGCTCCGGAAATATGTTGGCGACCCATCGCATGTGTTGGATTTCAGTACTATTCAGTTTGATGATGACTTGACCTATGATGTGGAGCCTATAGCTATATTGGGTCATCATGTGAGGTGATTGAGATCCAAGGACATTGCATCAGTAAAGGTTCAGTGGAGAGGTCGGCCTGAGAAGGAGGCCACTTGGGAGATCGAGTAGGAGATGCGGAGCAGATATCCTCACTTATTTGAGTCTCCAAGTATGTTTCTTGACCCGCTCGAGGACAAGCATTTGCTTAAGTGGGGGAGAATGTAACGACCCGGCCCGTCGTCATGAGAGTTACCACCCCGTTACCCCTTCATTTATGTGTTTCATGTTTCTATATCTGTGTTAGAGTCTATTGAGTGAATTGGGATTGATTCTGGTTGAAAATGAGGCATATAGCCTTTTTGAGTGAAGCTTGTTCATGAATTGTCAACCTGGAGTTGACTATGTGGTTAGAGGGCTCGGAATCGAATTATGATGATTTGGTTAGTTCCGGGAGGTGATTTGTGACTTAGGGGAGCGATCAGAATTGAATTTGGAGGTCCGGTGCAGAAATAGGCTTGAATTGGCTAAGTTGGAATTTTGGCGAAATCCGATCGATATGTGAGATTTTGAGCCGGGAGTCGGAATAGAATTCTGATAGTTGCAGTAGCTTCGTTAGGTGATTTTGGATATGTATGCAAATTTTTAGGTCATGCGGACATCGTTTGGTCGGGTTTCTGATAGAATGTAGGTTTTGGAAGTTTTAGTTGAATCTTAGGCTTGAATCGGCTTTAATTTGATTGAGGGTGTGTTTCTATGGTTGGAATAAGTTCGTGTGATGACTTATATTGGATATGTATTTTTGGTTGAGGTCCCGGGGGCCTCGGCTTATTTTCGGAAGGTGAAACGGAGGATTTTGGAGTTTGCAGCAGGTCTGTGATACCTGACTGCTGCTATTTCCGCTCCTGCGGAAAAGGTGATGCAGAGGCGAGTCGACAGAGGGGGACTTTTGTGTGCAGAAGCGCCTGGAGGCTGGTCATTGAAGGTTCGCAAAAGCGGAGCTAAGTCCGTTGAAGCGGCATCGCAGGTGCGGGCTGTATCCGCAGAAGCGGTCCTAGAGGATCCTAAGGACTTCGAAAAAACGGGATGAAAACCGCTTAAGCAGTCTCGCATGTGCGAGACCTGGACCGCAGAAGCGAAAGGGGCAGTTAAGTGAGACGTCGCAGAAGCGACAAAATTGTCGCAGAAGCGGACTCGCAGGTGCGAGTCCAAGACCGCAGAAGCGGAAATCGTATATGTGATAAAGAAACAGAAGGGTTAAAAATTTCAGAATGTTATAACACGCTAAGGCTTAAACCAAGAGGCGATTTGGGGCGATTTTAAGAGGAAATCGAAGGGATTCTTCAGGTAATCACTCATGGACTTAATTTATGTTATTATCTTGCTAAATTATGGAGTTTATACCTGAAATTGGAGGATTAGAGGTGTATTAATGGAGGTTTTTGCTCTAAGCCCGGGTTATTGAAAATTATCGATTTGAATAGGCAAACAGAGTCCGATTTTGATAAAATTTATATGCATGAACTCGTGTTGAGATAAGGATTTTGAAAATATAACTCTTGTAATTTTTCAAGAAGCGTACCAAAAGTCGGGTTTTGGCAACTTTCTGGTTTTTGGTGTAATTCGAGTTGTTTCGATTGGCCTAAGTCCATTTAGCCTATTTTGATGCATTTCTATTGATTTTGATCAGATTCTGCACCCTTCGAGGCCGATTCTCGTGGAAAGGGCATTGCGGACTTGTCTTCGAGCCGAGTCGAGGTGAGTAATGGGTGTGGGTGATGACCAGCGGGTTCGAAACCCCAGTATATCATTATGTGACATTGTATTAAGACGAGACACGTACTCTCATGTGAGTGCGGGGACTGTGGCTTAGTCCGACCTGGTAATACTATACTGTGTTGTTGGCTATTATTGAGCCGGTAAACCTCCTATTTGGATGGTTGTGGATATCTTTGGGCTATGAGCCAGTTATTGGGATCCCGCGAGGATCGTTATTATTATTTCTATGATATTGGCATGTTATACTGATACCAGTCCTGAGCTGTTACTGTCTAAAAATGGTTTTCCAAACTCTGGAATTTCTGAAACATTGTTTTCTGCTGAAAATGATAAAAAGAGATTTCAAATACCATTTCTGTGCATGTGAGGCTTGTATTGCATTATAGTTGACTGGTAGTGGATCAGGCTGGGCGCCACAGGATATCATGATATTGTGCTTGGGTTGTAGGAGCCCCTCTGGAGTCTGAAACCCCCACAGTGAGTACAGGTACCCAAATGGATCAGGCTACACGCCGTAGCGGTCATATTCATACATGGCATTGCATTTAGCTATACTTGTTATTCTATTAGTTGATATTGCTGGTTCTGATACTGCTCATGTTAATAACTGATACAGGATATTGTTGTATAACTTTGCTTAGTGTTATATTGGGTTTTCTTACCTTCGCTGTCTTACCCTTGCTTATTACCACTGAGTTGGAAGTACTCACACTACTCCCTGCACCTTGTGTGCAGATCCAGGTACATCACAGCAAAGCTGACTCTACAACTGCTCGGAGAGCTTCATTTGGACGGTCAAGTTAGCTGCTAGCGTCCTCAGGACCTGACTCTCCAGTCTATCTTTACTTTCTTAGACTATTCTGCACTTGTAGTCATAGTTGTATACATTATCACAACTATATATTTTGGTAGAGGCTCATGACTTATGACTCCTGATTCGGTGGGAGGTTTATACTAGTTTTGGGATATCTTTCCCCGATGTGCTGGATGTTATTTTATTATATTATGATTGTTTATGCTTAAAAGGGGTAAAGTGAGAGCTGATAGCTCTGTGTTATGAATGGTTGGTCGGGCTGGCCTAGCAATGTGATGGGTGTATCACGACCGGGTTTTGGGGTCGTGACAGCTACAAGATATAGTAATAGAAGATATTAAATCTTTTCTTTATTTATATCTCAATATAATCAATCGCTTTCACGTATTTGAAAACTGAATAAGTTTCTTTGAGACTTACTACAATACAATATCTTATTGGTAATTAATTGTGTTTCTCCAAAATAGTAATAATTTGCTCTTCCAGAGCTCTCAATTAATTTTGTACTACCACAACTTCATCAACATCCATGTGGTGAATATCTCTTTTAAAGAGAAAGTTATACCATTATGGCCATGGTCAAAATTATTATAGGCAAAATATGTTGCTTCTATTACTTTTGCCATGTAATAATCCACCGCCATAATATTTTGGCTAATCACAATGGGTACATGTTCAATGACCATTCATGCCATAATAATAAAATTATTTTCTTATTTCATCTCAAACCTCCTTCTAGAGGTGAGTGTGGTATATTCAATACCAATAGCATGTTCATATTCTTTCAAGAATGAATATGTCTTCAAAAATCAGATGTTGTCACATTCCCATCATGAATGGAACATAATCATCTATATGTGCTATATAAAATCTCATGTCAAATCGATGACAAATATTACCTTCATAGAGTGAAGGATTATTTTGAGAATCCTTATTACTCGTCTATTGCCACGTCCACATCCATTGATACCTTCACGGTAATAATTTTGTCTTCTTTCAGACTTATCACATACTAATATCACATTCTCTAAAGGGAATGAGAATGGAGGAAATTCAATGGGACGGGTTTTCAATACTTTACCCAAAATTATACATGAATTTAATCATGGCAATGTATGTAGAAAAGAAGAAGAGAGTAATGTATGAAAGATTTTTTCTCTGTATATTGAATGAATTCAGCTGTACAGTATTGATGTATATATACAAAGAATAGGAATCTACTGTAAAACAGAAAAAGCCAAGTGGCATCATACTATTGACTAACCAATAACTAATTATATTTTTTACACTAAAATAGTACAATACAACTGTATCTAATTATATTCTTTACTAGACAGGCTTCAGCTGCTTCAATACTTGGCTGTAACGAAATAGGCCCAATGTGAAATAGATATGGACCAAATGTGAAATAGAGCCCAATTCATCTTTACAGCCCAATCAACCAAAACCCAGTCTTTATTTCAATGAATAATTCAATACGGAACATTCCATACATAACGTACTGAAGTCACTTCATCTCCATCTTCTTCTGAACTAGGTTATCACCAACACCCCCCCCTTCAAGTTGGAGGGGTGGTACGAACCCCTAACTTGCCTAGAAGATTCCGATAGGTATTGCCTGTGAGGGGTTTGGTGAATAGATCGGCAAACTGAGCATCAGATCGGATAAAAGATAGAGAGATAAGACCAGCAAGAAATTGCTTTCGCACAAAATGGTAGTCGATTTCCACATGCTTGGTTTTCTCATGAAAGACAGGGTTTTTGGCGATATGAAGTGCGGCTTGACTATCGGAATGAAGAGGAATAGGTAAAGAGATTGGATTGGACAAATCTTCAAAGATGTGAACTAAAAGATATAGAGGTTTGCTTCTTTGATTTCCAAGAAATAGAACGGTATTCTACCTCTGCTGAACTAAAAGATATAGAGGTTTGGTTTTTGGCGATATGAGTTCATCCACAACGCGGCACATGGAATGGTATTCTACCTCTGCTGAACTAAAAGATATAGAGGTTTGCTTCTTTGATTTCCAAGAAATAGGTGAAGAAACCAGGGAGATATAAAACCCACTGACTGAGCGATGAGATTCAGGGCAAGTCCCCCAATCGGAGTCACAAAAGGCAAGAAGTTGAAAAGAAGGTGAGGCAGACATAAAAAGACCAAGACCAGGATCTTTTAAAAGATAACGGAGGACTCGATGAGCAGCATCGAGATGTGGTTGGCGAGGGTCTTGCATGTACTGACTGAGATGATGGACGGTGAAGGAGAGGTCGGGTCTGGTGTGGGTAAGGTAGTTAAGGTTACCCAAAAGATGGCGATACATGGTTGGGTCTTTTAAGGGTTCCCTATTTTGGCAAACAATTTGATGGAAGAGTCAAGAGGCGAGAAGGCATGAGATAAATTCAAGGATTCAAATTCGTGCAACAGATCGAGGGTGAATTTTCGCTGTGAGAGAATCAATCCTTGAGGTTCTCGAATGACCTCCATGCCAAGAAAAAAATGTAAGAATCCAAGATCCTTAATTCTGAGTTCTTGATGGAGAAATTCCTTTAATGCATATAATTCTATAACATCATTTCCTATTAATAAAATATCATCTACATAGACTGCGACAATAGAGATAGAAGAACCTATCTTTTTGAAGAATAATGAGTAATCATTTAGGGAGTGAGTGAAACCTTTAAAGCTTAGGGCTGTAGTGAGTTTAGCATACCATTGACGAGATGCTTGTTGAAGTCCATAGAGGGATTTCTTTAGTTTGCACACATGAATATGAGAAGGAGGTGTGATACCCGTTGGAAATTTCATGTAGACTTCTTCAGTTAAATCTCCATGAAGAAAAGCATTATTGACGTCCAATTTATAGAGACCCCATCCCTTTTTAACAATTGTAGCTAATATGCACCTTATTGTGGTCATCTTAACCACAGGGGAGTATGTTTCATTAAAATCGATGCCTTCCCTTTAAACATCACCCCTCACAACTAATCTGGCTTTCAATCTATCCAGAGAACCATCAGAGTGTTGTTTAACTTTATAAAACCATTTACAGGGTAGAGCCTTCTTACCTAGTGGTAATTCCACCTCATCCCATGTATGATTTAGCTCAAGGGCCTCAATGTTTTTTGCCATAGCTTCCTGCCATCCAGGATGGTGAGCTGCCTGTGTAAAACTAACAGGTTCATGTAGATTAGACAGAGAGTTGAGCATATGTTGGTTAGTAGAAGAAAGACCAGTGAAGGAAATGGAGGGAGCTGTAACAGGAGTGAGGAAATAGGATCTGTTCACATTTGTGAGTTGGAGGGCATTGCAAATGTAATCCTTGAGGCATGCAGAGTGATATGTGGCCTGGTAGACTTTCTAATAAGATTGTCTAAAAGAGGTTGAGGTCCAGGGGAAGGAAATAAAAGGGGTAGGGCTATGTGAGGGAGGTGAATGACTTGAGGTATAGTGAGGGGAAATAGGAGTGTTAGAGGTAGGAGATGAAGGAGGAGAGACATTAGAAAAAGAAGAATCTGATGTACTGGAATCATTTAAAGAAGAAGGAATGGGTGAAAACTCTGGAGAAGGGACAAAAGGGTGAGACTTAGCAGTAGGCAAAGAAGGTTCAAAAGAGTAATTAGAGTTTGTAGAGGCAAAGGGAAAAAATTCTTCATGAAAAACAACATTCCTTGTGATGAAAGTTCTCATTGATTTGAGATTGAGAAATTTATAACCTTTCTTTCCATGTGGATAGCCTAGGAAGACACAAGCATCTGCCCTAGGAGCAAATTTTGTTCTAGTATGTGAAGGGGTATAGGCAAAACACAAGCAACCAAAGCACCTTAGTATTGAGTAATTTGGGATACTTTTGAAGAGCATCTCATAAGGTGTTTTAGAGTGCAGGATCCTTGAAGGGAACCTGTTGATTAAGAATGTAGCAGTGAGTAAAAAATCCCCCCAATATGCTATAGGTAAGTGTGAATTGTATAACAAAGCCCTATAAGTCTCTAACAAATGCTTATGTTTTCTCTCCACAACTCCATTTTGTTGTGGAGTATGCACACAAGTGGTTTGGTGTAGAATTACTTGGGAAAGAAAAAATTCTGATTGTATTTCACCACTCCCTAACTCAAAAACATTATCTGTTCTAACCACTTGGACTTTGGTGTGAAATTGCCTCTCTACCATTGCTAAATAAGATTTCAGAACTGTGAAAGCATTAGATTTGGTACTTAATAAGTAAGTCCAAGTACCCCTAGTAAAATCATCCACAATTGTGAGGAAATAGTTGAAACCATCATAAGTAGGGGTGCTATAAGGTCCCCAGGTATCGACATGTATCATTTCAAAAGCATGCTTGGTAGAAATAGAACTTGTGGGGAATGATAGCTTAGATTGCCTTGCCATTGGGCAAATAGTACAGGGACTAGAAAAACTGGAACAAAATGAAACACAATCTGATGAAATCCTTTTCATATTGCTCAATGGTAAATGGCCTAGTCTGTAGTGCCATAACTTTTCTTTTACATTAGGATCAGAAAAGACAAAACTGGAATTAAAAATAGCATTGGAATGTGTATTCCTTTTTGAAACAAAAAAACTATTAGACTTAGAAAGACTCTTAGAATCAGTTGTTGAATGGCTAGATCTGAGAATGTAAAGCCCTCCCTCTTCTTTACCAATCTCCATAGGGCTCTTCAGTGAAGGGCCCTGCAGAAGAAAACAAGAATAAGGAGTGAATAGAACAAATTTCTGGAGTTGCCTGCACAACTTATGGACAAGTAACAAATTATACTTGAACGTTGGTATATACAAAACATTCTGTAAAACCATGTTAGGAAATATAGAAACTGAAGCAGAGTGAGTTACTTTAACTCTATAGGAATTTGGAAGTTTAACAATGAGAGGTTTAGGCAAGCTTTATATTCAATAAAGAATGCGATGTTAAAACACATATGCTATGTTGCTCCACTGTCTAATATCCATGAATTTCTGTTAATCTGAATGAAACAGGCATAAGAATAAAAAACATTCATCATACCTGCACAATTTACAGTAGCTGAAGGCTCAGAAGCAGTTGCACTTTGCTGTCCCATTTTCATTTGTTGAAGAAGCTGCAGCAGCTCTGTCACATTCTCTTGGGTAAGTGACTGAACATTTTCTGTTGCATTTCCTGTTTGTATAACCTCTTCATTTGAGTTGAAAACATTGTTTGCTTGCACCTGTCCTTTTCCTTGAAAGTTTCTCTGATTTGTGAACTTGAAATCAGTTCGGAAGCCATGAATTCTGTAACATTGATCAATGGTATGTAATGGCTTTTTACAGTAAGCACATATACTAGTAGCCTTCTTAGTGTTGGGAAAAACCTTGTGTCCTTTGTTGTCCTTAAACCTTTTGAAGTTTGCTGCTTGATTGTTAGCATTGAAAGAAGCTGATTCCCCATGATAAGCTAGTATAGCATGAATTTCTCTTTGTTTTTCATCTTGAATGACTAGAGAATAAGCTTGTCGAATAGATGGTAAGGGAGAAGATAGCAGTATGTTGCTCATTACTCCAATGAAGGTGTCATTTAGACCCATTAGGAATTGGAGAAGTCTTTCATCTTGATATGCTTTGTGTGATTTAGTCTTAGCACCACACAGAAAATCACACACACAAGCAGAGAATGTATTAAGTGCATCAAGTTCATCCCAAAAGCTTTTCATCTTACTGTAGTAAGTAGACACACTTGTGTTCCCTTGCACCACAACACTAAGTTCCTTTTGCAATTGAAATAACTTTGCTCCATTTGTCTGACCAAACCTGTCCTCTTGGTCACTCCACAAGTCCTTTGCACTCTCAGAATAGAGAACGCTTTCAGCTATTTCTTTTGACAAGGAGTTCAACAGCCAAGAGAGAACCATATCATTGCTACTAGCCCAAGCTTTTTGCAGTCCAAGATCTGCCTCAGGTACAGCTAGGGATCCATCAATGAACCCTAGTTTGTTCTCAGCAGAGAGAGCAATCACAACTACCCTTCTCCAACCTCCATATCCTCTCCCATCAAAAACTAAAAAAACTAAATTCATCCCTGGATAATCTGAGGGATGAAGGTAATAGGGGTGAGATGAGTCAACAACTCCTGCTGTGAGATGAGCTGCAGGTGCAGTAACTTGAGCAGATGAAGAAGAATTGTCAGGAGTTTCAGTAGAACCCATTGCTGAATGATTGAAGGAAGGAAAAGATGAAGACAATGTGAAAGATTTGAAAAATTCAGAAGCAGATTTATACCTGCTCTGATACCATGTAGAAAAGAAGAAGAGAGTAACATATGAAATATTTTTTCTCTGTATATTGAATGAATTCAGCTGTACAGTATTGATGTATATATACAAAGAATAGGAATCTACTGTAAAACAGAAAAAGCCAAGTGGCATCATACTATTGACTAACCTATAACTAATTATATTCTTTACACTAAAATAGTACAATACAGCTGTATCTAATTATATTCTTTACTAGACAGGCATCAGCTGCTTCACTACTTGGCTGTAACGAAATAGGCCCAATGTGAAATAGAGATGGGCCCAATGTGAAATAGAGCCTAATTCATCTTTACAGCCCAATCAACCAAAACCCAGTCTTTATTTCAATGAATAATTCAATACGGAACATTCTAGACATAACACACTGAAGTCACTTCATCTCCATCTTCTTCTGAACTAGGTTATCACCAACAAGGTATAGAAACTTTGCCACTTTGGGTGGTTATAATTTCTTTCAAACTCCATTAGAGTTGCAATCAAAATTTATCGTCTTTGCTTGTATTTAAAATCAAATAATATAATGTCAAGATTTTGAAAGAGAAAAGTAAATACTTACATTATATCTAAAATTTAATCATGAATGAAGTTCATGGAGCAATTGACAATCATTATGTTCAATCCCAAAGCTTCTACTCAATTGGTTAGAGTCTCGTGCTGATAACGTGTTATAAAGCAATACAAGAAGAAGAATAATATTGTAGAGAAAAATAGGGAGAGAGAATTTTTATTGATTTGGGATGAATTGCAATGGAATAGAACCCTCTATTTATAGGGAGATGGTGACTTAGCCACCAAGTAATAATTCCTAAAATCTCTTAAAATATAACATTCACCATAAATAAAATTCTATTTATAACAAGCTACAAACTATTACTCACATAAATAATGAGTTCAGTCGTTGAAATAAAAATCGTGAACCACATAATTAAAATTCTGGATCCATCGATTAATGATGTTAAGTAGGAGTTGTTCCTTATTAGTACGATGCAACGTATTCCATTGCTGCATCTAAAATCTTGATTAAACTTTGGGGAGTTGGGAAAGAACACGGAACTAAGAGAACGATCATGTTTTGACGTGCGGTCCACCCAAATGACGCTGCGTGGCTCGTAAAAATATCAGAATATGGGTGCATGCAGGTTTTGCACAAAATGGATAATATCACGAGTCAGCTTGTACGTGAATTTTTTATTTTTAATTTGGGGCAGTGGAGCTTCTAAAGCTACACTTCTTATCCAAATTCATATTTATCTTACAATATTTTTGAGTGGGGTTGATCGACGATAAATATTTACCTCCCTACGTCGAAGTAATAGCTGCAGAACGTTGTTAGTATATTAATTTCTCACTTAATTATTATATATTTTTATTGAATTTTTAATTTTTATAAATTAATCTAGTTTGGTATAATAAATTTTTACTGTAGCTCTGTTATATATACATAACTGTTTACCTATAGTACATTGAGTTAGTCCCTCCCTTACATTTTATGTAACACCGTTTTAGAGAGCACGAGGGTCACTGACTAATTTTTGGCGAGAATTTAAACATAAAATTTTAAAAATTTAAACTTTATGTATTTAGGAACTATGCATATTATAAGTCATACCAGTTAACAACTTAAAATATATTAAAAGTATAACATAATCGAAGAAAATCTTGTTTAACTCTTAAGTAATAGTAAGTACATTGGACAAGGCGAAACATACTAGGTGACAGTCTTTCTAGAAGGATGTCGTTGCCACTGCATTTGAATATATGTATGCATCTTTGTCTTTCTTTCTTGTCTGTGAGGAAAAGAGGAAATTAATTGTGGTGGAAATCAAGAAACTTATTGTCTTATTCAATGATTAAACTAGAGGGTCACATTTCACCACATCTCATGTGCCCGGCCTTTCAGTTACTCCTTATGTTTCAATTTATGTGAACCTATTTCTTTTTCTGTTCATTTTAAAAAGAATAAATTCTTTTTAAATTTAGTAATAATTTAATTTAATATTACAATTTTATCTTTAATAAGAAACTTTTATAATATCATATAAATACTCTGGGCCTCTAAATTTATTTAGGATCATAAATTTCAAAAATCTTTATTTTTTTCTTAAGTTCCTACCCAGTTAAACAGGTTCACGTAAATTGGAACGGAAGGATTACTATTTCTTACGTGCATATGTATAAAGGGCAGAGACCCCTCTTCACTTCTAAGGCAGCATAATGGAAATGGCTTACTACGTAGTGTATTCCTTGTTTGCAGTTACATTAGCAATATATGTATGGAAGTTGTTGAATTGGGCATGGTTTAGGCCAAGGAAATTGGAGCAGTGCCTGAGACAACAAGGTCTCAAAGGGAACTCTTACAAACTAATATTTGGAGATCTCAAAGAGTTATCCAAAAGCATTGACGAAGCAAAATCCAAGCCATTGAACGTCTCTAATGATGACATACCCCCAAGAATCCTCCCTTATTTCATTGAAGCAATCAAGAAATATGGTAAGTTTTCAAATTTTAAAAAGAATTAGAGTGTTTTTAGTATGTTTTCCTGGAAAATTATAGTTTTATTTTTATTTTCCTTGTTTAGTGGTGAGTGAAAAAAAATTTCGAAAAATATTTGATAGTGTTCAGTTAATTAGAAAATACTTTTTTGAATAATATATAGTTTAAACGAACACGATGAGAAATGAAATTAATGGAAGTTGGGGGTGTGTGGTGAGGGTGGTGAGTTGTTGGGCTGGGCTGGGGGTGAGGTTGGCTGGTGTTGGTCGGGGTGGGAATAGAATGAAGAGACATGAGTTGATGAGAAAAATATTTTTCAAAATATTTAAACCAACTACACATAAATTTTTTTAAATATAATATTTTTTGAAAAATATGTTCTTCGTATCAAACACACCATTAATGTAACAAAAAGTTGATGAGCAAGAATGTTGGAATATATATTACAGGTAAAAACTCTTTTATATGGCTTGGGCCGAATCCTTTGGTATTTGTAAGGGACCCTGAGGTAATAAAGGATGTGCTTAACAAACATTCTCTCTACCAAAAGCCAAAATCTACTCCCTTGACAAGGTTGCTGGCACAAGGAGTTGTAAGCTATGAAGAAGATAAATGGGCGAAGCATCGAAAAATCCTCAATCCTGCTTTCCATATGGAGAAGATAAAGGTATTCAACACCCCCCCCCCAACCAACCACCAGCCTTTCCAACAATAATGTGCAAGATATAATTTAAGTAAATAAAAATGTTTCATTTGTGACCGTTTAAATTTTTAGATTGAAATTGTCCTGCAATTCCATATTGTACTATCAGATAGGCAAAAAGCTTGAATTCAATTCTTATCTACCACCTCAAAAAGTAAAAGATTTTCTCACGTGTTTAGCCTACATGAAAAAATAATAAGGCTTACAGGCCAGCAAGTTAAGAGCTAGAATTTTTTACTGTTTTTCTTTAAAAATTTATTCTCCGGTGCTTTCCATAATTTACAAGCCAAAGTTTCCTTTGTGTATGAATATTTTTGCTCTCTAGCAAGGAAGGATCGAATTGTACCACAAACAACACGATTGATAATTCTCCAATCTTCTTCTTCAATAACCTTTGGTCTCTTTTTTTCAATGGCCAGATCTTGCCCTTGTTGAAAAAGGACATCTAGAACCTCGCCTTGCCACATCCCAAATTGTCCGGACTCATCAAAAATTTCTACCGTAAATTTTGCATTTGACACAATTCTTTTCATAGGAAGTTAAAAAATGGTTTAGACTTGTATCGATGTCACAAAGCTTTGTTATAGGTTTTTCTTTTTTTCCTTTATTTTCCTCTCTAGCTTGCAAATGTATATATAGCTTAGGTTTTCAGGATAGAATTTGTATAAAATTTCTACAAGATGCAGTTGGCTTGTACTAATGAGTAGTTTTAAAATGTATAGCATATGCTTCCAGCATTTCATTTGAGCTGCAGTGAGATGGTGAGCCAATGGGAGGAGGCTGCATCATTGAAAGGATCCTGCGAACTCGATATATGGCCTTACCTTCAAAGATTGAGTAGCGATGCAATTTCTCGGACAGCCTTTGGGAGTAACTATGAAGAAGGCCGAAAGATATTTGAGCTTCAAAAGGAACAAGCTGAGCATGTCATTGCAATTTCTCGCACCTTATATATTCCAGGATGGAGGTAATAAAACATCCCCTTTTC
Organism: Nicotiana noctiflora; assembly: GCA_032618575.1. Lineage (NCBI taxonomy): Eukaryota > Viridiplantae > Streptophyta > Magnoliopsida > Solanales > Solanaceae > Nicotiana > Nicotiana noctiflora. Next base: position 359,245 of record JASVEL010003345.1, read on the forward strand.
TCGAGTTTAAGTTCTATGTACTAACAATCAGTATTTGCATAGCTATCCTTATGGAAAGGGTTTCAATTGGTCAAAACATTATAATGATATGCATTGGATTATTTGATGATGATTACATGTATTTGCTTGTTATATTAATGTATAGATTTATGCCAACTAAGAGAAATAGAAGGATGAAGGAGATTGAGAAAGAAGTTCAAGAAACAATCAGGGGAATCATTGATAAAAGAGTGAAGGCAATGAAAGCAGGGGAGGCAAATGCTGATGACTTATTAGGCATATTGTTGGACTCCAACTTCAAAGAAATTGAACAACATGGTAACAAGGATTTTGGTATGAGTACACGAGAAGTAATTGAGGAGTGTAAATTGTTCTATTTTGCTGGGCAAGAGACCACCTCTGTGTTGCTTGTATGGACTATGGTTTTGTTGAGCAGGCATCCAGACTGGCAAGCTCGCGCTAGAGAAGAGGTTTTGCAAGTCTTTGGCAATGGTATGCTAGAATTTGATGGATTAAGCCGCTTAAAAATTGTAAGTTATTTAAAATTACCTTCTTTAATTTCAAAGACTCCTCAATATATGGTGCTAGTTCTATACTGAGGCAGATGTAAGATTTAAACTTGATGAGTTCAATCTTTAAAGTTTTTAGCACTAAACATATTGTACATTATGGGTGAATTTAATATTTTTTGAAGTTGTAGTAGTTTTTGACATATATATTTATATCTATATCGTATATAAAAAATATTGGATTTAGTTGAACCATTGGAACAGAAACTAGCTCAATTAGCCTATGATTCTATGTTCTTGATTTTTTGTTACTATGCTAATTCAATAGTAAACTCCTTTTGACCATAGGTGACAATGATTTTGCACGAGTCGTTAAGGCTATACCCACCAGTTGGAGCGCTTGGTCGAAGGATTACAACTAAAACCAAATTAGGGGAACTAAGTTTACCAGCAGGAGTGATGCTGTCTTTGCCAATACTTCTAGTGCATCATGACAAGGAAATTTGGGGCGAAGATGCAAAAGAATTCAAGCCAGAAAGATTCAGTGATGGCGTTTCAAAGGCAACAAAGGGCCAAATGACATTTTTTCCGTTTGGTGCAGGACCTCGGATATGCATTGGACTAAACTTTGCAATGATTGAAGCGAAGATGGCTATGGCTATGATTCTGCAACGCTTCTCCTTTGAGTTATCTCCATCTTACACACATGCTCCACAATCTATAATAACTATGCAACCCCAATATGGTGCTCCTCTTATATTGCACAAATTGTAAGTGTTGCCTTATCGGATGAATAGCTATGTCAAGCAAACATAAGTTGAGATATTTTGCAACTATGGTCTCTCCTTTCATTCGATCACAGCTTGTGTACTAAACTTCCGTTATGCGAGGGGTATGGGAAGGGACAGACTACAAGGGTCTATTATACGTAGTCTTACGCTGTATTTTTGCAAGATGTTGTTTCGACGACTTGAACTCGTGACCTGCTTGATCACATGGCAGCAGTTTTACTAGTTATGCCAAGGCGCCCCTTCAGTACATTATACTTATAATACAAGTAATAATCTAATGTGTCACATTAATACTGCCCTTTATAAGTATAATGTACAAGATATGAGCAAACAAGAATTTGATGTTGCACCTTTCTTCGCAAATATTTGGTTCATGGACATAAGCAACTTTTGGTATAATTGGAGAAAGAACTAGACCACACAATAACTTCAATATTGAAAGTCAACACGTAATATTACAACAATGACATTACAAGCGAGGAAATCCTACAATTAAAGAACAATTATGGAATCAAGGAGAAATAGGTACTTCAACTAAGCATGTTGTACAAGTTGCATATAAGAGATTAAATACATAGTCATGTGAAATTAGACTAAACAGGAAGACTACACGTGCTAGAATAACGCATTTTAAGGTATAAAAGGAAACTACATAGCAAAGACCGGATTTTTAAACATTTTGCCCGTTACACACTCGTTACCTCGCGTACACGACACTCACATATCACGAATTGTTAGAACAGTACCAAATCCTAAGGGGATTTCTCCCACACAAGGTTAGGCAAGTCACTTACCTCAAACCAAGCACAATCAGTCAATAAGAGTGTCTTTCCCTCGACTTTTCGACTCCAAACGATCCAAATCTAGCCAAAAATAATTACATACTATAAATACAACCACAAGAAAACTAATCTAATTAATGAAATCAATAGATTTAAAAAGAAATTACAAAACGCCCCAAAAAGTTAACTCGAGCCCACGTCTCAGAATCGGGTAAAAATCACAAAATCCAAACACCTATTCAACCACGAGTTTACCCATGCCAAAATTACTCAAATTTGATACAAAATCTCGATCAAAATCTCAAAACTTGGTCAAAGAACTTTCCTCATTTTTTCCCAAATTTTCCACCACAAATCACTAATTTAATGATGAAAAAATACATAATCATAAAAATTAACCAAAACCAGGTAAGAATCACTTAGCCTAAACACCCACGTGAAAGTCTCTCCAAAAATTGCCTCCTAACAAGCTCCCAAATTAATTTTTGTATTATGAATTCAAATCCTTGTTTGAACATTTGAATTTGCCTAGGTGCTTCCTTTTTCGTAAACGTGGAAGCTTCCTCGCGTCAGCGAAGCACAAAAGTGCTTTTTCCCAAAAGCCTGTTATGCGAACGCGAGGTTCTACTCGCTGTGAGCACGTGATTTTTGCATCGGACAAATAATTCCAAAATCAAAATAAATATATTTTTGAGTGCAATTACTTGCTTTATTTAAAATTAGCTATACCTTTGTGTGTTTGAATAAATAGAAATTATAAAAAATCAAAAAATTAGGCTAGGTAATTACTTTGATTTAATTAGTTAGTTTTAAGAAGAAAATCACCAAAAAAAAAAGTTTAAATAGCGGAAAAATAGTAGAAAAATTGCAAAAAATATTAGATAATTAGGTTAAGTAGGAATTAGGTTTTATATTATTCCATAAAAGAAAAGAAAAAAAAATATAAAAGAAAATACATAAAAAATTAAATAACATCAAAAAATATAAAAAAAGGAAATACATATAGGTTTGATAAAACTGGGCCAAAATGTTGCCCAGATAGTTTGGCCCAGTGAATTGGCCCAAGAGGTGGCCCGACTGATTCGTGTAGAAGACACAATCTCAGCCGTCCGTCATGTTTGATCCAATGGCTGAGATAAATAGCGGAATTACTTTGATTAATTAAATGTGAGGATTAATCCTAGCCGTCCGTAGGAAATGATCTAACGGAGGAGACCATTGGTCTCTTTAGTAACGGAACGACGTCGTTTCAGTAACGCCATTGAGAGCCGTTGATCTCCATCAGATGGACGGCCTGGATTACCTCAACCCCATCGATTATATAAGGCTTCTGTCCGTTGAATTTTGGCCATTTTTCATACTCCTTAAGACCTAGCCGCCCCAAGCCTCTCCCTTCTCCTTCATCATCTTCTTCTTCTCATCCCTCCAAACCCTAGCCGGCCAATGGCGGCCACCACCCTCCACGGTGGCCGCCGGCCCCTCTAACTCCCTTCTCTCTTCTTTTCCTTCTTCCTTATCTTCTTCTCCATCAAAGCTCCAAAAACAGACCCTTTCTTTTGAAACTCCGGTAATCGGAACTTCGTCGGTGACCACTCAAACAATGAGGACCGTCCCCAAACCAATGCCATTCGAACCCTCTTTACTTGATCTACCCAACCATGCCACCCACGACCCTCGAATCTTCCCGGATCTCGTCGAATATCCAAAAGAAGGTCGCCGGAACCCTAACTCCGGCGACTCCAAAACTAAAACCTCTTCAAGACCTTGTCTTTTACCCTCCCAAACATCCCTCTGCAACTCACAACTCGTAAAGGCTTCGTCTTGAAGTCCAAACAAGAAAGTCAGAAAGAGAAAAAAAAAAGGGAATAAAGAAAAGAAACAAGGAAAAGAGAATGAAAAAAGGAATTTGGAGAATAAAGAAAAAGAAAAGAAGGGAAATCTAGGGATAGCTTGGGGGACAGACCCCACTAAGCTAAGTGTCCCTTTCCTTTGTGTTTTATTTTTTGTTTCTTGGTTTTCTGTTTTCTTGCTTTGCATGTTTTCATATGACTTTTTCTGATATCTCGCATGTTAGTTATAGGGTTCTTATCTTTTGATTCTTTTCCTATTTCTGTTTCACATTTTCCTGTTTGTCTCTCTGATTACATATGTTAGTCATAAGGTTCCTTAACCTGTTCCTCTGAGCATGTTAGTTGTAGGGTTCTTATCTTTTGATTCTTTTCTTATTTCTGTTTCACATTTTCCTGTTTGTCTCTCTGATTACATATGTTAGTCATAAGGTTCCTTAAACTGTTCCTTTAGTTGTAGGGTTCTTATCTTTTGATTCATTTCTTATTTCTGTTTCACATTTTCCTGCTTGTCTCTCTGATTACATACGTTAGTCATAAGGTTCCTTAACCTGTTCCTCTGAGCATGTTAGTACTAGGGTCTTTTATTTTGTTCATTTTCATGTTTTCTTTTGTTTTGATATTTGATCGTGTTCTGTTTCTCTGAGTTAAAAGACCCATTTTGATTCACCTTTTATTTTCATCTTTTGTGTACTGTGATTCTTAATATGTTAAGTCTCTCATAGTTTGACTGTGCCTCTCTTCTGTTCCCCTTCATGATTAGCTTATCTGTTTGACCCCCCGATTAGGGTCTCTTCTATTAGCTCTCAATGTCCTTACTGTTTCATCTTCTCCACATGATTTAGTTTGATTCTAGGGTCAGTAGTTGGTTTTCATGTCTGATATAAGTCATGCTTCATTTCTTCTGGACTATCTTGTGAGAATTTAGTGACTATGCGTTTATGACCATGAATTCTAAGTGTTTTGAGGTTTTTCGGTATGTCATCTGGCACGAAATGATTATGACTAAGCCTGACTGATGTTAATTGACATTTTGCTACATGAATTTAAGTTATGTGAGTTGATTAGTTGAGATTCAACATTATCAAACCCCTCTTCTGAATTTTAATTGATTAATGAACAATATTTGGCTTCATGTGGTTATGTGTGCAACTATATGTTGAAATGGCTTGTATGAACACTGTTACTGCTTATTATGCTTAGGTGAAATGGTTATAGCTGCTAGTATTAGGATCATTAGAAATGGTTAGTTTTTAAAATAGTTTTAAAACTGAATTGAATAAAAATAGGCTATAGATGAATAAGTGACCAAAGAGTGGTCAATTTTACAAATTGATCAGCTCTACAAGGTCCAGCATACTGGCCCACCTTAAAAGGGCTAGTTGTGTAACAAGTGGTGCAAGTCTACAAGTTCAGACTTCCCAAGGCTCAATTTGAGCCCTGAATCACAGGTGGCTAGGTCTGCAAAGTCCTTGGCCCAATCTGTGTTCAGTTAAATAGGTTGTTTAGCAATAATTGGCCTAAGAGTGGTCAACCTTGCAAAAGGTTGACCAACTCTATAAGGCCCTAACACACAGTCCACCTTAAAAAGGGGCTGGTTGTGCAAAATGGCTAAGTCTGCAAATGCAGACTGGCCCAGGCTCTCTTTTGAGCCCTGAACATTAAAGTGGCCAAACCTGCAAAGGTTTTGGGCCCAACTGTTCAACAATTGGGTTTAATTACCCAAGCCAAGTCTCAACTTGAGACTGGCTAGTTTTTAAAGAGTTAATAAAGCAGGCTAGTCCTGCAATCAGTTTAAAATTGAAGTAATGTGGTCTTAACTAATTGGAACTAAGCTAAATAGGTTAAAATTGAAATAGTTTTTAATAGTAGACTTGGCCAGCCTTTAAATACCAATGCAAGGGCTGGCTATTAGTTAAATAAGTCTCAAAAAAGATGAAACCTGACCTAGGTAGGTTGGGTAAATCAGCAGTGCCCTTAGGGGCACAATTGGAAACCAATTTGGTAAAACAGTGAATAGGGTGAAACATAAGAGGGTAAGGGAGTCATTTGTACCCCTGATTTCTGCAATTTTGTAGAGATTTAAGGGTATAATGGTCTCCCTAAAAAGGAAAATCAATAAAAATCCCAAACCCTTAGGGCTACATTGGTAAAAACCCATAAAAACGAATCTTTAGAACCTTACAGCACATGCTGGAAGGATTTCTGTTAACTGAAATGGGGCTATAGTGTACATTGGGTAATTTTAAGAGGGGGAGAAGTGGGATTTAATCCCATACTTTCTCCCCAAGTTTCAGCCCTTTTGCCCAACTATAAATACATCCTAAAAAGGGGCTGATGGGGGGTTCCAATTTTTTAATCTGAAATTCATTTTAGGCTGGCTTTTAATAAAAAATTTCAGAGAAAAAGGAGTGATATAGCAAGTAGTTTTCTGGGATTTTTCGAGTGAGAACTTGATAATTTCAATCTGATTCTTTGGGTTTTCTGCCCGAGTATCTGCCTGGGTTTCTTCTTGTGTTGCTGTTGCTGTGGTTTTCCTTATTCATTGACATCCATCACTGTTGCATTGCTGAGTCCTTGCTGTGCTTTTCTGCTTATTCCCTTAGACTCATCGGCTTCATTTTGCTTATCCAGGTACCATTTTTGTTCGAGTGAAGCTGTACTGATGATCTTGATGAAATAAGATGGAGATTTCTGTTTAAATTATGTGTCATTATGAATTTGTAATTCATTTTGTGTTATTGCTTTAATAGCTTAGATCTGTAGCTTAGTGGTAGTATAGAATATAGTGGTATAAAACAGAAACAAAAACTTTGTAATAATTAGTGATATAGTAGTAGTATAGTCGTAGTAACAAATCACACCTAGTTTAAATAGGAAAAACCTAAAATATAAGTAAACGAATCACGGTTTTATATCGTTAATAATTCTTGCTTCACAGAGAATTTTGTAAACCACTGTCACTTAGATAATGCCTAAACACGAAATAAAAATGTTAGATCGGGTAGTGATTCATGAATAATTGAGTTAACAATCTGCTAATGAGCTAAGTTGAAGCAAAATCAATAGTTTAATCATGACAAGTTCTTGAGCCGCTAGATTAAAGTATTTAAGTTCCATTAATGATTGTTTAAACTGTTTGAACCATGTTCGTGTGATTAGTCTACTTGTAAACTAAGGCTCAGATGTGATTAAGTTTTAACAAAGGGAAATAAATAGATAGTGAAACGGTTTAAGTAGGACAAATCTGTGATGACCTGAGGTTTAGCCCATAATGAAACCATTGATATAATTAAGCATCGGTAAATAATTTGTTTAGCTTCTTTTAAATATTGTAAGCATTTAGCCAAATCATTCTTATTTGATCAAAGTTCATAGATAATTAAGCTGTGCTCTTGGATTTTCTTTTTCTTTGACTAGTAAACAATTAAACGTTAGTGCAAACTCTTGATTGTAATTGGCAGTTACGACATTCTACTAAGTTCTCATGTACATAATTATTTGATTTAGAGTTAGTAATTTGTGTATTTCCTTTTTCCTGATTAATAAAAGTATCTGGTTTTATTCTTGACCATGTGTATCTATTTCACTATGAATTTTCGTTTTTCGTTCCTTTTATTTTTAGTTGATTTGGGCCCAACACGCAACGCGGGCCTGAACTGTGGCATTAAATTAGCTAGGCTGTCAAGTGTAAACCAGAAGGCAACTTGGGCCTCTAAGGCCTGGGCAGATTTGATATCTGTTTAAACAAAGTTATGAGTATCTAGGCCCAAATAACAACAAATCTACGGGCCTAGAATTTGGGTATTGCACACGGCTAAGGAAAGAACATAGAAAATATAGCTAAGTATTAGGATTGAACCATAATAAAAATTGGGACGAGCCTCGCCCGATAACAAACATCGGGCCCCCCATTTAGTAATAAGATAACATAGTAGATCCGGAGAGGCTAATAGCGAATTCCATAGCCTCTCCCAAAAGTTAAAAGCCGATAGGCATTATTTAGGGCACGATTTTAATGTACTTTCCATTGAACGAGTGTGCACTTGGTGCGACTCAAATCCAAATCTCGGCAAAGCTGAAATACACCGAAAGTCATAGGCGTACTGGTTGCGGTATGACTCGAGGCGTGTTTTCGCAATGCCGCAAATTCCATAAAAAATAATACTTAAGTAAAAGGCACTATATGTTGTTAAAATCTATGTTGAGTCAAACAAAAGTCGGGAACGACAATTGAGCGACCGTGCTAAAACCACGGAAGCCGGGAATGCCTAACACCTTCTCCCGGGTTAACAGAGTTTCTTATCCGGATCTTTGCTTCGCAGACATCTTTAAGAGTCAAATTCCTCGGATTCGGGATTAACCGGTGACTTGGGACACCATTATCTTTCTCAAGTGGCGACTCTGATTAATCTCAATAAAATCCCGAACCGATTGTCCTTTAATTGGAAAAACTCCTTCCCTTACGTTATTTTATCCGTTTCGGATATCTGAGCGTCGGGGGTATACCCTACGAGCGTATTTATATGCTTATTTCCCAAAGTAGGGTAGTAAAAAGGGAGGTGTGACAGCTCTGGCGACTCTGCTGTGGAACCCAACCCCGAACTTCGGTTTCAGGGTTTAAGAACTCGAGCTCTTTAGAATTGCCGTTCGCGATATTGTTTGACTTCATTATATGATGCTATGTGCTTTATCGCTTTGATATTATGTGCATTGTATATAAAAATTGTGCCGAAAACCTTTCTCTCTTCACCCTCGGGGATGTGCTTACTGGTTGAGATTCCCCTTTCTATTAAAGTCACCCTAAATTAAGAAAATAGAGGCCGGATAAGTTACAAAGCCGATTGACTCCGCGAGTCACCGGTACGTAGCCCCCTCCTCGATTCGAGTTGTCCGCTCGGGTACACGGTCTAGCATCCCATGAAACTGTAAGATTTTGAACATAGGTCTAGGACGATTATTTGCATCATATCTGACTTAGGGGACTCAACACAGGGGTTGGGTCTGTCTAGGACAGGTGACCCGGTATTGGAAAAGACCTAGCATGTTATGTGTTGCATTTTTATTGTCCTTGATCGTTATGCGGACCGGTGGAAATCCCGATGATAGAAAAATTGTTGAAAAAGAAGAAAAAAGAGAGAGAAAAATAAGAGTTATAGAAAATAGGTATCCGAAAAATTTGAAAATCTGAAAAAAGGTGGAACAATTTTTTGTTGAAATAACTGGTCAAATAATCTGACCGAACAACGCAGGTTTGATTCTCTCCATTAGGCGGGATACATAGGCAACCCTTAAACGGGTCCAACCACACTTTTTCAAAAAGACCAAAAAGATTTTTCTTTTCAAATAATCGAGGTGATTGCTATTTTTGAAAATGGCCGAATGTTCCGAAAGGACGCCGGAAGGCCGTTTTGGCAATAATGGCCACTTCGAAAACCATATTTCTTTCAAAAAATGAAAACTTGCATTAAAAAGGATTTTTCTTTTTTTTTTCTAAATAAAATCGTCTTAATAAATGTGCAGGACGAGCACAATGATGAATGAACATTTCTCCTTAAATAAAATCCCTTTGGAGCTGATACTGTGGTGGCAAGACATGGGATCAGATGGTCAAGACTGGGTCAGAGGTTACTTGAAAGATCTTACAGGGTTATTAGACATAATCGCCCGAGGCGACGTGATTAGAGCGTTGGTCACATTTTGGGATCCAGCACACAATGTATTGCATCTCCCGGATTTTGAACTCACTCCTACTCTAGAGGAAATTGCTTTCTATATCGGGAAGACCGAGGTTCCGTTAAAAGGAAAATACCCGGTATCTCCAAGGACGGTAACGGTGCATCGTTTTCTGGACTCTTTGAAAATTGCCAGGAATGTTCACAACGAAGATCTAGCCAATGGGTTTTGCTCCTTAAACTTCATCTATAGTAGGTATGGACATGTCGGGGGGTTTAATGACCCCACGAACAAGTTATGCAGCAAGTCCAACCGAGCAAAATGGGAGGAGCACCGGAGGTTTGCATTCTTAGTGGCATTTCTCGGAATTGTCATATTTCCGAGATAAGATGGACATATCAGCATAAAGGTTGCCGGGGTAGCTAGCACACTGATAGTACAAGACAATTGTAATCTAGCCCCAATGATTGTAGCTGACATCTACCGTGCTCTGACTGCGTGCAAAGCGGGAGCCAACTTCTTTGAAGGGTGTAATTTGATCTTGCAAATTTGGTTAATTAAACATCTATGCCATCATCCTTCGTTCTCAAGTTATGGTTCGGCCGAACGAACATGTTTGGAAGAATTCTATACGAGAACAAAAGAAGTAAAATTGCCGGAGGGAGTCAAAGATTGGATTTTGCATCTTCGATCATTAACTGATAGCCAGATCGATTGGACGTATGATTGGCTACCTCTTGACGAGGTAATGGATATGCCGACGGAACGATTGCCATTTTTGATCATGGGCTTGAAAATCATCCAACCTTATGCCCCATACAGAGCCCTGCGACAGTTGGGTAGATGTCAAATTATTCCGAGAGACGGGGACCTCAGTTTGCAAGCTGTAGAAATTGGTCCGGATGGGCAATTCCCGGAAGCAAAGATCCGGCAAATCTGGAATGAGTGCCAAAACTTGAAAATTGATACTTGTTTGCCGAATAGAGCTAGGGGAGAAATGTCGTCTGGATACTCCACATGGTACCGATGAGGTGTTGAGCACGAACGTCTTTCGAAAAGACCTCACTTGCAAGATTTGATAGAGAAATCCAAGGAGAATCAGAACTGGACGGCCAAAGAAAAAGAATACAAGGCCAAAATCAGTTTGTTGGAAGATAAATTGAGAAATCTCCACTTTGAAAGTGGTTTACAGGCAGCATCTGATGAAAGAGAGAAGAAACAGCTGAAGAAAGAAAACGAAATTTTGAAGGCTCAAATTGCTCAAATGAAAATTGCATCTGAGACCCCGGTTCGCTTAGCCCAGGATGAGAGATTAATTAAGATTCTCCAACGCAAAGTAAATGACTACAGCTTTGACTTGGACAAGGCTGAAAAGGAATTAGTCAGGGCTCGGAAGCAAATAGACAGAGATGTTGAGGAAAGAGCCAAGTTGGTTCGGCAATTACAAGACAAGCACGATTTTGAGGTAGCTCAGCTTAGAAAGAAAATAATTTCAGCCACGGTTAAAAGTAACAAGATTATCAAGGATCTTGAAGAAGAGAGAGAGCATTGTTACACAACTATGGCTAGATTAGAATTGGAGCTGCAACAAGTGCAAAAAGATAACCAACATACCTTGGATGCTCGCACTGAACAAATAAGCCGGTTATTGCAAGAAAAGGGGGTCATCAGAGAAAAGATTGTTCGCATTGCCCAATACATCACCCGAAAGAGTCAACTGTGTGAAGATATGTCTCGAAGAACCTTTGTATCGGCAGTGAAGTTCTTCGTGTAACAAGTCATGTCTGACCTAGATAGGCTCCAAAGGGGATTAGCATATAGGCCCGCGGCAAGGCCGAACGATGCCTCGCGGGCATTAGGAGCATTAATGTACTCATAGGGGCATGCATCATCTTTTTATATTTTTTTTTCTTTTACAACATTACCTTGTACTCAATTGTTTTGAATTATCAATGGAAATCAAGTGTTGTTATTAATTCTTTTGCTTTATGTCATTTCTTCTAAATTCGATAGGCAAATAAATAGGAACGTAATTATGAAAATGACAAGAAAAAAGAGAGAAAGAAAAAAAGAAAGAAAAAAAAAGAGAAGAAAAAAAAAGAGAAGAAGAAAGAAAGAAAAGAAAAAAAAAGAGAAAGAAAAAGAAAAAAAAAGGAAAAAAGAGAGAAAAAAGAATTGATTGGTTCAAATGAGCAGCGGCCGGGATGATGCATGACGACTCGAGGAAAATGTGTTTGTTTTAAAGTCGTTGCATTTTATTCATGCGCTAACAACTAATGGGTGTTGATGCTTGTGAGTTCAGATTTTCTTGGTAACTGGCATTCTGGCTACCCATCCCTACAACACAAGATACAAGAAGATGACGAAAGCTGTGTCCCAAGAAATTGAGGCAACTATCGTAGATCCTGCTCATGAAGAGGAGATTGTAGACGTAGCAGGAATGAAGGAGGAAATGTACAAATTGAGGCAACAGATGGCCGAAATGTACCAGGCCTGGTCTAGAGGTCAACCCCTGCCAGCTTACCCTGCCAACCCCACATACATCCCTCCAGCCAACCCCAATCCTATACCACCTACAATGAATTCATCCTCCACATACCACGATTACCCTCACTATTATGCCTCCACCTCCCAAGTACCACCACCTCCAGTAAAACAAGCACCACCTCACATACCCCAAGTCGCTCCAGTGTATGTGGCACCTCCGCCCGCTGCTATGCACAAATCCTCTAGTGAACCGATGTTCCACATACAGGATCCTCATTACTACCCTCCAGAACCAACTTTCCAACAACATGAGTCTCATGCTCCGCTGGTAGAAACAAGTGAAGAGAGAATTGCCAAGAATGCGGGGCAAGAATAGATGGCCAAAAAAGTGAAAAGTCTTGAAAATGCCTTCCACAATATGCAAGGATTGGGAGGGCAAGTGAGTGTGGCCTACAAGGATTTATGTCTATTCCCTGAAGTGCAACTTCCCATGGGATTCAAGTTGCCAAAATTCGATATGTATAGCCGACACGGAGATCCGGTGGCCCACCTCAGGGGATACTGTAGCAAAATGAGAGGTGCAGGAGGCAAAGATGAGCTATTGATGGCGTATTTCAGCCAGAGTCTAAGTGGTTCAGCTTTAGAGTGGTATACCCGACAAGATCATACAAGGTGGTTCGTTTGGGATGATCTTGCGCAAGCCTTTGCAAATCACTTTCAATACAACCTAGAAATCATACCTGATAGACTATCCCTTACAAAAATGGAGAAAAAGCCAGGGGAAAGCTTCAGGGAGTTCGGTTTCAGATGGAGGGAGCAGGCTGCAAGAGTAGATCCACCCATGAAGGAAGGAGAGATGGTGGATTGTTTCCTACAGGCTTTGGAGCCTACATATTACGGTCATTTAGTGTCGGCGATTGGGAAAAGTTTCAATGAAGTCGTGAAGATGGGAAGCTTTGTGGAGGAAGGTTTGAAAACAAATAAAATCATGAGTTTTTCGGCCATTAAGGCCACCAATCAAGCAATACAGACTGGAAACGGAGGAGCAATGGGAAAGAAGAAAAAGAAAGAGGTAGCAACTGTAGAGAGCAGGCCATGGAACCGCAACCTGCACCACCACCCACCAAGACCCTACCACCAACACCCATCAAACCCATCAACCCCGTATAACCCACCACCACCATCTTACCCGCCAAACCCATACAACACACCAACCCCATATAACCCACCGCCACCATCATACCCACCAACAGTCCTACACTACCACTACCCACAAGCCCAAACTTACTCACCACCACCACCACATGTGTGGAGAGCCCAAACCCCACACAATGTTTACCACACCCAAAACACATACCCCACCTCTAAACCCTACAGAAACCAAAACAGACCCAGGCCTGACTCAGAATGGAGAAATAAGGCAAGGAAAACATTCACCCCATTGGGGGAATCATATACCAGCCTTTATCATAGATTGAAAGAGTTGGGGATGCTGAGCTCGGTTGCACCTAAAGTTCCAAACCCACCCCCGAAAAACCTTGATCCATCTGTTAGGTGTGAGTATTGTTCGGGAACACTGGGCCATGATACTGAAAAATGTTGGCAATTGAAGAATGCCATTCAGGATCTTATTGACGATCGGAGAATTGAAGTTCAAGCTCCAGAAGTTCCAAACATCACCCAAAATCCACTGCCAACTCACCATGAAACACACATGATAGAATTGGTGCAGGGTGATAGCAGTCGGAAGCCGTCTCAGTCTGTGATGATGATAAAGGCAAGTGGAAGAACAGAAAAGGAAGCCGTGAAAGAAAAAGTGATTGTTGAAGAACCAGCAGAAAAGCCAGTAGTGGTGGAAGGTTTGAAAGTTATAGTACCAGGCACGGTTGTATTTAAAATAAAATGACAAATAGAATATTTTATATTTGAAATCTAAAATCTTAAATTTTGAAGAAATTATGCCCTTATAAGTGTAACAGTTCTAACGTTATTTAAGTCATTTTAACAGAAAAATAGCTTATCAACTTTTTTTATTATCAAACTACAACAACTTATTATCAATTTCAGCATTTGTATCCAAACACGTAATTACTCATTTATTAAATCAATTTCAGCACTTAAAATATTTTTCAGCACCTAATGTTTATTAGCAGCTAATCCAAATGGGCTGTAATACATTAAGCTTTTCAAACATTTTAAAATCTATTGTTTTAGAAAGAGGTAATTCATCGATGTTTCTTACTTTTTTCTGTATGAAGTTAATGAAATATGCAATTGAACACCGAAAGAGTTGCTTACTAAAGTCAGTCGACAACTTGAATGGGTAGTTGGTCAATCAAATCATTAACAGCGTGGACCCAACAGCTTAGTTATTGAACACATATTTTTTATCCTATATCTCTTCGAATAAAATTCATTAAAATTATTGAAAAAAATTGAGTTACGTAAACTCAAATAAGTGATGAATTCAGTAGTAGAAATCAAAATCTTGAACTCATAGATCACTGACGTTAAGTACAACTGAGTTGTCCCTTATTATTAAGCTGTGTGTGATGCTACCTCTATTCCATTGCTGCTTCTAGAATCTTTATTATTAAAACTTTGGGGAATTGGGCAGTGGCGGAGTCACATATACCAAAGGGGTGTCACTGGGGTGTCAACCGATACCTTTTCGTCAACAAATTATACTGTATAATTCAGTAATTTTTTAAAAATTTGTATATATACACTATATAATTACATTCCTTGACTTCTTGATGATTTTTTATATATTTTAATTCCGCTTAATAAAAATTTTGGGTCCGCTACTTAGAATTGAGAACCAACACGGAACAAAAAGATATCATGTTTTGATGTGCGGTCCACCCAAATGACACTTGCGTGGCTCGTAACAATATCAGAATATGGGTGCACGCAGGTTTTTCATTTTGCATTTCGGGCAGTGGAGCTTCTGAAGCTATACTTATCCATATTGATATTTATCTTAAAATATTTTTGAGTGGTGTTGATCGACGATAAATATTACCTCCGTACGTCAAATAATAAACGGAAAAGGGCCTAAAATGCCCTTCAACTATCAGGTTTGGTCTAAAGATGCCCCACATCTACCTATTGGGCCAAATATGCCCTTCTGTTAATGTTTTTGGCTCACAAATGCCCTTTGAGTTAACGGAAGGACACATGTCATCCTTTTATTGGTGCATTCTAAATATTTCATAATTAATTAAAAAGACACATTATTCATACCTGAAAAATAAATAAAAATTTTCTAAAATACTTACAAAAGTTAAAAACTGGAAAAAAAAATCTTATTTTAGTAAAAAACTTTTGTACGTATTTTAGAAAATTTTTATTTATTTTTCAGGTATGAATAATGTGTCTTTTTAATTAATTATGAAATATTTAGAATGCACCAATAAGAGGATGACACGTGTCCTTCCGTTAACTCAAAGGGCATTTGTGAGCCAAAAACATTAACAGAGGGCATATTTGGCCCGATAGGTGGATGAGGGGCATTTTTAGACCAAATCTGATAGTTGAGGGGCATTTTAGGCCCTTCTCCGAATAATAAATAGATGCAGAACATTGTTCGTATATATATAGATTTCTCACTTAATTATGTATAATCTTTATTAAATTAATTAATTATAATTAACTGATACAAATATTCTTTTGCCATTGATTTGTTATTATACATAAATGTTTTTGAAATATTGTTTACATATACAGTGAGCAACTCCCTCCATTGCATTTCATGTGATGCAATTTTGAGTGCGAGACGTCACTGGCTAATTTTCAGCGCGAATTGGAATATAAAATTTTGTGACTTTTCAAATTTACCTATTTAAGGACTACGTGTATTATGTCACAATAGTTAGCAACTTAAAGTATATTAAAAGTATAATATAAACAAAGAAAATCCTGTTTAACTCTTAATTAAGTAGTGACCACATTGCATAAAACATAAGTAGTGGTAATTAATATTTTTGGTGAAACATACCAGGTGATAATCTTTCTAGAAGGATGTCGTTGTTGTTGCGGAAGCCAAATATATATAGTGTAAATAGTCACAACTACTATACAAAAAATTATGACAACTACCAAATAATAAATAAAATAATAAAACAACAATAAAAGGAACACCAGAATTTACGAGGTTCGGCTAATTTTGCCTACTCTTCGGCCACGACCAATATTTTATTCCACTCCAAAAATATAAGTGAAATAATACTAAAGGGAGAAGATACAAATGCCTTAAGAAGATAAGAAGACAAATGAAAGGTGAGTTTAAATGCTAAACATTAGGCTTACTTTTATAGAGGGAAAATTCCCCCAACTCTTCTACCAACCGATGTGGAATAAACATATTTGCCAAAAAGTCAACAAATCTCCACCTTGGCAAAATTTCACATTTTCAATTTTTTCTCAGTAACAAATTTTGGTTGTCTTCATCTTCAATC
This sequence comes from Nicotiana noctiflora, assembly GCA_032618575.1. Taxonomy (NCBI): domain Eukaryota; kingdom Viridiplantae; phylum Streptophyta; class Magnoliopsida; order Solanales; family Solanaceae; genus Nicotiana; species Nicotiana noctiflora. The sequence goes on from JASVEL010003345.1 coordinate 375,797, forward strand.
TTCAGTGTTCAACAATGTTGATCAAATCCAAACTATGTTGAAACTTGATCGTAGTCACCACCTTTGTCAGCATATCAGCAGGATTCTCCGTAGTATGAATTTTTTTCACTGTGACTACACCTTCTTCTATGATTTTTCGTACGAAGTGATTCCGAACATCAATGTGTTTCGTCCTTGCATGATAAACTTGGTTCTTCACTAATTGAATAGCACTTTGACTATCACAAAAAATTGTGATACCTTTTTGTTCAACACCAAGCTTTTTTATCAATCGTTGAAGCCAAATTGCCTCCTTCACCACCTCTATAATAGCCATGTACTCTGCCTCTGTTGTAGACAAAGCAACTGTTGACTGCAAAGTAGACTTCCCACTAACTGATGCCTTTGCAAAAGTAAACACAAAACGTTTGTCCAGATCACCTACAAAATCTGAGTCACAATATCCAACTACAGATTGATTACCTTCCTACTCAAAAACTAGCCCAACATCTACCGTATTATGAATATACCGTAGAATCCACTTCACATCTTGCCAATGCTCATTTCCTGGATTATACATATATCTGCTAATAACTCCAACATCTTGTGAAATGTCTGGTCTCATACAGACCATTGCATACATCAAGCTACCAACAACATTTGCGTATGGTACCTTTGACATATACTCTCGTTCAGCTTCATCCAATGACGACATAGTAGTACTTAGCTTAAAATGCGGAGCAAGTGGAGTACTAACTGGCTTAGTCTTGTCATCTATGCCAAAACGTTGTAGTACACTCTTCAAATATTCTTTCTGAGATAAATAAAGTTTCTTTGAACGTCTATCTCTTATTATGTCCATGCCAAGAATTTTCTTTGCCTCACCCACATCTTTCATCTCGAACTCCTTCTTCAGTTGAATCTTCAACTTAGCAATTTTGTTCGAATTCTTGGAAGCTATCAACATATCATCAATATATAGGAGAAGATATATAAATGAACCATCTTTAAGCTTGTGCAAATACACACAATGATCATATTTCCTTCTCTTGTACCCTTGCTGCAACATAAACTTGTCAAATCGCTTGAACCATTATCTAGAAGATTATTTCAATATGTACAATGATTTTTCATGTTTGCACACTATATTTTCCTTTCCAGCAACTTTGAATCCTTCTGGTTGAGTCATGTGGATTTCCTCCTCCATGTTTCCAAGTAAAAACACAGTTCTTACATCCATTTGAACCAGTTCCAAATCCAAATGTGCTACCAAAGCTAACATAATTCTAATGGAGGAATGTTTTACAACTGAAGAAAATACTTCATTGTAATCAATTCCCTCCTTTTGAGCATATTCTTTGGCCACCAACCTTGCTTTGTAGCGAACATATACTTAGTTAGGAAATCCTTCCTTCTTTGGAAATACTCATTTGCACCCAATTGCTTTCTTTCCCTTCGGAAGATTGGCCAATCTCCATGTATGATTCTGATGAAGGGACTGTATTTCATCATTCATGGAAATTCTCCACTTATCTTCTTCTGAACTTTGGACTGCGTCTTTATAAGTGGTAGGAACATCATCAACTGCAATTGTGGTTAAACAAGCAACTGTCCCTATGAGACGAACAAGTTTCATTATTTTCCTTTTTAGCCTACTGGTTGCTATTGATTCAAGTTATTGTTGAGAGTCCTAAGTTGGAATCTCCTCTACTGGCTTTCCTTCCAGAGGATAATCTTCATTTATTTCCTCCTATGTTTCTTGTGTAGGAAAAATAAATTTTCCCTCAAACTCCACCTGCTTAGAAATACCATCATCTTGTTTGGTATCTTCATTTGTTACCTTGTTTACCACAGCAGATTCATCAAAGGTAACATCCCTGTTGAATATTACTTTCTTTGTCATAGGATACCATAAGCAATATCCTTTGACTCCAGAAATAATCCCCATAAAAATAGCCTTCTTTGCCCTTGGATCCAATTTTGACTCTGTCACATGATAATATGCAGTTGAGCCAAACACGCGCAAAGAGTTGTAATTTACAGCAGGCTTTCCATACCATTTTTCAAATAGTGTCTTGCCATCAATAGCAGCAGATGGTAGACGATTAATAAGGTGCATGCATATGTAATTACCTCAGCCCAAAATTCTTTGCCCAAGACAATATTGGACAACATACACCGTACCTTCTCCAGCAAGGTCCGGTTCATACGTTCTGCTACTCAATTCTGTTGTGGTGTATATCTGATAGTGAAGTATCGGATGATGCCATCATTTTCACAGACCTTATTGAAATGATTATTTTTGTATTCACCTCTATTGTCTGTTCGAATACACTTGATCCTCCTGCCTGTTTGATTCTCCATCATCATCTTCCATTTGAGAAAAGCTCCCAGCATTTCATCTTTGTTCTTCATTGCATACACTCGTACTCTTCGGAAAAAATCATCAACATAGGTTACAGAATAGTGCTTCCCACCCAATGAAGGTGTTTTGGAAGGACCCCAAACATCAGAGTGTACATAATCTAAAATGCCTTTGGTATTATGGATTGTTGTACCAAATTTAACCTTATTTGTTTCCCTCTGACACAGTGCTCGCAAAACTCCAAATTGTAAGCCTTTACTCCCTTTAACAATCCTTGATCTGATAAAGCTTTCAAGGATTTTCTTCCAGCATGTCCCAAGCGCATGTGCCATAGCCAGGTTGCTGCTGTCTCTTTGTTGTCACTGGACGTCACTGTCGTTGTCCCAATAACTGTACTACCGAGATAACGGTACATGTTATTGTTATTCCGATTGGCCTTCATTACCACTAGTGCACCGGAGCATACTCTCATCACTCCATTTTCTGCAATAATTTTGAACCTTTTTCAATTCAGGGCTCCCACAGAGATGAGATTTTTCTTCAAACCCGGTACATACCGAACATTTGTTAATGTTCTGATCATTTCATCATGGTTCCTTAATCGCATTGAACCAATTACATATAAGGTAAGAGGGCTGTTATCCACTGTTTGGACGACTCCATATTCTCCTTCTTGAAAGTCCACGAACAAATCTCCGTTGGGACACATATGATAGCTACAAGCCGAGTCCAACAACAATATGTCTGATGGCGTTGATAGCTCCGTTGTAACTAATGAGAAATCCGAATCATCACAATCAACTACATTTGAATCCATATTGGCCTTTCCATTGTTATGTTTGGCCTTCTTATTCAACTTCGGAAAGTCTTTCTTCCAGTGCCCTTTTTCTCGACAAAAGGCACATTCAACTTTGCTGGGTTTATATCCTGACTTAGATCTTCCTTTCCTTGTCCTTGATTGATTTTGAGAATGACCCCTCACGAATAGTGCTTCTCCTTCTCCGCCCTTCTGTTTTTCTCGCTTTCTTTGTTGATAGCTGTACAAAGCCGAACAAACTTCTCTAAGAGAAACTTCGTCATTTCCATGGAATAGAATAGTTTCAAGGTGCTCGTACTCGCCAGGAAGTGAAGCCAACAACATGAAGGCCAAGTCACCATCATCATAAGTTGTATTCATATTTTACAAATCTATGACCAACTTATTGAAACTGGTGATATGTTCATTCATCGTGGTACCAGGAACATACGTGAAGTGAAACAGTCTCTTCTTTATGTATAATTTATTTTGACTATTTTTCTTCTAAAATTTATCCTCCAGTGCTTTCCATAATTTACTTGCAGAAGTTTTCTTTGTGTATGGATATTTCTGCTCTCTAGTAAGGTAGGATCGAATGGTACCGCAAGCAACACGGTTGATAATTCTCCAATCTTCTTCTCCAATACCATCCGGTCTCTTTTCTTCAATAGCAAGATCTAGCCCTTGTTGAAAAAGGACATCTAGAACCTCGCCTTGCCACATCCCAAAATGTCCGGACCCGTTAAAGATTTCTACCGTAAATTTTGCATGACACAATTCTTGTCATAAGCGAAGATGCTAATGATGACGTATTGGTGGCACTTGATATAGATTCTTCTTGTTTATTGTCTCTCATCTTTGACACAAATATTATTTAATAGCCGACGACACAAATCAAGATTATTTCCTTTTTTATGTGGAAGATAAGACTAAGCTAGAAACATAGAGCATACTCAGACAGAACCTTAACTCAGCTACCAAGATAAATCTTTGATATGGAATATCAGAGTGTACTACAACCACAGAGCATACTTAGACAGTACCTTGACTCTGATACCAAAATAAATCCTTTTTGATGTGAAAGATCAGACTACGCTGCAACCACAGAACATACTTAGACAGTAGCTTGACTCTGATACCAATTATTGCAGAAGTCAAATGTATATAGTGTGAATAACTCACAACTACTATACCAAAAATTATGACAGCCACCAAATAATAAATAAGACCAGAAAACAACAATAAAAAGAACACCAGAATTTACGAGGTTCGGCTAATTTTTCCTACTCCTCGGATACAACCAATATTTTATTCTACTCTAAAATACAAGTAAAATAATACTAAAGGAAGAAGATACAAATATCTTGAAGATAAGAAGGCAAATGAAAAGTATATTTAAATCCAAAACATTAGATCTCTCCCTCGATTCTTCGTGGGATAAACATATTTGCCAAAAAGTCAATAGTTGCCACTGCATTTGTCATCGTTGTCTTTCTTTGTTGTCTGTAAGGAAATGGAGAAGTTAATTGTGGTGGAAATTAAGAGACTATTTGTATCTATTCAATGATTAAACTAAAGGGTCACATTTCACCACACCTCAGGCCTTTCATCTATATCTTGTGTGCATATGTATAAACGGGAGACCACTCATTCACTTCTAAGGCAGTATAATATGGAAATGGCTTACTACATAGTACTGTTATCCTTGTTTGCAATTACATTAGTAATATATGCATGGAAGTTGTTGAATTGGGCATGGTTTAGGCCAAGGAAATTGGAGCAGTGCCTGAGACAACAAGGTCTCAAAGGGAACTCTTACAAACTAATATTTGGAGACATCAAAGAGTTATCCAAAAGCATTGAAGAAGCAAAATCCAAGCCATTGAATATCTCTGATGATGATATACCCCCAAGAATCCTCCCTTATTTTGTTGAAGCAATTGAGAAATATGGTAAGGTTTCAAAACTTAGAGGTAGTATATTGAAAACAGTATCTTTCACCACAAAATAGGGGTAAAACTACGTACAGTCTATCTTCCCCAAACACCACTATATAGGATTTGATTATATTGAATTTGTTGTTGTTGTTTCAAAACTTATAGTAGGAATTCATATAACAAAAGTTGACGAGCAAGAAATTTGGACTTATTACAATATATGTTAACAGGAAAAAACTCTTTTGTATGGCTTGGGCCGGTTCCTTTGGTATTTGTAAGGGACCCTGAGGCAATAAAGGATGTGTTTGCCAAGAATTATCTCTACCAAAAGCCAAAATTTAATCCCCTGACCAAGTTGCTGGCACAAGGAGTTTCAAGCTATGAAGAAGATAAATGGGCAAAGCATCGAAAAATCCTCAATCCTGCTTTCCATATGGAGAAGATAAAGGTATCCCAACCCAACCCCCACCCCCTCCCCTCCAACAAAAATATGCAAGATATAATTTAAGTAAATAAAACTGTGTCGTTTGTGACCGTTTAAACTTTTTGATTGAAATTGTCATGCAATTCGATATTGTACTATTGCAAATGCTTATATGCAATTCGATATTGTACTCTTATCACCACCTAAAAAACAAAATAAAAAAGAAATCTCATGTGTTTAGCCTACAAGAAAAATACGAAGGCTTACATGCGAGAGACATGTTGAAGTTATAATTTAAGTAGCAACTCCTTGAACTTTTAAGTAAGATAGGTTACACAATTCGAAAAAAAAAAAAAAGAGAAACAGAAAGGAGCACATGTCCAAGGAAGTTAAGAAATGGTTTAGGCTTCTATCTATTTTGACAAATTCATGCAACTTTGCTTTGTTTTATGATTATTCTCTTTTCCTCTCTAGCTTGCAAATATATATATGTATATATAGCTTAGATTTTCAGGAAAGAGTTTATATAAATTTCCTATAAGATGCAGTTGGTTTGTACTGATGAGTAGTTTTAAAATGTATAGCATATGCTTCCAGCATTTAATTTGAGCTGCAGTGAGATGGTGAGCCAATGGGAGGAGGCTGCATCACTGAAAGGATCGTGCGAACTCGATATATGGCCTTACCTTCAAAGATTGACTAGTGATGCAATTTCTCGGACAGCCTTTGGGAGTAACTATGAAGAAGGCCGAAAGATATTTGAGCTTCAAAAGGAACAAGCTAAGCATATCACTGCAATTTTTCGCACCTTATATATTCCAGGATGGAGGTAACAAAGTGCCCCTTTTTTTCGAGTTTAAGTTTTGTATACTGATAGTCAATGGCGGAGCTACCCTTATGGAAGGGGTGTCAATTGGTCAAAACTTTGCAACGATATGCATTGGATTATTCGATGATAACTACATGTTTTTGTTTGTTAAATTAATGTATAGGTTTATGCCAACTAAAAGAAATAGAAGGATGAAGGAGATTGAGAAAGAAGTTCAAGCAACAGTAAGGGGAATCATTGATAAAAGAGTGAAGGCAATGAAAGCAGGGGAGGCAAATGCTAATGACTTATTAGGCATATTGTTGGAATCCAACTTTAAAGAAATTGAACAACATGGTAACAAGAATTTTGGTATTAGTACACAAGAGGTCATTGAGGAATGCAAATTGTTCTATTTTGCTGGGCAAGAGACCACCTCTGTGTTGCTTGTATGGACTATGGTTTTGTTGAGCAGGCATCCGGACTGGCAAGCTCGCGCTAGAGAAGAGGTTTTGCAAATTTTTGGCGATAACATGCTAGAACTTAATGGATTAAGCCGCTTAAAAATTGTAAGTTATTTATAATTTACCTTCTTTAATTACAAAATCTCCATAATATAAGGTGCTAGTTCTATACTCAGGCTGATATAAGATTTAAGCTTGATGAGTTCAACGTTAAAGTTTTTAGCACTAAACATACTGTACATTATGAGTGAATTTAATATTTTTTGAAATTGTAGCAGTTTTTAACATATATATATATCTATATTTTGTGTCAAAAATATTCGGTTTAATTGAACTCTTGGGACATAAACTAGCTAAATCAACCTCTGATTCTATGTTCTTGATATTTTATTACTATGCTAATTCAATAGTAAACTCCTTTTGACTATAGGTGACAATGATTTTGCACGAGTCGTTAAGGCTATATCCACCGGTTGAAGCTCTTGGACGAAGGATTACAGAAAAAACCAAGCTAGGGGAACTAAGTTTACCAGCAGGAGTGATGTTGTCTTTGCCAATACTTCTAGTGCATCATGACAAGGAAATTTGGGGCGAAGATGCAAAAGAATTCAAGCCAGAGAGATTCAGTGAAGGCGTTTCAAAGGCAACAAAGGGCCAAATGACATTTTTTCCGTTTGGTGCAGGACCTCGGATATGCATTGGACTAAACTTTGCAATGATTGAAGCGAAGATGGCTATGGCTATGATTCTGCAACGCTTCTCCTTTGAGCTATCTCCATCTTACACACATGCTCCACAATCTGCAATAACTATTCAACCTCAATATGGTGCTCCTCTTATATTGCACAAATTGTAAGTGTTTAATACTTACATGAATTGCCTTATTGGATGAATAGCTATGTCAAGCAAACATAAGTTGAGATATTTTGCAACTATGGTCTCTGATTTCATTCGATCACAGGCTAGATTATTGTTTATGTAGAACAATGTTAAGAATTTTCTTTAAAATAGCTACAATGATTTGAGTAAAATTTCTTATTGCCGCCAACAACTTGCTCAGATCTTCTGTATTAATGTGGAACATTAGATTATTACTTGTATTATAAGTCTAATGTGGGGCGCCTTAGCATAACTAGTAAAGTTGCTGCCATGTGACCAAGCAGGTCACGAGTTCAAGCCGTCAAAACAACATCTTGTAGAAATGCGGGGTAAGACTATATACAATAGACCCTTGTAGTCCGTCCTTTTCCCGAACCTCACGCATAATGGAAGTTTAGTGCACCAGACTATCCTTTATAAGTATAATGTATAAGAGTTGAGCAAACAAGAATTTGATATTGCATCTTTCTTCGCAAATATTTGGTTCATGGACATAAGCAACTTTTGGTATAATAGGAGAAAAGAACCGGAAGATCACACAATAACTTCAATATGGAGTCACCAAATCCACTATGAATGCTATTTGTGTGACCGCAGACGTTATAAGAAGTAACTCCTTCAGATTTTAAAGCAATTATGATAGTTCATATTAGTCCACCAACTGTATAGCATCAGGTCTCCCAGTGGTAGCTAAAACAATATGTAAATGAGACACATGGTTTTTACGCGGAAAAATCCCAACTCAAGGGGACAAAAACTACGACCTATACTAGTAGGATTTCAACTTCACTAACTTTTAACTACACTATTACAAGCCACTTTGTAATGACTCTATTACAAAGCTTTAATCACTCTAACTTGTACTACACTTACCATAGTCTTTAATCACTCTAACTTGTAATACACTTATTACAAGGCACTTTGTCACTTACTGGTTACAAAGACTTCATAGGGTTACAAGTCACTTTGTCACTTACTGGTTACAAAGACTTCAACCTGTGAATAGCTCTAGTCACAATACAAACTCAGATAGTTTATGATTTTGAGTTTCCTAAATCAAAGCTTCTAAGAAAGAAAGATATGAGTTACAATGAAGGACATAAAACAAGATTTCAACTCAATTAAGAACATACATAGACTTATAGTGAAACTGGTCCGTAGTGGAGTTGTCTTCTTGTTCTTGACACACTTGTGACTTTAATGCTAGATCAGATCTTCAATGCTTGAGAGAATATCACTAAACGCATAGGGAATATTTTATGCCATACACCATGTTATTATAATACCCAAGACATCCCAAGGATAATGTCTACTCTTGGTTGGTACACACCTCTTCCCAATGGGAAGTGACTCCTGCACTATAGAGTGCACAATTGCATACAATCACTTTCTCTAGTTGATTTCCAACTGTATAGTTGATTTATACTTCTGTCAAGGAAACACTAAGGGATTAGGTCCCTAATCTGGTTCTTGTGAATCTATATGCACACTGCCCAGATTATCTTGAGTCCATTGTTGAATGCTTGTACCAGGCATGCATTAGGTCCTTTATCTAGTTCTGCACAAAAAATTTGTTAGATCATCAAAACATAGACTAAGAGTCATTAAGCCCAAAAATTTTTCCTTTATTGATGATGACAAACTTCTAAGGTTGATGACTATTTATAGAGTTTAACATAACTAGATAGTACCAGTAACTGCATATATTCTCCCTAACTCTAAGACACCCCTTTAATCACCTGCTTCAATTTTTCAAGTTAATGTTACATCAGAACTCATCTCTTCCGCCTTTTGGCATCATTAAAAAGGCACAATCAGACAAAATAGCTTTAAAAAGTCCAACACAGCTAACTCATACCACATATGTGCATACAAGATGATAGAAAAGAGAAGTAAGAGGAAAACAAGTATTGTACTAGTAATAGAAGAGTTGTTTCATTGATAATAAATTGTAATGTTTCAACAGGAGCGGTAACGGTGAAATCCAACATGCCATTACAAAAAAAAAAGCAATAGACGCAAAAAATAAGAACAAAGGATAATTGGTCACTGAGAGGATCTTAGGGGGCACTAGAAGAGGGATGCATCAATGGTTTTGAGAACCTGGTCCATGCAAGCATTGGCAGACAACTGTTCCTCAAGCTTTTTCTTCCATAGGTTCTCCACCTATTGCCTAAGCTCACCATTCTCCTTAGTCAAGCAGGAAACTTCTTCATGGGAAGAATTAACAGAACTAGGTGCCCCAACAGCTTGACTAAGCTGAGTTTCCAGTATAGCATTATGAGCCCTCAACCTTCTTATTTCATCAATAGCAGCATTCTTAGCATTTATCAACTGAGAAATTGTCGTAGTGCTTCACCCAATCTTTTCTACACACTCACACTCTTCTAGAGTTATTTTGGAGAAGGTTTGCTTGCGGGTGCCTACTTTTGGATTAGCCAAAGCTACCTTGTAAAACTGGAACACCAGAACGAGAAGAAAACTTTATGGAAGCCCATGATTTCCATCTTAAAAATTTATCACTTTTTGCATGTTTTCTATCATAATTGCTTGCAGATTTATTGGTTCGAACTCATTAAGAGCCTACATTAGGACCATATTAGACTTGGAATCTATAGACCTCCTTTCACCACGAGGTAAGAGAAACTTATTGACTTGTTCAAAGAGAAGCTGATACTCCAGAAGTAGTGCTTTCTTATGCACCTGTCCCCCATGCTGGATAGCCTGATCTTTCATGTAGACATGTAATTTTTACCCTCCCCGAGTTCTTACTCAATTTAGCTTTTAGAAATTTAGTTTAGGCATAATATCGCTAGTTTACCTAGTTATAACTGTTTTACTTTTTTTTTTGTCACAGAAATAACAATTACAAAAATATTTTCTTGTATTTAAGTAATCGATATTTTATTTTGTTACATTTAGTTTATCTATCTTTCATAAAACTTTAAAATACAAAAAATAGTTTAATTTTATTTTCAAGGATATTAGTGTTTTGGTGGTAATATTATTTTAATTTCACAATGATTTTAATCTAATTATCTTATATTTGATATAGTCTTTGGAAAAAAATAATTTTGTTTTAATTCCATTTCAGTTAAAGTCAATTGTTAATTATACTTCTATTATCTCTGATTCTTTTATTTTACCCTTGAAAAAAAAGAATGAATTTTGGGTCAACTTTGTGTCTTGATTGGTCCAATTTTAGGCCCATCATTAAAAACCCTTACACCTTCTCTTCTTCTTCTTCTTCTTCAGCTAGACACAACCAAGCTAAACAAGAAAAAACCCTAGCTGAACCCTAATCCCCTACACACAGCCGTTGCCCCAGCCTCTAAGCCGCCGGAAACCGCCACCAGCCACTGCATCTTTGATGCAAGCTAGATGAAGAAGCACTGCAATTGAGCTTAAGAACACTGGAAATAGAAGAAAAAAGAAGGAAAATGCAGTTGTAGAAAAAGAAATAAGGAATGGAAAAGATAGATAATTCTTGTTGTTTTCCTTCAGGTGAATGTGTACAGATATATAAGATTCTTTGCCACTAAAGGACAAAGTAGCATAACTAACTCGATGGACCATAAGTGCTCTTGATCCTTAAATCTAGGGACCTAATTGAATATTCTGAAACTTAAACTAATTAAAGTAATGGAATAAAGTGTAACTTTCTGAACTATCATTTCCTAACTACTTAACTACTTCTTAACAGCTAGGAACAATCACTGAAGCCGTACGTACACTCTTCTTCTTCTTCATTTATTCGCGCATCAATTCTCCCCTGTTGAAAACTTCCTTGTCCTCAAGGAAGGAAGGAGGGAAATCGCATTTTGAGAACTGAGTAATCTTCCCAAGTGGCTACCTCGGATGGCAGATCCTTCCGTTTAACTAATGCTTGAGCCACTGCCTTGTTTCCCTTCTGGATTAGCCTTCTTTCAAGTATCTTTTCTGGTTGTGGATAGTAGGGGCTAGAAAGCTTACTTGAGAAGTACTCCCAGAAAATTCAAAAAAAATATATAAAAATAGTTTCGTGTTGGGTATGATTTTTGTGATTTTGTGTTATTTTATCTTTTGTGTGCACGTTTATTTATTTAAATTAAAAAATACAAAAAATACATATGCTAAGTTTTGCATTTTTAGTGTTTGATATCGAAGTCATGTGACTTACATTTTTGGGTGATATGTAATTATGTACGTTAATGGTAGTAAAAGATAGCGGTGTTATAGGTTAGTATATATACATATGTGTGTATGTATATATATATATGTATATGTATACATATATATATATATATATATACACATACACATATAATACATCATGAAGATCCGATCTGGGCCAAATCCAGTCTAAAAGCCAGGCCCAAACGGATTTCTTCTAATTCAGCCCAAATACCCGTCCAGCTTCAGCCTGTGTAACACTTGATCTGGACCGTTGGATTTTATTATCCAACGGCCCAGATTAATCCTTTAATTCTAATATACATTCAGCCTATGACTTGACCAAACGACGTCGTTTGGTTTAAGTGAGGGGATCCTGGTCGTTGATCGTAAATGATCCAACGATCAGGATTTAATCTCATCTCTCGTATATAAGGTTCATTCCATACCCCGCCCCCCCAAGCCAGACCCCCCCCTCTCCCTTCATCTCCCTCAGGAGCTCTCAAACACCCAGCGTAACGCCGCCTTGCGCCGCCTGCCGGAAATCGCCTCACGGCGGTTCCGGTAGGCCAATCACCACCAAACCAATGCCAAAACCTTCCCCTCACCTCCCCCATCACGAACCCAGCCTCCACTAACCTCGAATCATGCCGGAGCTCCTCGAATCTTCATTTGAAGGTTCGAGTCAAACTCGAACCTATGCCAAATCACCCCAAATTCACACCACGGTCTCCCCACACCTCCCCCACACTCCCATTGACATTGGTTTGCTTCGAATCTAACCAAAAATACAAAAGCCCCAAATCCGAGCCCAAGAACCCTAATTTTTGAAGTAACTCAATTCAAGCCGGGTTAGCCGCAATTGAAGTCCAAGGGACTTTAGTCTAAGGTGTTCTCAATCGAGAACATCTTGATTAAAGCCCGTTTGGCTTCAATAATTCCGAGTCTTAGCTCGAAGCTTGGTCGGCAGTTTCCTTATGAGGTATTCATTCCTTCTTTGGTCAATTTAATTCGATTTTTGTGAATATGTGTGTTGATTTATTCATTGTTTCAATTCTCATCTAGCATGCTTCTCATTTCTCATAACAATCGATTTGTTCTCCTCCTTTGAGGCCTTTTATTTGGCCAATTCCCTCTGTTTTTAGTTGTTAAGATGAATCATAGGTTCAATGTGATTAAAGTCGTCAGGGAAATAGTTCGTAATATTAATCCCTTGAATCTGCCTGATGCAATTCACCGGTGTAGAGTTTGTTACTGTTTGATTCAGATTAAAGGGGGATAATTGGTTGTAGTTAATAGGTTAATTGTTTAATCACAAGGGTTAGTGGAACTGAGCACAGCAGGGCATCCCACTGAGGCTCACTGCCACCAGCATTGTTTAATGCTGAGTCCATACTTTGGACAGTAGGTAGTGGGGAATGCAGGGATTTTGATGGGTCTGGCAGAGTTGGGAGTGGGCAGGGTGATAGTAACCTTAGGGGCAGGTGTTCTGGAGGGACTTTTAGCTATAAATATAGCATCAAACTGAACCTATAGGGGATAGACATTGATACAGACACTTGAGAGCATCTGGGAGAGCACAAACAGTACCTGGAGAGCAAATATTCATAGATACATATAGACACTTGAGAGGATACCTGAGAGTAACTAGAGCACCTGAAGAAAAATAGATACAAGGATACACATATAGGAAGATACAGAGAAAGGCTACTGTTTTCATTGGTTTGGAGTCACTGTTTCATCGAGTTTTCTTGGCTACTGTCTGGCTGGTTCTTCTGTTAGTTGTTGTTGCTGTGTTATTGTGGCTACTGCCACTGGTTGTGGTCGTGTGTGCTGATATTGCTGCCTGGTTGTTTGGGGTTGCTTTTGGTCTATTGGTGGCTGGTCTGTTAGTGTTTGTTGCCTGGGGTTTGGTCTTTTGATTGCTGCCTGGCTGTGTGCTGTTACTGCTTGGTTCAAATATTGTTGTTAGTCCTTATTGTTGTTGCTGTGGTGTTCAATTGAGGCTGTTGGTCAGTAGTTTATTGCTCTTGGTCATTTTGGTTGCTGGCTGATCTATAGTTTGCTGCCTGGTTTGGTTGTTGCTGTGGTTTCATTATTTTGTGGCTGTGCTACTTAACTGTAATGGCCATTTGATTGCTGCCTGGCCATTATTGTTCCATTAGTCCATTAGTTGGTAAAGTTTGAAGAATTTGATCACTGTTTGGTTTGTTGGGATTATTAGCTGGTTCACCATTTGTTTTGGTGTGGAGTTGTTGCTGTTACTGTTCCTGTTACTGTTGCGGCATTACCATCGCTCACTCTTCTTTGTTCTTTCACATTCCAGGTACACATCTCTGTTATTGTAATTCCCTGGTTCAAAAAGAATGAAGCCTGAAGTTTATGTTTGAAGTCTGTTGAATCATGTAGTCGTCCAAAGTCTATGCTTGATTACATTCTGTTACTGTCTAATTAAATTTGTATTGCTAGTTTTGTTATGGAAAATGTAGCTAGACCAAAGATACACTATCATTAGATATGCACGTAAACCCGAATTAGTCTGTTGTATCTCTGTTCAATCTTCCCTACTCATGTGTGTAATCTCCAAACCTGTTAAATGATAGACCTTATGTTACAAGCAAGATTAGCTAGGGAGTTGTTACTCGACGGAATGACGTAATTAGATTAAAAAGAGTCGGGGGTGCATTTCATGTGACCCGACCCCAATTTTGGGCAAGAATAAACAAAGCGTGTTAAGAACCACAGGTGCATTTCATGTGATGTGGTTCGTAGCAAGTTTTAAGTAATTTGGAATCAACTCTTAAGTAAGATACAGTGGGATGTAGTTCGCTTTAGATTTGAATCGAAGGTACGCCTCGCCCAATGGTTACACTAATCACATAGCCGTCATAAATGTACATATAAATGCTTAGATTTCGAGATGCGTCGTTTCTTAACGAATATCACGCCTTTCTCAACGGTGTAAATAAGTAGTCGATCCGTGTGCATATTTTAGTTGTACCTTGTTTCTTTTAATACGGGTGTGCATTTCACGTGACCCAAATCCAAACCCCGAAATGTTGAATAAGAATATGTTGAGGATCCGGGTGCATTTCATGTGACGTGATTCGAAAGCATATTTTTAAGCAATTTTCTCTTTCGTAAATCACAACCAATCATAAAAGCGGTAAAGGGGTGTTAACTTGCACTAAGTACATAATTGTAAAAAGCAGACGGATAAGCCAAACACGACAGTTGAGCGACCGTGCTAGAACCACGGAATTCGGGAATGCCTAATACCTTCTCCCGGGTTAATAGAATTCCTTATCCGGATTTCTGGTTCGCGGACCGTTAAATAGAGTCATTCTTTTCCTCGATTCGGGATTTAACCGGTGACTTGGGACACCATAAATCTCCCAAGTGGCGACTCTGAAATAATTAAAATAAATCCCATCTCGATTGTCCTTTAATTGGAAAAACTCTTTGCATCCTTGCGGATGCGTAAAAAAGAGGTGTGACAGCTCTGGCGACTCTGCTGGGGATTTTCTTTAGAATTCGAGCTCGGAATAACTGTTGTATTTGGCATGTTTTATTATCTGATTTTTTTTTTTTACATGTTGGCATCAATGTGCAAAATGTTGTTTTTACTGCTTTGATATTTTGTGAACTGTACATATAAATTGTGCCGGAACCAATCTCCTTTCTGAGTCTTCTAAATCATGAAGAAGGGTGCACTTCGTGTGACTTCTTTTCTGTATAGTGTCTAATTCCCATTTTAGAACGAGGTTTGGATAAGTTGCAAAACCGGTGAAGCTTCTGTATTCCCGGGTTGCTGCCTCCTCCTCGGCTCGAGCTGTCCGCTCGGGTAAGCCAAGTCTAGAACAGATAAACCCAGGTTTTTAAACCTAGAATAACAAAGCTTCATGCCGGATCCCTAGTAGGAAACGTTTATTTGCATCATGTCGCATTTGGCTTAGGGGACTCAACACGGGGGTTGGGTCCGTCTAGGACAGGTGACCTGAAATGAACAGACTATCCTGCTGCATCCTGTTTGTCTTGCGCATTTATCTGTTATAGACTTGCATAAAAAAAAAAAAAAAAAAAAAAAAAAAAAAAAAAAAAAAAAAAAGAAAAAAAAATGTGTGTGTTTTGCCCTTAAGATAGAAATAGCTTATTTGTTTTCCTTTAGTAAAGTGAATAAATAAATAATGCCGTTTGTTTCGTCAAAACCGAACTACGTGGGTTTGATTCTCATTGGATGTGAGATACGTAGGCAACCTCCATCAGGTCCAACTTCACCTTTTGAAAAATGGCCGAAAAATCAAAACTAACTTTTGTGCTAAACAAGTCGGTGACGCTGTTTTTAAAAATAGCCGAATGTTCCCGAAAGGGACGCCGGAAGGCTAATTTCGTATAAACGGCCACCTTTGGGTCAATTTCGATTTCGATCAATTTACCCCACAGCCTTAAAAGCCTTCGTCCCCGAGACGTCGAAAGGCCGTGATTGAAAACTAATTTTTATTTTTTTATTTTTTTTAGCAAAACAAAGTTGTTTTCTTATTTAAATCACCTTAATAAATGTGCAGGATGAGCACGAATCAGAATAAATCATTTTCGATCTTTAGTGAGGTCCCTCAGCAGCTCCGTATATGGTGGAACAATTTGGAATTGTTGCTGTTACTGTTCCTGTTACTGTTGCGGCATTACCATCGCTCACTCTTCTTTGTTCTTTCACATTCCAGGTACACATCTCTTTTATTGTAATTCCCTGGTTCAAAAAGAATGAAGCCCGAAGTTTATGTTTGAAGTCTGTTGAATCATGTAGTCGTCCAAAGTCTATGCTTGATTACATTCTGTTACTGTCTAATTAAATTTGTATTGCTAGTTTTGTTATGGAAAATGTAGCTAGACCAAAGATACACTATCATTAGATATGCACGTAAACCCGAATTAGTCTGTTGTATCTCTGTTCAATCTTCCCTACTCATGTGTGTAATCTCCAAACTGTTAAATGATAGACCTTATGTTACAAGCAAGATTAGCTAGGGAGTTGTTACTCAACGGAATGACATAATTAGATTAAAAAGAGTCGGGGGTGCGTTTCATGTGACCCGACCCCAATTTTGGGCAAGAATAAACAAAGCGTGTTAAGAACCACAGGTGCATTTCATGTGATGTGGTTCGTAGCAAGTTTTAAGTAATTTGGAATCAACTCTTAAGTAAGATACAATGGGATGTAGTTCGCTTTAGATTTGAATCGAAGGTACGCCTCGCCCAATGGTTACACTAATCACATAGCCGTCATAAATGTACATATAAATGCTTAGATTTCGAGATGCGTCGTTTCTTAACGAATATCACGCCTTTCTCAACGGTGTAAATAAGTAGTCGATCCGTGTGCATATTTTAGTTGTACCTTGTTTCTTTTAATACGGGTGTGCATTTCACGTGACCCAAATCCAAACCCCGAAATGTTGAATAAGAATATGTTGAGGATCCGGGTGCATTTCATGTGACGTGATTCGAAAGCATATTTTTAAGCAATTTTCTCTTAAAAAAAAAAAGAAAAAAAAATGTGTGTGTTTTGCCCTTAAGATAGAAATAGCTTATTTGTTTTCCTTTAGTAAAGTGAATAAATAAATAATGCCGTTTGTTTCGTCAAAACCGAACTACGTGGGTTTGATTCTCATTGGATGTGAGATACGTAGGCAACCTCCATCAGGTCCAACTTCACCTTTTGAAAAATGGCCGAAAAATCAAAACTAACTTTTGTGCTAAACAAGTCGGTGACGCTGTTTTTAAAAATAGCCGAATGTTCCCGAAAGGGACGCCGGAAGGCTAATTTCGTATAAACGGCCACCTTTGGGTCAATTTCGATTTCGATCAATTTACCCCACAGCCTTAAAAGCCTTCGTCCCCGAGACGTCGAAAGGCCGTGATTGAAAACTAATTTTTATTTTTTTATTTTTTTTAGCAAAACAAAGTTGTTTTCTTATTTAAATCACCTTAATAAATGTGCAGGATGAGCACGAATCAGAATAAATCATTTTCAATCTTTAGTGAGGTCCCTCAGCAGCTCCGTATATGGTGGAACAATTTGGAGTTGTTGCTGTTACTGTTCCTGTTACTGTTGCGGCATTACCATCGCTCACTCTTCTTTGTTCTTTCACATTCCAGGTACACATCTTTAGTGAGGTCCCTCAGCAGCTCCGTATATGGTGGAACAATTTGGAAGACAGTAGCAAAAAGGTCGTAGGGAGAATTTTGGGAGGTTTGGTTGATCTGTTGAATATCGAGCCAAGGGAGGACATCATCAAGGCACTGGTATCTTTCTGGGATCCGACCCGCAATGTGTTCCGTTTTGTTGACTTTGAATTGACGCCCACATTAGAGGAAATTGCGGGCTATGCGGGACTTAATGGGAAATTAAGAGGGCAATACCTGCTCTCACCAAGACCGGTATCTCCACATGGGTTTCTGGATTTGCTGAGCATTAGTCGAAAGGTGAAAAATGATGATCTGTTGAAAGGGTATTGCGATCTTCAATTCTTATATCAACGGTACGGCACTCCTCGGGGTTTTGAAGAGTCAAACCTCGGACTGACTCACGCAGGGAATAGAACCAAGTGGGAGGCCAGACGAATTCTAGCATTCCTAACGACATTCTTGGGGGTTGTGATTTGTCCGCGTGAAGATAAGAAGATAGAGATAAGTCTGGTAGGAATAGCCGATGTTGCAATCAAAAAGGCTACCAGCACTGTGGTCCCTTTGGTTTTGTCCGAAATCTATCGAGCCTTGACTGTATGCCGAGAAGGGGGCAACTTCTTCCAAGGTTGCAATCTGTTACTTCAACTATGGATGCAAGAACACCTCCATCACCGAACACGATACATGAACCATGGGTTGACCGGAAAAAACTGTATCAGGGGTTTCGAAGAACGGATGATGGGTGCTGTATTCCCTGAAGGCGTCGAGGCATGGCTTGCACGACTGAGCTCAATAGAAGCCGATCAGATTGAATGGGCATTCGGGTGGTTACCCGATACTGAAGTAATATATATGGCAGCCGAGGAGTGTTATATCCTTCTGATGGGGATCCGCGGTGTTCAACCATATGTCCCTCACCGTGTATTACGTCAACTAGGGAGGTTTCAGGGTTATTCCTACCGATCAAGACCTAAGGAAGTACGCCATTGAGTTGAGCCCGGGAGTTGTCTTCCCCGAAGAGAAGGTTAGAAGGCCGTGGCACGAATGTCGGTTCCTTGAGCCTAAAACCATGGTCCGGGAACTATCTAAGGGAGAGGTGGACCCAAAGTACAACGTGTGGTTCGGGAAAAGATTTCAGATTCGTCGGAAATGTTCTAAAAGAGCCCATGTCCAACAGTTCACAAAAGATTCACGGGAACAATGGGATTGGTTAGCAAAGGAGGAGGGGTACAGGACGAAGATTGGCAGGATAGAACAGCAGGTCCGGGACCTTCAGTTCGAGAAGAACATGCAAGCCGCCACCGACGAAGGAGACAAAAAGAAGTTGGCACAAGAAAATGACTTCTTGAGAGCTCAAATCCAGCAAATGAAAAGAGATGCTGACAGACAGTCGAGGAGTCGGGCCGACGAAAAATTGATAAGGGGTTTGAGAAGCCAAGTCACCGACATCCAAAGAGAATTGGACGAGTCAAAAGCCCAAATAACGAGGATCCGTGCCAGCTGGAAAAAGGAGGCACATCAACATGCACTTCACCTAAAGCGGGTGGAAGAAGATTACACCGATATCATCACTAGCCTGAGGGAAGCAAATGTTGTCCTTAGGGAGCGGGTTTTCAAGCAAGCCCAAGATGCCAGAGCAGACCTCGACCGCTGCCACAATTTGATGGCCCGACTGCAAGGACAAGTGGATAGGCTCCTAGATCAAGTCACCAACAATGCTCGAAGATTGGGGGCGAAAAACCAGCAAATAGAGCGGCTACTCGGAGAAAGGGACATGATCAAGGATAGAATTGGAGAAATCGGGCACTATGTCACCACGAAGTGCCTAGCTTGTGAACGAATGCCCCGCGCCGACCTTTTCGCTTCAATTATGGGTTATGTTCATCGGATCATGGAAGAGTTGAGGAAACTGCACAAGGGCCTCACACCAAGGCCTGCGGCAAGGCCGAATGATGCCTCGCAGGCCCCCAGGAGTTTTAGGGCATTAGATTTTTGATTGAAAATGTATTCTGAAATGTTGAGTCAAGCTAGTTGGCATTTTTATCTTTACTTTCCCAAGTCAAGCATTTTTCTTTTGTTTTGTTGATTTTGTAAGACGTGTTTTGTAACTGCACGGTTTTATTTGATATAAAAGTTACTGAATTTTGCCACAATCTTGTTGCCAGAACTACGCTCGGTCTGATTCAAAAAAAAAAAAAAAAAAAAAAAAAAAAAAAAAAAAAAAAAAAAAAAAAAAAAAAAAAAAAAAAAAAAAAAAAAAAAAAGAATCCAAAGGCTAAATAACAATAAGGCTTGCAAAGATAGTCGAAAAAGAAAAAAAAGAGAAAAAAAAAAAGAAAAAAGGCCGGAATGACGCATGTTAAAGAGTACACGTAGAAAGGGTTATTTGGTTAGGTGCATTGCATCCAACGTGCTATAACATATCTGTCAAACTCGGTGAACTAACAAGTTTGTTGCGTATTCCGGAAAGTTTAGCAGTTGGTTTGACAGAATATACTGGCCAGCCATCACTACCGCACTAGATCCAAAGGACCAGTTACAGTAAGCATGTCTAGTTCTGGCAAGAGTCTCGAGGAAGAAAAATCCGAGCTACAAATCATGAAAGAAGAGGTAGACCGGTTAAAACAACGGATAACAGAGATGCACCTGGCCTGGGCCAGGGAACAGTCTTCACCAAACCGCCCTACTCTCGCCTCAGCTCCGGAACATCCGCCCATCGATCCTTCGACAAGCGCCCCGATCTATCCATACTTTCAGGGGGAAAACCCATATGCCACCCACATTCCACCGACCAAACCAAATCCTCCTCCAGCCACCCCCGTTTTTGTGGCACCTCCACCTGCTCCTCTGCAAAGGCCGGCCAGCGAGCCGTATGTTCAGATCCATGACAACTCTTACTATCCTCCAGAGCCTACTTTCAGGGCTCCTGAACCACAATCACATACACCTCACTGGGATAATCCGGCAGAACCGGAAAAACACTTCCAAAGTTCGGAACACGAGGAAGTTGCCAGAAAAGTTAAAAGCCTGGAGCAGTCCTTCAGGAACATGCACGGTTTAGGCAACCAGGTCAGCGTCGCCTATAAGGATCTGTGTCCATTTCCGGACGTCCAGTTGCCAGCAGGGTTTAAAATGCCCAAATTCGACCTATACGAGGGGCACGGTGACCCGGTGGCCCACCTGCGAGGGTTTTGCAGTAAAATGAGAGGGGCCGGAGGACGGGACGAGCTTCTGATAGCTTACTTCGGCCAGAGTCTGGGAGGATCGGCGTTGGAGTGGTACACTAGACAGGATCCCAGTAGATGGTTTACGTGGGATGATTTGGCTCAAGCTTTTATCGGCCAGTTCCAATACAATCTCGAGATAATCCCCGACCGCCTATCATTGCTAAAATTAGAGAAGAAGCCTGCTGAAAGCTTCAGGGAATTTGGTTTCCGATGGAGGGAACAGGCGGCCAGAGTGGATCCACCGATGAGAGAGAGCGAGATGGTGGACTACTTCTTGCAGACATTAGAGCCCACCTACTTCGGACATCTGGTAACGTCCGTGGGCAAATCATTCACTGAGGTGATAAAAATGGGGGGTATGATCGAAGAGGGTCTGAAGGCCAACAAGATCATGAGTTACTCAGCACTGAAAGCCACCACTCAGGCTATCCAAAGTGGTACTGGAGGAGTACTGGGGAAAAGAGGAGAGAGGAAGTTGCGGCCGTCGAGTCCGGGGCATGGTTCAGAAATAGAGGCCCCGCACCCCAATATAGCCCACCCCAACCTCACCACCAAAATTACTCCCACAACCCATATAGCCACCCGCAACATTACTATCCCGCACCCGATCCCCATTTTACTGTCCACCATGCACAGTCATATTCTGCACCTCCCGTTCACGCACCGTGGCGTGCACCAAACCCCCAGAACAATCATCCACCCCCAAGAGCTTACAGAAACCCCTCGGGCGCGAGTTTCCGTCCGAACCAGGCATTCAGGGGCGACAGGGCGCCGAGGCCAAAGACTTTCACTCCCTTAGGAGAGTCTTACACTAGTCTGTTCCACCGGTTAAAGCAGGTAGGGTTGCTGAATCCGGTTGAAGCTAAGTTGCCAAACCCTCTTCCGAAGAACCTGGACCATTCAGTGAATTGTGCCTACTGCTCGGGATGTCCGGGACATGATACAGAAAAGTGTTGGAGGCTGAAGACGGCCATCCAGGAGCTCATTGACACTCGCAGGATTGAGGTCCAGACTCCAACCGAGCCCAACATCAACCAAAACCCGCTTCCAACTCATCATGAGACCAATATGATCGAGTTGGTACGGGCGGAGGAAGGAAAGGAGAAAGCCTCTCAGACTGTAATGATGATTAAGTCTAGCGGGGCAGGAACGAGAAAAGGGCCAAGCTGTGATGAGTCGCCCAGTTGCAAGAAGGACATACCGGGGGAGTCGGAAGCAGGAAAGGAAAGTGTGAACAAAGTACCGGTAAAGCAGGCCAAGATAGTTGTACCAGGGGCAGCAATCAAGCCCATCTTGACAGTAGCGGGCGTTCGAATGGATCCTTTCATCATCCAGCCGGCAACGCAGTTGCCAGTAACTGATAGCCGGGCTGTCCCATGGAATTATGCTCGGATTACAACGACCTACAGAGGAAAGGAGGTGAAAGAGGAAGTTTGTGAAGCCCGAGGGTTGACCCGCTCGGGGAGATGTTTTGCCCCTGCGGAATTGAGGAAGACCACTCCGGCAGTATTGAAAAAGCCGGTCACCGATGAAGAGGCGGAAGAATTCTTGAAAAAGATGAAGCTGCATGACTACTCTGTCTTAGAGCAGTTAAAGAAGACTCCGGCACAAATATCATTGCTATCCTTGCTGATACATTCTGAAGAACATCGGCAAGCATTGATGAAAGTCCTGAATGAGGCACATGTACCGGATAAAATCTCGGTGAGCCATTTGGAGAAGATCACCAATAGGATCTTCGAAGCAAATCGGATCACCTTCACCGATGACGAGTTGCCTGAGGAAGGCACTGAGCATAACAGGGCTTTGTATCTTACGGTGAAGTGTGAAGAGGCGGTGGTTACCAAAGTCTTGGTCGACAATGGGTCCAGTGCTAACATTTGTCCTCTCTCTACACTGGGCAAATTAAAAGTAGACGTCGGCAGGGTACGCGAGAACAGGGTATGTGTTCGAGGGTTCGACGGAGGAGGTAAAGCGTCGGTTGGTGACATAGTGCTAGTCTTGACAATTGGGCCAGTGGAGTTCACCATGGAATTCCAGGTGCTGGACATGGTGGTGTCATATAACCTCCTAATAGGGCGACCATGGATTCATGCCGCAAGAGCAGTTCCGTCCAGCTTACACCAGCTCGTCAAGTTTGAATGGGACCAGCAGGAGATCGTCGTCCATGGAGAGAACGATCCACAATCAAGCACCATCATTCCCTTTGTTGAAACAGAAGAAGACGTTGGGCCATGGGTGTATCAGGTCTGCGATGTGGTGTCCGCCCACCGAGTTCCGGAAGGGGAATGTATTCCCGGCGACAGAACAATTACTGCGGATGTCATGGTGGCGCATGAAATGTTGCGACATGGTTTCGTACCCGTTAAAGGGCTAGGTGCATCTCTGCAAGGAATTATACAACCGGTATCAGTGGTCGAAAACTTGGGAACCTTCGGCTTGGGATTCCAGCCAACCTCAGAGGACATCCGGCGAGCAAAGAGGAGCAAGCAGAAAACATGGGTGCTCCCAAAGCCCGTTCCACGCCTTTCCCAATCTTTTGTCAGGTCCGGAGCAAGAGGACATCCAGCGCCAAAGATTCCCGGTCCTACGGTCAGGCCAGACGAAGAGTTCTTCAGGAAGTTCGAAAACCTATTCACGGATGTATGTATGCTCGAAGATGGTGAAGGATCCAGTCATGCCGAGATACAATTTGTGGGACCAAAGGCAAAACTGAATAACTGGAAGGCTACTCCTCTCCCTGTCCGGAAGGAGTCTTGGTAGTTTGTCTTGGATTGTTTTTCTTTTGAAATTTTGTATTGGGGGTTTGTCCCCGAAGTAAAATCCCGTTTGTTTTGTTCATTTTTATTTAAGTTTGCAGTTTGTTTCCCCTTTGTACAATTCCCATCAATGAAATTTGGTTCCTTCGTGTCTAATTTTGTTTATCTTTTCTTCTTTTTACTTTTCTGAACAGCCTTCTTTCAACTGATCTTAATGATATGGCGTGCTTAAAGATTAATCAACCCAGTCTAGAAAGTCAATCGGGTTTGGAAATAATAACACATGAAATAAGAAGTGACGAGAGTGAGTCGGAGTACGGCGATGATGAAGCCGTGGAAGAAATCGGTGAAGAATTAAGTCACTTCGAGGAAAAGCCCAAACCGAACTTAAATGATACTGAGGCCGATGACGTCAAAGAAACCCGGATAAGTGTCCATATTGAACCCAATCTGAGAGAAGAACTGATCAAAACACTCGGGGAGTTTAAAGATATTTTCGCATGGTCGTACGACGACATGCCAGGACTCAGCACTGATCTAGTGGTTCATAGATTACCCACCGATCCGGCATATCCTCCCGTCAAGCAAAAGCTGCGGAAATTCAAGACGGAGATGAGTGTGAAGATTAAGGAGGAGGTAACCAAGCAGTTGCAGGCGAAAGTCATTCGTGTCACTCGATACCCGGAATGGTTGGCTAACGTAGTACCGGTGCCAAAGAAAGACGGAAAGATCAGAGTATGCGTGGACTATCGCAATCTCAACAAGGCAAGTCCTAAGGATAATTTCCCACTTCCCAATATCCATATCCTGATTGATAATTGCGCCGGACGCGAAATTGGATCCTTTGTGGATTGTTATGCGGGATATCATCAGATTTTGATGGATGAAGAGGACGCGCAGAAAAGACGGCTTTTATCACGCCGTGGGGGACTTATTGCTACCGAGTGATGCCGTTTGGTTTGAAGAATGCAGGGGCAACCTATATGAGGGCGATGACTACGGTATTCCATGATATGATACACAAGGAAATTGAGGTGTACGTGGATGACGTGATCATAAAGTCTAGGCGTCAAGAAGACCATGTTGCCGACCTCGGGAAGTTCTTTCAAAGACTTCGAAGGTACGACATCAAGCTCAATCCGGCCAAATGCGCATTCGGAGTTCCATCAGGAAAGTTGCTAGGATTCATCGTCAGCCGACGGGGCATTGAGTTGGACCCCTCCAAAATTAAGTCCATCCAGGAGTTGCCCCCGCCGAAGAATAAAACAGAGGTAATGAGTCTGTTGGGAAGGTTGAATTACATCAGTAGGTTTATTGCCCAACTTACGGCAACCTGTGAACCCATATTCCGCCTATTGAAGAAAGACGCTGCGATAGAATGGACGGCAGAATGTCAGGAAGCGTTTGACCGGATCAAAGGGTATCTGTCAAATCCACCCGTACTAGTGCCGCCTGAGCCAGGTAGACCCCTGATTCTTTATCCGACGGTCTTGGAGAATTCGTTTGGCTGCGTACTGGGGCAGCATGATCTTACTGGCAGGAAGGAAAGGGCCATTTACTACCTCAGTAAGAAGTTCACAGTCCACGAGGTCAAGTACACTCATCTAGAAAAGACATGTTGCGCCCTGACTTGGGTAGCCCAAAAGCTGAAACACTACTTGTCTTCTTACACCACTTACCTCATTTCGCGTCTGGATCCGTTGAAGTATATTTTCCCAGAAACCTATGCCTACAGGGAGGTTAGCAAAATGGCAAATATTACTTACGGAGTTCGACATCATATACGTGACAAGGACGGCTATGAAAGCTCAAGCCCTGGCCGATCACTTAGCTGAAAATCCCGTTGATGACGAATACGAACCTTTGAGGACGTATTTTCCAGATGAGGAAGTATTGCAGATTGAGGGGTTGGAACTAACCAAGGATCCGGGATGGAAGCTCTTCTTCGATGGAGCGGCAAACGCAAAAGGAGTCGGAGTAGGGGCTGTGCTTATATCTGAAACAGGACATCATTATCCTGTTACCGCTCAACTGCGTTTTCACTGTACCAATAATATGGCTGAGTACGAGGCATGTATCTTAGGGCTGCGATTAGCGGTGGACATGGATGTACAGGGACGTCTTGGTCTTGGGGGACTCGGACCTTCTAGTACATCAGATTCAGGGAGAATGGGAAACCAGAGATTTAAAGCTTATCCCATATCGTCAGTGTTTGCATGATTTGACCAAACGCTTTCGATCGGTAGAATTCAGGCACATCCCAAGGATGCATAATGAGGTTGCCGATGCGTTGGCTACTTTAGCATCAATGCTACATCACCCGGACAAGGTTCCTGTCGATCCGTTGCATATCCATGTCCGGAATCAACATGCTTATTGTAATGTGATAGAGGAAGAGGTGGATGGTGAGCCGTGGTTTCATGATGTCAAGGAATACCTCAGGTTAGGAGTATACCCAGAACAAGCAACTGGAGATCAAAAGCGAGCTATTCGGCGGTTGGCGAACGGATTTTTCCTTAGTGGAGGGGTGCTGTACAAAAGAACCCCAGATTTGGGATTGTTGAGATGTATAGATGCAAGTCAAGCCACGACAGTGATGACGGATATACACTCGGGAGTTTGCGGACCACACATGAGCGGATACGTATTGGCAAAGAAGATTCTTCGAGCAGGATACTATTGGCTCACTATGGAGCGGGATTGTATAAGTTTCGTGCGAAGATGCCATCAGTGTCAGATACACGGAGATTTGATTCATTCTCCGCCGACTGAATTGCATACAATGTCCGCACCATGGCCGTTTGTCGCATGGGGTATGGATGTTATTGGACCTATTGAGCCTGCAGCTTCCAACGGTCACAGGTTCATTCTGGTAACGATCGATTATTTTACCAAGTGGGTGGAGGCCAAGACATTCAAATCAGTGACCAAGAAGGCGGTAGTGGACTTCGTACACTCCCACATCATTTGTAGGTTCGGAATTCCAAAGATGATCATTACGGATAACGGTGCAAATCTTAACAGTGGATTGATGAAAGAGGTATGTCAACAGTTCAAGATTACACACCGAAATTCCACACCGTATCGCCCAAAAGCAAACGGTGCGGTCGAGGCGGCAAACAAGAACATAAAGAAGATATTGAGGAAGATGGTAGAAGGGTCTAGGCAATGGCATGAAAAGTTACCATTTGCGCTGTTGGGTTATCGCACTACCGTCCGGACTTCGGTAGGTGCAACTCCTTACTTGTTGGTATACGGGACTGAAGCGGTAATACCCGCAGAAGTTGAGATTCCATCCCTCCGAATTGTCGCTGAAGCTAAGATTGATGATGATGAGTGGGTCAAAACCCGATTAGAGCAATTGAGCTTGATCGATGAAAAGAGATTGACAGCAGTATGTCACGGCCAATTGTATCAAAAGAGAATGGCGAGAGCATATAACAAGAAGGTACGTCCCGGGAGATTTGAAGTGGGACAGCATGTGCTGAAGAGAGTTCTACCCCATCAGGCCGAAGCGAAAGGCAAGTTCGCTCCAAATTGGCAGGGACCTTTTGTGGTGACTAGAGTATTATCCAACGGCGCTCTATGTCTGACTGATGTCGAGGGAAGATACACCGATATGGCTATCAATTCTGATGCAGTTAAGAGATATTATGTGTAATTCTTTAATGCGTTTGTCCACGTTTGGTTTCGTTTGTGTGTATTTGGCATTTTTCGGAGAATGAAATGACAGAGGCAATTTTTCTACTACCCAAACACTTTAACCTTTGTTTCCCCATTTGAGCCTTAATTGTTCTTTCATATACCCTCTTTCGGAATCATCAAGGAAGATGTGTAACAGAATAGAAAAGAAACAAAGAAGTAATACAAGAAAAAGTGAACTACGTTCGACCTGATTCCTCAAGAAGGATACGTAGGCGCCACACGGCTCGGTCATAATAAAATAAAAATCAAAAATCCCCCAAGCAACAAAACTGGGGCAGAAGTCATTGTTTCGTTGGAAAGATAGTGTGGATTCCGAAAGTTGTAATAAGCTAACCGTCGAGGCTAAACCCCTTTCTTCAGCCTCACGCGCAGAAACCATATCAAGAACCAGAAAGACCTCTCGATCGGTATTTGAGAAGTGCCAAGTCATGTGAATGAAAGCCAAGAGTGACATCCCGACCCTCGATTGAATTCAGGATGCACAAGCCGAAAAGGGATAACGCTCTAGAGGGAATCTCAGGGGTGATATCCCGCCGCAAGGAAAGAAAGCGTAAATGAGAGAGTCTTAACGGTGAAAACCCTCGCGGGCACCTTAAGGCGAAAGAAGTTGAGAGAAGTAAAATGAGAGAGTCTTACGGTGAAAACCTTTACGGGCACCTTAAGGCGACGGGAGATAGAGAGAAATGAGAGAATCTCATTAGTGAAAACCCTTTGAAGGGCACTGTGAGGTGGCAGGATGAGATGGTTACAAGATGTCCGCATGAGACAAGGTTGGGACATCCGTTTACCTCTAGCAGGACGCGGTATCAGAAAGTGATTGACATGAATAGACCTGGGTAGTTTAATCTCAAAGGCGCGGCATAACATTGGATCAGGCACACATTCAGATAAGTTTTCCTATTTTTGAGTTCAGAAAAGTTTTTCTCTTCTTTTGTCATTTGCGGTCAATATTCTTTTCTTTTCTTTCATTTTCGAAAATTGATTTTTCAAAGCTTACTACCAAGTCTCCCAAAGCGGTATATTGAAAGTGAATAGGCATGGAACAAGGCAATGAGACAGAAGTCGTTACGATAATGAGATTGGGATGACAGGCTGAGTGGAAGGTTCGCAAGAATTATGAAGTATGATGGACACATGTGGCATGTCCGAAAGATGATTTCACGCAACAGATCACCGGCTAAAAAGAGTCGGACCAAACCAAAGAGTGGAATAAAAGGAAAAGATGAGAGGTCGTTCGTAGAAAAAGCATCTTCCCAAGCAAGCGTCAACGTCGTCCGCAAAGTTCGAGAGAGGCCAAGCAGCTGAAAGAGAATGGCCTCAACAAGAGGGGCACGACCACTCGCGGCATTTTGAAACTAACAATTTTTCTTTGATTTAAAGCAGGAAAAGAGGGTCCGACGGCAGAAAAGCATACCGTCCAGAAGTTTATCACACTGGGGCAGAAAATTTTCTCCTGTTGCGAAAATTTTCCGGAAAGCAAGACTCAGAGGATAAGTGTAGAAAGCAACACAAGATGGGGTGATCTTTGAGCCGGGCATCATCTCCAGCAGTTATTGGAAAAAGAAAAATGGCTTCGAGATTCCCCCAGCAGTATTACATCCTATAATTTGATCAAGGAGGCCAAAGCGTGAGTCCCACAGGAGGTATGGGAAGAAGGAAGAGCATGAGGGGTGAAGGAAACAAAGAATACTTCCTCAGCAGCATCATCCCCAGCAGGCGAGTAAACAGTTCCAAAATACCCCCAGCAGCCAGAAGAAAATGGTACAAGAGGCGAAGGAAGGTAATCAAGATAGGATGAAATCAGTGAAGTTGTAATTGAAGTCAGGGAGCCCGCCTGGAGAATGGAGTGGCGATTTAATTTTGAAGTTGTAATTGAAGTCAGGGAGCCCGCCTGGAGAATGGAGTGGCGATTTAATTTTGAAGTTGTAATTGAAGTCGGGAAGCCCGCCTGGAGAATGGAGTGGCGATTTAATTTTAAAGTTGTAGTTGAAGTCAGGAAGCCCGCCTGGAGAATGGAGTGGCGATTTAATTTTGAAGTTGTAATTGAAGTCAGGAAGCCCGCCTGGAGAATGGAGTGGCGATTTAATTTTAAAGTCGTAATTGAAGTCAGGAAGCCCGCCTGGAGAATGGAGTGGCGATTTAATTTTGAAGTTGTAATTGAAGTCAGGAAGCCCGCCTGGAGAATGGAGTGGCGATTTAATTTTAAAGTTGTAGTTGAAGTCAGGAAGCCCGCCTGGAGAATGGAGTGGCGATTTAATTTTAAAGTTGTAGTTGAAGTCAGGGAGCCCGCCTGGAGAATGGAGTGGCGATTTAATTTTGAAGTTGTAATTGAAGTCAGGGAGCCCGCCTGGAGAATGGAGTGGCGATTTAATTTTGAAGTTGTAATTGAAGTCGGGAAGCCCGCCTGGAGAATGGAGTGGCGATTTAATTTTAAAGTTGTAGTTGAAGTCAGGAAGCCCGCCTGGAGAATGGAGTGGCGATTTAATTTTGAAGTCGTAATTGAAGTCAGGAAGCCCGCCTGGAGAATGGAGTGGCGATTTAATTTTGAAGTTGTAGTTGAAGTCAGGGAGCCCGCCTGGAGAATGGAGTGGCGATTTAATTTTGAAGTTGTAGTTGAAGTCAGGGAGCCCGCCTGGAGAATGGAGTGGCGATTTAATTTTGAAGTCGTAATTGAAGTCAGGGAGCCCGCCTGGAGAATGGAGTGGCGATTTAATTTTGAAGTCGTAATTGAAGTCGGGAAGCCCGCCTGGAGAGAGGAATGGCGATTTATTTTCTGAAGTTGTAGTTGAAGTCAGGGAGCCCGCCTGGAGAATGGAGTGGCGATCTGTTTTAATTTGGTAGAGGAAAGCGGTAGAATGTAACAGAAATCTCCGGCATGAATCCAAGTTCGTAAGAAGAGACGAAGCATCAGAAGGAACGCCAAGTCAGACAAGATGGCAAGGAGCGCGACAAGATCAAGTTAAAAAGGATAGATAAGAACTTGTAGTACTGTAACCTAGTCTAGCTTCTTGTTTTTGTTGCTTAGCGCGGTGTAACAAGGAAATCAGTTAAGCAGTGGTAACAGCAGTAACAGCGGCAACAGCAGTAACGGCGAGATCGCAACAGGCATGGTAGTCCCAGCTACCGGAACTTCCCGAACTACATTGACCTGATTCCCTTTTAGCCAGGGATATGTAGGAGACCTTTGAAGCAAGGTTCGGTCAAAACTTTTCCAAAATGCTTCATACGGAGTGTTCGAATGGGCAAAAAATCGCTTATATCTGCTCATTTATCTTTGCACGAAAATTCTGCGTGTTTACGCGCAAAGAGGGGCAGCTGTGAGCACGTGATTTTTGCCTTACTTGAGAAGTACTCCCAGAAAATTCAAAAAAAATATATAAAAATAGTTTCGTGTTGGGTATGATTTTTGTGATTTTGTGTTATTTTATCTTTTGTGTGCACGTTTATTTATTTAAATTAAAAAATACAAAAAATATATATGCTAAGTTTTGCATTTTTAGTGTTTGATATCGAAGTCATGTGACTTACATTTTTGGGTGATATGTAATTATGTACGTTAATGGTAGTAAAAGATAGCGGTGTTATAGGTTAGTATATATACATATGTGTGTATGTATATATATATATGTATATGTATACATATATATATATATATACACATACACATATAATACATCATGAAGATCCGATCTGGGCCAAATCCAGTCTAAAAGCCAGGCCCAAACGGATTTCTTCTAATTCAGCCCAAATACCCGTCCAGCTTCAGCCTGTGTAACACTTGATCCGGACCGTTGGATTTTATTATCCAACGGCCCAGATTAATCCTTTAATTCTAATATACATTCAGCCTATGACTTGACCAAACGACGTCGTTTGGTTTAAGTGAGGGGATCCTGATCGTTGATCGTAAATGATCCAACGATCAGGATTTAATCTCATCTCTCGTATATAAGGTTCATTCCATACCCCGCCCCCCCCAAGCCAGACCCCCCCTCTCCCTTCATCTCCCTCAGGAGCTCTCAAACACCCAGCGTAACGCCGCCTTGCGCCGCCTGCCGGAAATCGCCTCACGGCGGTTCCGGTAGGCCAATCACCACCAAACCAACGCCAAAACCTTCCCCTCACCTCCCCCATCACGAACCCAGCCTCCACTAACCTCGAATCATGCCGGAGCTCCTCGAATCTTCATTTGAAGATTCGAGTCAAACTCGAACCTATGCCAAATCACCCCAAATTCACACCACAGTCTCCCCACACCTCCCCCACACTCCCATTGACATTGGTTTGCTTCGAATCTAACCAAAAATACAAAAGCCCCAAATCCGAGCCCAAGAACCCTAATTTTTGAAGTAACTCAATTCAAGCCGGGTTAGCCGCAATTGAAGTCCAAGGGACTTTAGTCCAGGTGTTCTCAATCGAGAACATCTTGATTAAAGCCCGTTTGGCTTCAATAATTCCGAGTCTTAGCTCGAAGCTTGGTCGGCAGTTTCCTTATGAGGTATTCATTCCTTCTTTGGTCAATTTAATTCGATTTTTGTGAATATGTGTGTTGATTTATTCATTGTTTCAATTCTCATCTAGCATGCTTCTCATTTCTCATAACAATCGATTTGTTCTCCTCCTTTGAGGCCTTTTATTTGGCCAATTCCCTCTGTTTTTAGTTGTTAAGATGAATCATAGGTTCAATGTGATTAAAGTCGTCAGGGAAATAGTTCGTAATATTAATCCCTTGAATCTGCCTGATGCAATTCACTGGTGTAGAACTTGTTACTGTTTGATTCAGATTAAAGGGGGATAATTGGTTGTAGTTAATAGGTTAATTGTTTAATCACAAGGGCTAGTGGAACTGAGCACTGCAGGGCATCCCACTGAGGCTCCTGCCACCAGCATTGTTTAATGCTGAGTCCATACTTTGGACAGTAGACAGTGGGTTTTGCAGGGAATATGATGGGTTGGGAAGTCAGGGTAGGGGGTAACCTTAGGGGCAGGTGTTCTGGAGGGACTTTTAGCTATAAATATAGCATCAAACTGAACCTATAGGGGATAGACATTGATACAGACACTTGAGAGCATCTGGGAGAGCACAAACAGTACCTGGAGAGCTAATATTCATAGATACATATAGACACTTGAGAGGATACCTGAGAGTAACTAGAGCACCTGAAGAAAAATAGATACAAGGATACACATATAGGAAGATACAGAGAAAGGCTACTGTTTTCATTGGTTTGGAGTCACTGTTTCATCGAGTTTTCTTGGCTACTGTCTGGCTGGTTCTTCTGTTAGTTGTTGTTGCTGTGTTATTGTGGCTACTGCCACTGGTTGTGGTCGTGTGTGCTGATATTGCTGCCTGGTTGTTTGGGGTTGCTTTTGGTCTATTGGTGGCTGGTCTGTTAGTGTTTGCTGCCTGGGGTTTGGTCTTTTGATTGTTGCCTGGCTGTGTGCTGTTACTGTTTGGTTCAAATATTGCTGTTAGTCTTTATTGTTGTTGCTGTGGTGTTCAATTGAGGCTGTTGGTCAGTAGTTTATTGCTCTTGGTCGTTTTGGTTGCTGGCTGATCTATAGTTTGCTGCCTGGTTTGGTTGTTGCTGTGGTTTCATTATTTTGTGGTTGTGCTACTTAACTGTAATGGCCATTTGATTGCTGCCTGGCCATTATTGTTCCATTAGTCCATTAGTTGGTAAAGTTTGAAGAATTTGATCACTGTTTGGTTTGTTGGGATTATTAGCTGGTTCACCATTTGTTTTGGTGTGGAGTTGTTGCTGTTACTGTTCCTGTTACTGTTGCGGCATTACCATCGCTCACTCTTCTTTGTTCTTTCACATTCCAGGTACACATCTCTGTTATTGTAATTCCCTGGTTCAAAAAGAATGAAGCCTGAAGTTTATGTTTGAAGTCTGTTGAATCATGTAGTCGTCCAAAGTCTATGCTTGATTACATTCTGTTACTGTCTAATTAAATTTGTATTGCTAGTTTTGTTATGGAAAATGTAGCTAGACCAAAGATACACTATCATTAGATATGCACGTAAACCCGAATTAGTCTGTTGTATCTCTGTTCAATCTTCCCTACTCATGTGTGTAATCTCCAAACCTGTTAAATGATAGACCTTATGTTACAAGCAAGATTAGCTAGGGAGTTGTTACTCAACGGAATGACGTAATTAGATTAAAAAGAGTCGGGGGTGCGTTTCATGTGACCCGACCCCAATTTTGGGCAAGAATAAACAAAGCGTGTTAAGAACCACAGGTGCATTTCATGTGATGTGGTTCGTAGCAAGTTTTAAGTAATTTGGAATCAACTCTTAAGTAAGATACAGTGGGATGTAGTTCGCTTTAGATTTGAATCGAAGGTACGCCTCGCCCAATGGTTACACTAATCACATAGCCGTCATAAATGTACATATAAATGCTTAGATTTCGAGATGCGTCGTTTCTTAACGAATATCACGCCTTTCTCAACGGTGTAAATAAGTAGTCGATCCGTGTGCATATTTTAGTTGTACCTTGTTTCTTTTAATACGGGTGTGCATTTCACGTGACCCAAATCCAAACCCCGAAATGTTGAATAAGAATATGTTAAGGATCCGGGTGCATTTCATGTGACGTGATTCGAAAGCATATTTTTAAGCAATTTTCTCTTTCGTAAATCACAACCAATCATAAAAGCGGTAAAGGGGTGTTAACTTGCACTAAGTACATAATTGTAAAAAGCAGACAGATAAGCCAAACACGACAATTGAGCGACCGTGCTAGAACCACGGAATTCGGGAATGCCTAATACCTTCTCCCGGGTTAATAGAATTCCTTATCCGGATTTCTGGTTCGCGGACTGTTAAATAGAGTCATTCTTTTCCTCGATTCGGGATTTAACCGGTGACTTGGGACACCATAAATCTCCCAAGTGGCGACTATGAAATAATTAAAATAAATCCCATCTCGATTGTCCTTTAATTGGAAAAACTCTTTGCATCCTTGCGGATGCGTAAAAAAGAGGTGTGACATGGACAGTAGGGGCTAGAAAGCTCGATGACTGGAGGGTGTATTATGGTAGAGGGATGTTCATGGCAAAGCTTGAGTTGGGAAACATAAAAGGTAGGATGCAGCAAGAGATGAGGTGGAAGAGAAAGTTTATAGGCTACAGAGCCTATTTTCTGCTGCACTTGATAGGGACCATAGTATCTAGCTGAGAGTTTGGAAAAATGCCTGCCTGACATGGATAATTGTCTGTAAGGTTGGATCTTGATATATACCCAGTCTCCCTCTTGAAATTGTCTATCCGACCTACACTTATTTGCCTGTTCCAACATCCTCTGCTGAGCTCTCTTCAAATGGTACTTTAACAACTGTGTCTTGAATTCCCTGGTCAGTAAGCTTCTATCTACCTCCTCTAATTGAGAATCTCCAGCCATGTAAGGTAAATGTAATGGAGGTGGCTAACCATATAATGCTTCATAGGGGGTGGTTTGTATAGAGGTGTGGAAGGAAGTGTTATACCACCATTCTGCAGCAGCCAAGTATTGCACCCAATCTGATTGTGAATCTGAGCAAAAACACCTCAGGTAAGTCTCTACACATCTGTTCACAACCTCTGTTTGTCCATCAGTCTAAGGATGATATGCAGTAGAGGTGTTGAGAGTGACTCCCATCATGGAAAATAGTTCCTGCCATACCTTACTGGTGAAAATGGGATCCCTATCACTTATGATGTTTTCAGGAATTCCATGTAGTTTGTATATCTGCTCCATAAACAACTTGGCAATGTCATATGCAGAATAAGGATGAGAAAGAGCCAAGAAATGGGCATATTTAGTTAACCTATCTACCACCACACAAATAACTGCTTTTCCATTTGATTTAGGCAAACCTTCTATAAAGTCCATAATGATACTGCTCCAAGCTGCCACTGGAATCTTGAGAGGTTGTAACAGGCCATGATAAGGAGCATTGTCATATTGGTGTATTTGACATATATCACAAGACTTAACCAATTCTTGAATATCCAGTCTCATATTCTTCCAGTAGAAAAGGGCAGATACCCTCTTATAAGTGCTCTCTACTCCTGAATGCCCTCCCACAGTTGAGCTATGCCACAATTTTACTATCTCCTTCTTGAGCTGATCATCAGGTCCTACTACTAGCTTACCCTTCTTCCTGAGCTGTCCATGTATGAAGGTGTAGCCTTTGCTGTTGTCCTCTCCTCCTTGCAATGATAAGATAATGGCCTTCAGTTCAACATCAAGTTCCCAACTTTGCATAATCATCTCTAGCATATTGGTTCTCACAGAAGATAGAGTCAAGGAAGCCAATTGGATTAGTGGAATTCTGGACAAGGCATCTGCTGCCTTGTTTTCTTTTCCCTTCTTATACTCTATTTCAAAGTCATACTGCATAAGTCTTGTGATCCATTTAAGCTGAGTGCCAGTGTGTAGTTTCTGCTCTAACAGGAATTTCAGTGCCTTCTGATTAGTCTTAACAATGAAGGGTCTAATGGTTAGATATTGAGACCATTTGTTGACTGCTAGGACCAATGCAAGTAGCTCCTTGTCATACACAAATAGAGACTGATGCTGTGTAGATAATACCTTGCTAAGGAAGGCAATGGGGTGTCCTTTTTGCATTAACACATCACTAATTCCTACATTGCAAGCATCAGTCTCTACTACAAAAGTTAGTGAGAAATCATGCAGTCCAAGCACATGAGCTGTTGTGAGTGCAAGTTTGAGCTGATTGAAAGTCTTCCTTCTCTTTTCAGTCCAAACAAATCCATCTTTCTTCAACATCTCAGTAAGAGGTTTGCTAATGATTCCATATCCTCTTATGAATCTCCTGTAATACCCAGTTAGCCCCAAGAACCCTCTCAATTGAGTCACAGATTGTGGTTCTAGCCAAGATTGGACTGCTTCAATTTTCCTGGGATCTGTTGCCACCCCTTGAGCTGAAATGTAGTGTCCCAAGTACTCCACCCTTTTAGCTGCAAAAACACATTTACTTCTCTTGGCCAACAGCTGATGTTGTAAGAGCAGTTCAAAAACTATCCTTAAGTGTTGCAAGTGCTCACTCATACTGCTGCTATAGATCAGGATATCATCAAAGAAGACTAAAATGATTTTCCTAAGGTACTCCTAAAAAATGTGATTCATAAGGCCTTGGAAACTTGAGGGTGCATTGGTCAGCCCAAAAGGCATGACCAAATAATCATAGTGCCCTGAGTGAGTCTTAAAGGCTATTTTCTGGATATCCTTAGGTGCCATTCTGATCTGATGGTACCTGCTCTAAGGTCTGTTTTAGAATAAACCTGTGATCCTCCCAATTCATCTAAAAGCTCCTCAATGATAGGTATAGGAAACTTATCTTTTACTATCATCTTGTTGAGGGATCTATAATCAACACAAAGCCTCCAAGATCCATCTTTCTTTCCCACAAGCACCATTGGAGAAGCATAAGGACTAGAGCTATACTGTATGATGCCCTGATCCATCATCTCCCTCACTATGGTATCAATGACATCCTTCTGCACAGGTGAATACCTGTAAGGTCTGGAGTTGACTGGCAAACTTCCTTCTTTCAAAGGAATATGGTGATCAAACACCACTCTTGAAGGTGGTAACTGAGTTGGTTCTCCAAATATTCCTGCATACTCCTTTAAAACCTCATTGAGTTCTTCTGTTTCTTCATCCTCCCCAAGTTTTGTCACATCTGTCTCTTTGACCTCAGCTTCTCTTACTTTGATCATGAATAGTTGTGATCCCCCCAAAGCCATTTTACTGATAGCACCAGGCTGCACAGTTTTAAACTTAGGTTGGATTCCCTGTAAGGTAAGTAATTGGCCTTGATATTCAAACTCCATCATAAGTTTCCTGAAATTGAACTTGATGTCCTCTAGAGGGTAAAGCCGTTGTATTCCCAGAACTATATCACTCTTGCCAATGGGAAAAACTAGATAATCATCTTGGAAAACAGTTCCCTGTATTAACCATTTAAACCCCTTGCAAATGCTATCAGTAGGCACCTCTCTGCCATCAGCAACCTGCACTAGCTGAGTCTTGGTCTTTGTGACTTTACATCCCAACCTGGTAGCAGTTCTCTCATCTATGAAGTTGTGGGTGGATCCACAGTCAATGAAAATTTCAAGAGGTCTTTGCTCTGTGAACCCTCTGAGCCTTAAAGTTTGATAGCCTAGTGTCCCATTCAAAGCTTGTAGAGATATAGCACAATTTTCAGGGGGTTCTGCCACTATTTCTTCTCCTTCACCCTCTTCATCCTTCTCTTCCTCCTCTTCTATTGGTGATTCCCCTATTTCCACTTCTAAAGAGAACAACTGCCTCTTAGCTTGACATTTATGGCCAGGTACAAATTTCTCATCCCAGAAGAAACATAGTCCCTGAGCCCTCTTCTCTTTCATTTCTGCTGGGCTTAGTCTCCTCCTTCTACTAGTGTCAAACCTGGCTGTGGGTGGTTTCTTAAGTGTATTCACATTTCCTCTGGTCCATCTACCTGATCCTTGTCCTGCATTGCCCCTATGCACAATTGGTACATAGTGACTTGCCTTAATGACCTTACTTTGAGCTGCAAAGCTAGCCTCATGTAATCTGGCTAAGTAAAATGCCTGAGGAAGTGTGGTAGGATTTCCAATCCTTACAACATTACTGAATTCCGGTTTGAGTTTGTTCAGGAAAATGCTGATAGCATGTTCTACAGCTATGTTCAGCCTAGTCATCACATTGGTAAAGGATCATTGATACTCCTTAACTGTCCCTGTGTGCTTGATGTTCATGATTTCAGTCATAGGATCAGTGTACTCAGCCCCAAATGTATCACACAAAGCCCAGATATATTCCTCCCAAGAAGGTAGGGGTGACTGTCCTCTTCTTCTCATATAGCCCAAAAGCCACTGAAGTGCATCTCCTTCAAAATGAAGAGATACAAGTTTCATATTTTGCTATATGGTAACCTCTTCTTCAGCAAAGAACTGTTCTACCTTATACAACCATGTTCTCAAGTCTTCACTATCAAACTTTTGAAATTCCACTTTAGCATACTTAGTGAAAGGTAGGCTAGGATAGGTTACATTTTGGGTGGAAGAGTGGTTCATGTAGGAGGGGTTGTTCTGGTAAGGGGATTGTGTTGGTGCAGGTTGAGTATAGGGCTGCTGATGATATAATGGTGGTGAGATATGGGTAGGTTGAGGGTAGTAGTTTGGGGGATAAGAAGCATAGGAAACTGGTTGATTCTGAGTATTCCTACTCATTCCTGGAGGTGTGAGGTAAGGAGGGTAGTAAGTATTAACTCCTCTGGGCTGAGGAGAGAACATAGGTATGGGTGCTTGGTTCTGAATGAACTGTGGTAAAACAGCTTAACCAATAGAGATAGGAATAGAAGGATTATAGTAGAGTGTATTGGGAAGGTTTGAGGATTAACATTCAGTGTAGAACCAGGCAAAGAAGCAGAAGGAATATAAGATTGATTAGTGACATTCAATGGAACAGTACTATTACGTGTTCCCACATGCATAGTGTTGTTGATACCAACTGAGGAAGGAGTATTCATCTCTCCTAGCTCCAATGGTTTGTCACTGGGTGAATACAACTCCTTATCTCGTTCCGGTCTCTTTCCCCAATGTAAGGCTTCATTCAATACCTCCCTAATCTCATTTAAGGCTGCATCTTGATGCTTGCTCGACTGCTCTTGGTCAACTTCCATTTGATTCTGTCGAGCTGCGAAGCCTTTCATGTCTGTGAATAATTGGTGTAACATCTTCATTACTTCTGTTAATTCCGACATTTCACAAATGCCAAGTTGATGCTCTGATACCAAATGATGCAAGCTAGATAAAGAAGTACTGCAATTGAGCTTAAGAACACTGGAAATAGAAGAAAGAAGAAGGAAAATGCAGTAAATTGCAGAAAATCGGCAAAAATCGACCAACTTTTATCGGTCAAAAAAGCGGCCAAAAACCAATCAACTTTGGTCGGTATTTCAATTAAAATAAATAAAACTAAAATTTTGAAAAATGACCAACTTTGGTCGGTTAATTCAGCTGGTTATTTTAAAAAATCGACCAATTTTGGTCAGTAATTTTATTTTTTAATAAAACCGATCAACTTTGATCGGTTATTGAAAGTACAATTAAAAAGTTAAATTAAAAAAAGACAATCTTAAAACAAAATGCACCAATGGTCTAGTGATAGAATAGTATTCTGCCACAGTACGCACCCCAATTCGATTCTTAGATGGTGAATCTTTTGATTACATAGTTAAAATTCCGACCAACAATGGTTGCTATTCTTTCCTGGCCGTCAAGATACCGTCTACACGTAAATTATCGCGTTTTGATCGGTAATTGGCCGTAAACAACAACTTTGATCGATTTCTTTGATCAGTTTTTGGCGGATTTCGTGCAAATATGTGCTTTTATAGAATTGTTGAGCAATAAAGATTGGCAATAATATCTAAGCATTTATTAAAGCACTAACGTATAAAATTAAGAGTTGAGATAGTTTTGAATTAAAGTAAATGACTACTGCCTAATGTTTCCCTTTTGATGGTAATGTATTCCCTGAAAAATATCATGACCAAAGAACCCCAGAGAATTAAATGATTATGATCTAAAATT
Organism: Nicotiana noctiflora; assembly: GCA_032618575.1. Lineage (NCBI taxonomy): Eukaryota > Viridiplantae > Streptophyta > Magnoliopsida > Solanales > Solanaceae > Nicotiana > Nicotiana noctiflora. The sequence continues at coordinate 416,093 of JASVEL010003345.1, forward strand.
TATTTAGAAAATTATTTTCCATCATACTTGATCACGCCCAACTATGTCGTATAAAAGATAATGCGGTCGCTGTCAATATTATCCGGTTTATTAAGTCCGAAGTCAAATCCCACAGAGAATTAACCTATCAATTGCACTTTCAAAATCCAACAATACTTCTGAATCAGCTTTGTCACACCCCCTTTTTTACGCACCCGCAAGGATGCAAAGAGTTTTTCCAATTAAAGGACAATCGAGATGGGATTTATTTTAATTATTTCAGAGTCGCCACTTGGGAGCTTTTATGGTGTCCCAAGTCACCGGTTAAATCCCGAATCGAGGAAAAGAATGACTCTATTTAACAGTCCGCGAACCGGAAATCCGGATAAGGAATTCTATTAACCCGGGAGAAGGTATTAGGCATTCCCGAATTCCGTGGTTCTAGCACGGTCGCTCAACTGTCTTGTTTGGCCTATCTATCTGTTTTTTACAATTATATACTTAGTGCAAGTTAATACCCCTTTACCGCTTTTATTATTGGTTACGATTTACGAAAGAGAAAGTTGCTTAAAAATATGCTTTCGAATCGCGTCACATGAAATGCACCCGGATCCTCAACATATTCTTATTCAACATTTCGGGGTTTGGATTTGGGTCACATGAAATGTACACCCGTATTTAAAAAGGTAAAACTAAAATATGCGCCTGGATCGACTACTTATTTACATTGTTGATAAAGGCGTGATATTCGTTAAGAAACGACGCATCTCGAAACCTAAGTATTTATATGTACATTTATGACGGCTATGTGATTAATGTAACTATTGGGCGAGGCGTACCTTTGATTCAAATCTAAAGCGAACTACATCTCACTGTATCTTACTTAAGAGTTGATTCCAAATTACTTAAAACTTGCTGCGAACCCCATCACATGAAATGCGCCTGTGGTTCTTAACATGCTTTGTTTACTCTTGCCCGAAATTGGGGTCGGGTCACATGAAATGCACCCCCGACTCTTTTTAATCTAATTACGTCATTCCGTTGAGGAACAACTCTCTAGCTAATCTTGCTTGTGACATAAGGTCTATCATTTAACAAGTTTGGAGATTACACACATGAGTAGGGAAGATTGAATAGAGATACGAAGACTAATTCAGGTTTACATGCTTATCTAACGACAATGTATCTTTGGCCTAGCTACGTTTTTCCATAATCAAAACTAACAATACAAGCTTAATTGGAGAATAACAGAATGTAATTGAACATAAGACGACTACATGTTTCAATAGACTTTATGCATAAGCTTCAAACTTCATTCTTGTCGAACCAAGGAACTACAATAAAAGAGATGTGTACCTGGAATGCGGAATAACAAGGAAGAGTGAGCAATGGCAATGCAGCAACAGCAACAAGAACAGTAACAGGTGCAGCAACAATCAAAGACCAACAACAACCAACAGTAAACCAATAGCAACAACAACCAGTGAACCACTCAACTAAATACACCAGTAGCAAACTACAAACCAGCTTCAACCATACTGGACCAGCAACAACAATGCCCCAGCAGTAACAACCAAAGCAGATCAAGAGCTACCCAAGTCAGATGTAACAACAACGACCAAGACAGTGGCAACAACTACACACCAGTGGCAGCAATACTCAAACAATAGAAGAGCCAGCACTGTGTTGGACCAAGCAGCAACACAGACACAACAACAACACACAAATGACCACCAGTAACAACCTCAACACAGCAACAACCAAATCAGTGCAGCAACCAAACGACCAAGGCAACAAACCACTGACCAACAGCAACACAACAGTGTAACAACAACAACAACCAAACCAGTGCAGCAACCAAACGATCAAGGCAACAAATCACTAACAGAAGAACCAGCCGGACAGTAGCCAAGAAAATTCGATGAAACAGTGACTCCAAACCAATGAAACAGTGACCTTTTGTCACTCTCAGTGTACTCTCCAATCTCTGTATGTATATCCTCTCAAGTGTCTATATGTATCTATGAATATTTGCTCTCCAGGTACTGTTCTTTGCTCTCCCAGATGCTCTCAAGTCTGTTTCTATAATGTGTGTCTGTGTATGCCTATCAATGTATCTATATCCCTCCCTATACATGTATGAATATGCCCTATTTATAGCCAATAGTCCCTCCGGAACACCTGCCCCTAAGGTTACTATCACCCTGCCCACTCCCAACTCTGCCAGACCCATCAAATTCCCTGCATTCCCCACTACCTACTGTCCAAAGGTATGGACTCCAGCATTAAACAATAAGGCTGGTGGCAGGGCATCAGTGGGATACCCTGCTGTGCAGGTTCCACTAGCCCTTGTATGGGTGTGTGATTTAAAAATTAAACTGTTAACTACAACCAACTAATTCCCTTTAATTTGAATCACAACTTTAGTTTCAAACCAATCAAACAGTAACAAGCTCTATACCAGTGAATTGCATCAGGCAGATTCAAGGGATTAATATTACGAACTATTTGACGACTTTAATCACATTGGACTCATGATTCATTTTAACTACTAAAACAGAGTAATTGGCCAAATAAAAGGCCTCAAAGGAGGATAGCAGGTCGACTGTTATGAGAAATTAGAAGCATGCTAGCATAGAATTGAAACAATGAATAACAAACACACATATTCACAAAAATCGCATTGAATCGACCAAAAGAAGGAATGAATACCTTGCAAGAAATCTGCCGACCAAACTTCGAACTAAAACTCGGACTTATTGAAGCCAAACGGGCTTTAATCAAGATGTTCTCGATTGAGAACACCTGGACTAAAGTCCCTTGGACTTCAATTGTGGCTAATCCGGCTTGAATTGAGTTTCTTCAAAATTAGGGTTCTTGGGCTCGGATTTGGGGCTTTTGCATTTTTGGTTAGATTCGAAGCAAACCAATGCCGGTGGGAGTGTGGGGGAGGTGTGAGGAGACCGTGGTGTGAATTTGGGGTGATTTGGCATAGGTTCGAGTTTGACTCGAATCTTCAAATGAAGATTCGAGGAGCTCCGGCATGATTCGAGGTTAATGGAGGCGGGGATCGTGATGGGGGAGGTAAGGGGAAGGTTTTGGCGTTGGTTTGGGTTTGATTGGCCTACCGGAACCGCCGTGAGGCGATTTCCGGCAGGCGGCGCACGGCGGCGTTACGCCGGGGATTTGAGAGCTCCTGAGGGAGAAGAAGGGAGAGGGGGGTCTGGCTTGGGGGGGGGCGGGGTATGGAAATGAGCTTATATATGTTTTGAGCAATTAAATCCTGATCGTTGGATCAAACTTGATCAACGATCAGGATCTTCTCACTTAAACCAAACGGCGTCGTTTGGTCAAGTCTTAGGCTGAATGCATATTAGAATTAAAGGATTAATCTGGGCCGTTGGATAATAAAATCCAACGGTCCAGATCAAGTGTTACACAGGCTGTAGCTGGGCGGGTGTTTGGGCTGGGTCAGAAGCAATTCATTTGGGCCTGGCTTTTGGACTGAATTTGGCCCAGATCGGATCTTCATGATATATTACATGTGTAAGTGTATATATATATATATATATATATATGTATATATATACATATATATATATATATATACACACATATGTATATATACTAACCTATAACACCGCTGTTTTTACTACAATTAACGCACATGATTACATATCACCCAAAAATGTGAATCACATGACTTCGATATCAAACACTGAAAATGCAAAGCCTAGCATATATTTTTGTATTTTTAATTTAAATAAATAAACGTGCACACAAAAGATAAAATTAACACAAAATCACACAAATCATGCCCAACACGAAACTATTTTTATTTTTGAATTTTCTGGGAGTACTTCTCAAGTAAGGCAAAAATCACGTGCTCACAGCTGCCCCTCTTTGCGCGTAAACACGAAGAGTTTTCGTGCAAAGATAAATGAGCGGATATAAGCGATTTTTGCCTATTCGAACACTCCGTATGAAGCATTTTGGAAAAGTTTTGACCGAACCTTGCTTCAAAGGTCTCCTACATATCCCTGGCTAAAAGGGAATCAGGTCAATGTAGTTCGGGAAGTTCTGGTAGCTGGGACTACCATGCTTGTTGCGATCTCGCTGTTACTGCTGTTGCCGCTGTTACTGCTGTTACCACTGCTTAGCTGATTTCCTTGTTACACCGCGCTAAGCAACAAAAACAAGGAGCTAGACTAAGTTACAGTACTACAAGTTCTTATCTATCCTTTTTAACTTGATCTTGTCGCGCTCCTTGCCATCTTGTCTGACTTGGCGTTCCTTCTGATGCTTCGTCTCTTCTGACGAACTTGGATTCATGCCGAAGATTTCTGTTACATTCTACCGCTTTCCTCTACCAAATTAGACAGATCGCCACTCCATTCTCCAGGCGGGCTCCCTGACTTCAACTACAACTTCGACATTAAATCGCCACTCCATTCTCCAGGCGGGCTCCCTGACTTCAACTATAACTTCAAAATTAAATCGCCACTCCATTCTCCAGGCGGGCTCCCTGACTTCAACTATAACTTCAAAATTAAATCGCCACTCCATTCTCCAGGCGGGCTCCCTGACTTCAACTATAACTTCAAAATTAAATCGCCACTCCATTCTCCAGGCGGGCTCCCTGACTTCAACTACTATGACTGTTGTGATCTCGCTGTTATTGCTGTTACCGCTGTTACTGCTGTTGCCAATGCTTAACCGATCCCCTTATTACACCGTGCTAAACAAAATAAGAAGCTAGACTAAGTTACAGTACTACAAATTCTTATCTATCTCTTTTAACTTGGCCTTGTCAGGCTCCTTGCCATCCTGTCTGACTTGACGTCCTTCTGATGTTTCTTCTCTTCTGCCAGTTGTTATTTCGGTCTATCTTGATTGCCGAACCCTGACCATTGCTTCTTTCTTTATGATCTTTGAACTATTCTCCTTTGCAATCCGAATCTATCTTTTCTGATCCTTGTTGCCTCCCTCTGCTTACTAACTCGGATTCAGGCAGGAGATTTCTGTTACATTCAACCGCTTTCCTCAACCAAATTAAAATAGATCGCCACTCCATTCTCCAGGCGGGCTCCCTGACTTCAACTGCTACTCAAAAAATAAAATCGCCACTCCATTCTCCAGGCGGGCTCCCTGACTTCAACTATAACTTCAAAATTGAATCGCCACTCCATTCTCCAGGCGGGCTCCCTGACTTCAATTACAACTTCAAAATTAAATCGCCACTCCATTCTCCAGGCGGGCTCCCTGACTTCAACTATAACTTCAAAATTAAATCGCCACTCCATTCTCCAGGCGGGCTCCCTGACTTCAACTACTACTTCAAAATTAAATCGCCACTCCATTCTCCAGGCGGGCTTCCTGACTTCAATTGCAACTTCAAAATTAAATCGCCACTCCATTCTCCAAGCGGGCTTCCTGACTTCAACTACAACTTCGACATTAAATCGCCACTCCATTCTCCAGGCGGGCTCCCTGACTTCAACTACAACTTCCAAAATTAAATCGCCACTCCATTCTCCAGGCGGGCTCCCTGACTTCAACTACTACTCATTGATTTCATCCTATCTTGATTACCTTCCTTCGCCTCTTGTACCATTTTCTTCTTCCTGCGTTGCCTCTCGGACCACCTTCTCTTCTGAATTAACCTGTTCTTGCCTTCCCCTAGGTCGTGTTACTTTTCTTCTGGCTGCTGGGGATATTTTGGAACTGTTTACTCGCCTGCTGGGGATGATGCTGCTGAGGAAGTATTCTTTGTTTCCTTCACCCCTCATTCTCTCCCTTCTTCCCATACCTTTTCCGGGACTCACGCTTTTGCCTCCTCGAGCAAATTATGAATGTAATACCGCTGGAGGAATCTCGAAGCCATTGTTTTATTTTCCGATAACTGCTGGAGATGATACCCGGCTCAAAAATCACCCCATCTTGTGTTGCTTTCTACACTTATCCTCTGAGTCTTGCTTTCCAGAAAATTTTCGCAATTGGAGAAAATTTTCTGCCCCAGTTTGATGACCTTCTACGGGGCATGCTTTTCCGCCGACGAACCCTCTTTTCTGCTTTAAATCAAAGAAAAATTGTTAGTTTCGAAACGCAGCGAGTGGTCGTGCCACTCTTGTTGAGGCCATTCTTTTTCAGCTGCTTGGCCTCTCTCGAACTTTGAGGACGACGTTGACGCTTGCTTGGGAAGATGCTTTTTCCACGAACGACCTCTCATCTTTTCCTTTTATTCCAACCTTTGGTTTGGTCCGACTCTCTTTAGCCGGTGATCTGCTGCGTGAAACCATCTTTCGGACATGCCACATGTGTCCCTCATGTTCCATAATTCTTGCGAACCTTCCACTCAACCTGTCATCCCAATCTCACTACCGTAACGACTTTTGTCTCATTGCCTTGTTCCATGTCTATCCACTTTCACTATACTGCTTTGGGAGACTTGGTAGTAAGCTTTGAAAAATCAATTTTCGAAAATGAAAGAAAAGAAAAGAACACTGACCGCAAATGACAAAAGAAGAAAAAAAAACTTTTCTGAACTCAAAAAATAGGAAAACTTGTCTGAATGTGTGCCTGATCCAATGTTATGCCGCGCCTTTGAGATTAAACTACCCAGTCTATTCATGTCAATCACTTTCTGATACCGCGTCCTGCTAGGGGTAAACGGATGTCCCAACCTTGTCTCATGCCGATATCTTGTACCCATCTCATCATGTCACCTCACAGTGCCCTCCAACGGGTTTTCACTAATGAGATTCTCTCATTTCTCTCTATCTCCCGTCGCCTTAAGGTGCCCGTAAAGGTTTTCACCGTAAGACTCTCTCATCTTACTTCTCTCAACTTCCTTCGCCTTAAGGTGCCCGCGAGGGTTTTCACCGTTAAGACTCTCTCATTTACGTTTTCTTTCCCTGCGGCGGGGTATCACCCCTGAGATTCCCTCTAGAGCGTTATCCCCTTTCGGCTTGTGCATTCTGGATTCAATCGAGGGTCGGGATGTCACTCTTGGCTTTCATTCGCATGACTTGGCACTTCTCAAATACTGATCGAGAGGTCTTTCTGGTTCTTGATATGGTTTCTGCGCGTGAGGCTGAAGAAAGGGGTTTGGCCTCAACGGTTAGCTTGTTACAACTTTCGGAATCCACACTATCTTTCCAATGAAACAATGACTTCTGCCCCAGTTTTGTTGCTTGGGGGATTTTTTGATTTTTATTTTATTATGACCGAGCCGTGTGGCGCCTACGTATCCTTCTTGAGGAATCAGGTCGAACGTAGTTCACTTTTTCTTGTATTACTTCTTTGTTTCTTTTCTACTCTGTTACACATCTTCCTTGATGATTCCGAAAGAGGGTATATGAAAGAACAATTAAGGCTCAAATGGGGAAACAAAGGTTAAAGTGTTTGGGTAGTAGAAAAATTGCCTCTGTCATTTCATTCTCCGAAAAATGCCAAATACACACAAACGAAACCAAATGTTGACAAATGCATTAAAGAATTACACATAATATCTCTTAACTGCATCAGAATTGATAGCCATGTCGGTGCATCTTCCCTCGACATCAGTCAGACATAGAGCGCCGTTGGATAATACTCTAGTCACCACAAAAGGTCCCTGCCAATTTGGAGCGAACTTGCCTTTCGCCTCGGCCTGATGTGGTAGAACTCTCTTCAGCACATGCTGTCCCACTTCAAATCTCCTGGGACGTACCTTCTTGTTATATGCTCTCGCCATTCTCTTTTGATACAATTGGCCGTGACATACTGCTGTCAATCTCTTTTCATCGATCAAGCTCAATTGCTCCAATCGGGTTTTGACCCACTCGTCGTCATCAATCTCAGCTTCAGCGACGATTCGGAGGGATGGAATCTCAACTTCTGCGGGTATTACTGCTTCGGTCCCGTATACCAACAAGTAAGGAGTTGCACCTACCGAAGTCCGGACGGTAGTGCGATAACCCAACAACGCAAATGGTAACTTTTCATGCCACTGCCTAGACCCTTCTATCATCTTCCTCAATATCTTCTTTATGTTCTTGTTTGCTGCCTCGACCGTACCATTTGCTTTTGGGCGATACGGTGTGGAATTTCGATGTGTAATCTTGAACTGTTGACATACCTCTTTCATCAATCCACTGTTAAGATTTGCACCGTTATCTGTAATGATCATCTTCGGAATTCCAAACCTACAAATGATGTGGGAGTGTACGAAGTCCACCACCGCCTTCTTGGTCACTGATTTGAATGTTTTGGCCTCCACCCACTTGGTAAAATAATCAATCGTTACCAGAATGAACCTGTGACCATTGGAAGCCGCAGGCTCAATAGGTCCAATAACATCCATACCCCATGCGACAAACGGCCATGGTGCTGACATTGTATGCAATTCAGTCGGCGGAGAATGAATCAAATCTCCATGTATCTGACACTGATGACATCTTCGCACGAAACTTATACAATCCCGCTCCATAGTGAGCCAATAGTATCCTGCTCGAAGAATCTTCTTTGCCAATACGTATCCGCTCATGTGTGGTCCGCAAACTCCCGAGTGTATATCCGTCATCACTGTTGTGGCTTGACCTGCATCTATACATCTCAACAATCCCAAATCTGGAGTTCTTTTATACAGCACTCCTCCACTGAGGAAAAATCCGTTCGCCAACCGCCGAATAGCTCGCTTTTGATCTCCCGTTGCTTGCTCCGGGTATATGCCCAACCTGAGGTACTCTTTGACATCATGAAACCATGGCTCACCATCCATCTCTTCTTCAATGACATTACAATAAGCATGCTGATTCCGGATCTGGATATGTAACGGATCGACACGAACCTTGTCTGGGTGGTGTAGCATTGACGCTAAAGTAGCCAACGCGTCGGCAACCTCATTATGCATCCTTGGGATGTGTCTGAATTCTACTGATCGAAAACGCTTGGTCAGATCATGCAAGCATTGACGATACGGGATAAGCTTTAAATCTCTGGTTTCCCATTCTCCCTGAATCTGATGTACCAGAAGGTCCGAGTCCCCCAAGACCAAGACGTCCTGTACATCCATGTCCACCGCTAATCGCAACCCCAAGATACATGCCTCGTACTCAGCCATGTTATTGGTGCAATGAAAACGCGGTTGAGCGGTAACGGGGTAATGATGTCCTGTTTCGGATATGAGCACGGCTCCTACTCCGACTCCTTCGCGTTTGCCGCTCCGTCGAAGAAAAGCTTCCAACCTCGGATCCTTGGTTAGTTCCAACCCCTCAATATGCAACACTTCCTCATCCGGAAAATACGTCCTCGAAGGTTCGTATTCGTCATCAACGGGATTTTCAGCTAAGTGATCGGCCGGGGCTTGAGCTTTCATAGCCGTCCTTGTCACGTATATGATGTCGAACTCCGTAAGTAATATTTGCCATTTTGCTAACCTCCCTGTAGGCATAGGTTTCCGGAAAATATACTTCAACGGATCCAGACGCGAAATGAGGTAAGTGGTGTAAGAAGACAAGTAGTGTTTCAGCTTTTGGGCTACCCAAGTCGGGGCGCAACATGTCTTTTCTAGATGAGTGTACTTGACCTCGTGGACTGTGAACTTCTTACTGAGGTAGTAAATGGCCCGTTCCTTCCTGCCGGTAAGATCATGCTGCCCAGTACGCAGCCAAACGAATTCTCCAAGACCGTCAGATAAAGAATCAGGGGTCTACCTGGCTCAGGCGGAACTAGTACGGGTGGATTTGACAGATACCCTTTGATCCGGTCAAACGCTTCCTGACATTCTGCCGTCCATTCTATCGCGGCGTCTTTCTTCAATAGGCGGAATATGGGTTCACGAGTTGCCGTAAGCTGGGCAATAAACCTACTGATGTAATTCAACCTTCCCAACAGACTCATTACCTCTGTTTTATTCTTCGGCGGGGGTAACTCCTGAATGGACTTGATTTTGGATGGGTCCAACTCAATGCCCCGTCGGTTGACGATGAATCCTAGCAACTTTCCTGATGGAACTCCGAATGCGCATTTGGCCGGATTGAGCTTGATGTCGTACCTTCGAAGTCTTTGAAAGAACTTCCCGAGGTCGGCAACATGGTCTTCTTGACGCCTAGATTTTATGATCACATCATCCACGTACACCTCAATTTCCTTGTGTATCATGTCATGGAATACCGTAGTCATCGCCCTCATATATGTTGCTCCTGCGTTCTTCAAACCAAACGGCATCACTCGGTAGCAATAAGTCCCCCACGGTGTGATAAAAGCCGTCTTTTCTGCGTCCTCTTCATCCATCAAAATCTGATGATATCCCGCATAACAGTCCACAAAGGATCCAATTTCGCGTCCGGCGCAATTATCAATCAGGATATGGATATTGGGAAGTGGGAAATTATCCTTAGGACTCGCCTTGTTGAGATTGCGATAGTCCACGCATACCCTGATCTTTCCGTCTTTCTTTGGCACCGGTACTACGTTAGCCAACCATTCGGGGTATCGAGTGACACGAATGACTTTCGCCTGCAACTGCTTGGTTACCTCCTCCTTAATCTTCACACTCATCTCCGTCTTGAATTTCCGCAGCTTTTGCTTGACGGGAGGATATGCCGGATCAGTGGGTAATCTATGAACCACTAGATCAGTGCTGAGTCCGGGCATGTCGTCGTACGACCATGCGAAGATGTCTTTAAATTCCATGAGTGTTTTGATCAGTTCTTCTCTCAGATTGGGTTCAATATGGACACTTATCCGGGTTTCTTTGACGTCATCCGCATTCCCTAGATTAACGGCCTCAGTATCATTTAAATTCGGTTTGGGTTTTTCCTCGAAGTGACTTAATTCTTCACCGATTTCTTCTTCGGCTTCATCATCGCCGTACTCCGACTCACTCTCGTCACTTCTTATTTCATGTGTTATTATTTCCAAACCCGATTGACTTTCTAGACTGGGTTGATTAATCTTTAAGTGCGCCATATCATTAAGATCAGTTGCAAGAAGGCTGTTCAGAAAAGTAAAAAGAAGGAAAAAGATAAACAAAATTAGACGCGAAGAAACCACATTTCATTAATGGGAATTGTACAAAGGGAAAACAAACTGCAAACTTAAATCAAAAATGAACTAAAAACAAAGGGATTTTACTCCGGGGACAAGCCCCCAATACAAAATTTCGAAAGAAAAACAATCCAAGACAAACTACCAAGACTCCTTCCGGACAGGGAGAGGAGTAGCCTTCCAGTTATTCAGTTTTGCCTTTGGTCCCACAAATTGTATCTCGGCATGACTGGATCCTTCACCATCTTCGAGCATACATACATCCGTGAATAGGTTTTCGAACTTCCTGAAGAACTCTTCGTCTGGCCTGACCGTAGGACCGGGAATCTTTGGCGCTGGATGTCCTCTTGCTCCGGACCTGACAAAAGATTGGGAGAGGCGTGGAACAGGCTTTGGGAGCACCCATGTTTTCTGCTTGCTCCTCTTTGCTCGCCGGATGTCCTCCGAGGTTGGCTGGAATCCCAAGCCGAAGGTTCCCAAGTTTTCGACCACTGATACCGGTTGTATAATTCCTTGCAGAGATGCACCTAGCCCTTTACCGGGTACGAAACCATGTCGCAACATTTCATGCGCCACCATGACATCCGCGGTAATTGTTCTGTCGCCGGGAATACATTCCCCTTCCGGAACTCGGTGGGCGGACACCACATCGCAGACCTGATACACCCACGGCCCAACATCTTCTTCTGTTTCAACAAAGGGAATGATGGTGCCCGATTGTGGATCGTTCTCTCCATGGACGACGATCTCCTGCTGGTCCCATTCAAACTTGACGAGTTGGTGTAAGCTGGATGGAACTGCTCTTGCGGCATGAATCCATGGTCGCCCTATTAGGAGGTTATATGACACCACCATGTCCAGCACCTGGAATTCCATGGTGAACTCCACTGGCCCGATTGTCAAGACTAGCACTATGTCACCAACCGACGCTTTGCCTCCTCCGTCGAACCCTCGAACACATACCCTGTTCTCGCGTACCCTGCCGATGTCTACTTTTAATTTGCCCAGTGTAGAGAGAGGACAAATGTTAGCGCTGGACCCATTATCAACCAAGACTTTGGTAACCACCGCCTCTTCACACTTCACCGTAAGATATAAAGCCCTGTTATGCTCAGTGCCTTCCTCGGGCAACTCGTCATCGGTGAAGGTGATCCGATTTGCTTCGAAGATCCGATTGGTGATCTTCTCCAAATGGCTCACTGAGATTTTATCCGGTACATGTGCCTCATTCGGGACTTTCATCAATGCTTGCCGATGTTCTTCCGAATGTATCAGCAAGGATAGCAATGATATTTGCGCCGGAGTCTTCTTCAACTGCTCTAAGACGGAGTAGTCGTGCAGCTTCATCTTTTTCAAGAATTCTTCCGCTTCTTCATCGGTGACCGGCTTTTTCAATACTGCCGGAGTGGTCTTCCTCAATTCCGCAGGGGCAAAACATCTCCCCGAGCGGGTCAACCCTTGGGCTTCACAAACTTCCTCTTTCACCTCCTTTCCTCTGTAGGTCGTTGTAATCCGAGCATAATTCCATGGTACAGCCCGGCTATCAGTTACTGGCAGCTGTGTTGCCGGTTGGATGATGAAAGGATCCATTCGAACGCCTGCTACTGTCAGGATGGGCTTGATTGCTGCCCCTGGTACAACTATCTTGGCCGGCTTCACCGGTACTTCGTTCACACTTCCCTTTCCTGCTTCCGACTCTCCTGGTATGTCCTTCTTGCAACTGGGCGACTCATCAAAGCTTGGCCCTTTTCTCATTCCTACCCCGCTAGACTTAATCATCATTACAGTCTGAGAGGCTTCCTCCTTTCCTTCCTCCGCTCGTACCAACTCGATCATGTTGGTCTCATGATGAGTTGGAAGCGGGTTTTGGTTGATGTTGGGCTCTGTTGGAGTCTGGACCTCAATCCTGCGAGTGTCGATGAGCTCCTGGATGGCCGTCTTTAGCCTCCAACACTTTTCTGTATCGTGCCCCGGACATCCCGAGCAGTAGGCACAATTTACTGAATGGTCCAGGTTTTTCGGAAGAGGGTTTGGCAGCTTAGCTTCAACCGGATTCAGCAACCCTACTTGCTTTAACCGGTGGAACAGACTAGTGTAAGATTCTCCCAAGGGAGTGAAAGTCTTTGGCCTCGGCGCCCTGTCGCCCCTGAATGCCTGGTTCGGACGGAAACTCGCGCCCGAGGGGTTTCTGTAAGCTCTTGGGGGTGGATGATTGTTCTGGGGGTTTGGCGCACGCCACGGTGCATGAGCGGGAGGTGCGGAATAGGACTGTGCATGGTGGACAGTAAAATGGGGATCGGGTGCGGGATAGTAATGTTGTGGGTGGCTATATGGGTTGTGAGAGTAATTTTGGTGGTGAGGTTGGGGTGGGCTATATTGTGGTGCGGGGCCTCTATTTCTGAACCATGCCCCGGACTCGACGGCCGCAACTTCCTCTCTCCTCTTCTTCCCCAGTACTCCTCCAGTACCACTTTGGATAGCCTGAGTGGTGGCTTTCAGTGCTGAGTAACTCATGATCTTGTTGGCCTTCAAACCCTCCTCGATCATACCCCCATTTTTATCACCTCAGTGAATGATTTGCCTACGGACGTTACCAGATGTCCGAAGTAGGTGGGCTCTAATGTCTGCAAGAAGTAGTCCACCATCTCGCTTTCTCTCATCGGCGGATCTACCCTGGCCGCCTGTTCCCTCCATCGGAAACCAAATTCCCTGAAGCTTTCAGCAGGCTTCTTCTCTAATTTTAGCAACGATAGGCGGTCGGGGATTATCTCAAGATTGTATTGGAACTGGCCGATAAAAGCTTGAGCCAAATCATCCCACGTAAACCATCTACTGGGATCTTGTCTAGTGTACCACTCCAGCGCAGATCCTCCCAGACTCTGGCCGAAGTAAGCTATCAGAAGCTCGTCCCGTCCTCCGGCCCCTCTCATTTTACTGCAAAACCCTCGCAGGTGGGCCACCGGGTCACCGTGCCCCTCGTATAGGTCGAATTTGGGCATTTTAAACCCTGCTGGCAACTGGACGTCCGGAAATGGACACAGATCCTTATAGGCGACGCTGACCTGGTTGCCCAAACCGTGCATGTTCCTGAAGGACTGCTCCAGGCTTTTAACTTTTCTGACAACTTCCTCGTGTTCCGAACTTTGGAAGTGCTTTTTCGGTTCTGCCGGATTATCCCAATGAGGTGTATGTGATTGTGGTTCAGGAGCCCTGAAAGTAGGCTCTGGAGGATAGTAAGAGTTGTCATGGATCTGAACATATGGTTCGCCGGCCGGCCTTTGCAGAGGAGCAGGTGGAGGTGCTACAAAAACGGGGGTGACTGGAGGAGGATTTGGTTTGGCTGGTGGAATGTGGGTGGCATATGGATTTTCCCCCTGAAAGTATGGATAGCTCGGGGCGCTTGTTGAAGGATCGATGGGCGGATGTTCCGGAGCTGAGGCGAGAGTAGGGCGGTTTGGTGAAGACTGTTCCCTGGCCCAGGCCAGGTGCATCTCCGTTATCTGTTGTTTTAACCGGTCTACCTCTTCTTTCATGATTTGTAGCTCGGATTTTTCTTCCTCGAGACTCTTGCCAGAACTCGACATGCTTACTGTAACTGGTCCTTTGGATCTAGTACGGTAGTGATGGCTGGCCAGTATATTCTGTCAAACCAACTGCTAAACTTTCTGGAATGCGCAACAAACTTGTTAGTTCACCGAGTTTGACAGATATGTTATAGCACGTTGGATGCAATGCACCTAACCGAATAACCCTTTCTACATGTACTCTTTAACATGCGTCATTCCGGCCCTTTTTCTTTTCTCTTTTTTTTTTTTTTTTTTCTTTTCCCTTTTTTTTTCTTTTCGACTATCTTTGCAAGCCTTATTGTTATTTAACCTTTGGATTCTTTTTCTTTCTTTTTAGTGGTGGTCGAATCTTATGTGGATTGCCTACGTATCACGACCCCGCGTGAATCAGACCGAGCGTAGTTCTGGTAACAAGATTGTGGCAAAATTCAGTAACTTTTATATCAAATAAAACCGTGTAGTTACAAAACACGTCTTACAAAATCATCAAAACAAAAGAAAAATGCTTGACTTGGGAAAATAAAGATAAAAATGCCAACTAGCTTGACTCAATATTTCAAAATACATTTTCAATCAAAAATCTAATGCCCTAAAACTCCTGGGGGCCTGCGAGGCATCATTCGGCCTTGCCGCAGGCCTCGGCGTGAGATCCTTGTGCAGTTCCCTCAACTCTTCCATGATCCGATGAACATAACCCATAATTGAAGCGAAAAGGTCGGCGCGGGGCATTCGTTCACACAAGCTAGGCACTTCATGGTGACATAGTGCCCGATTTCTCCAATTCTATCCTTGATCATGTCCCTTTCTCCGAGTAGCCGCTCTATTTGCTGGTTTTCGCCCCCAATCTTCGAGCATTGTTGGTGACTTGATCTAGGAGCCTATCCACTTGTCCTTGCAGTCGGGCCATCAAATTGTGGCAGCGGTCAAGGTCCGCTCTGGCATCTTGGGCTTGCTTGAAAACCCGCTCCCTAAGGATAACATTTGCTTCCCTCAGGCTAGTGATGATATCAGTGTAATCTTCTTCTACCCGCTTTAGGTGAAGTGCATGTTGATGTGCCTCCTTTTTCCAGCTAGCACGGATCCTCGTTATTTGGGCTTTTGACTCGTCCAATTCTCTTTGGATGTCGGTGACTTGGCTTCTCAAACCCCTTATCAATTTTTCGTCGGCCCGACTCCTCGACTGTCTGTCAGCGTCTCTTTTCATTTGCTGGATTTGAGCTCTCAAGAAGTCATTTTCTTGTGCCAACTTCTTTTTGTCTCCTTCGTCGGTGGCGGCCTGCATGTTCTTCTCGAACTGAAGGTCCCGGACCTGCTGTTCTATCCTGCCAATCTTCGTCCTGTACCCCTCCTCCTTTGCTAACCAATCCCATTGTTCCGTGAATCTTCCGTGAATTGTTGGACATGGGCTCTTTTAGAACATTTCCGACGAATCTGAAATCTTTTCTCGAACCACACGTTGTACTTTGGATCCACCTCTCCCTTGGCTAGTTCCCGGATCATGGTTTTAGGCTCAAGGAACCGACACTCGTGCCACGGCCTTCTAATCTTCTCTTCGGGGAATGCAACTCCCGGGCTCAATTCAATGGCATACTTCCTCAGGTCTTGATCGGTAGGAATAACCTGAAACCTTCCTAGTTGACGTAATACACGGTGAGGGACATATGGTTGGACACTGCGGATTCCCATCAGAAGGATATAACACTCCTCGGCTGCCATATATATTACTTCGGTATCGGGTAACCACCCGAATGCCCATTCAATCTGATCGGCTTCTATTGAGCTCAGTCGTGCAAGCCATGCCTCGACGCCTTCAGGGAATACAGCACCCATCATCCGTTCTTCGAAACCCCTGATACAGTTTTTCCCGGTCAACCCATGGTTCATGTATTGTGTTCGGTGATGGAGGTGTTCTTGCATCCACAGTTGAAGTAACAGATTGCAACCTTGGAAGAAATTGCCCCTTCTCGGCATACAGTCAAAGCCCGATAGATTTCGGACAAAACCAAAGGGACCACAGTGCTGGTAGCCTTTTTGATTGCGACATCGGCTATCCCTACCAAACTTATCTCTATTTTCTTATCTTCACGCGGACAAATCACAACCCCCAAGAATGTCGTTAGGAATGCTAGAATTCGTCTAGCCTCCCACTTGGTTCTATTCCCTGCGTGAGTCAGTCCAAGGTTTGACTCTTCAAAACCCCGAGGAGTGCCGTACCGTTGATATAAGAATTGGAGGTCGCAACACCCTTTCGGCAGATCATCATTTTTCACCTTCCGACTAATGCTCAGCAGATCCAGAAACCCATGTGGAGATACCGGTCTTGGTGAGAGTAGGTATTGCCCTCTTAATTTCCCATTAAGTCCTGCATAGCCCGCAATTTCCTCTAATGTGGGCGTCAATTCAAAGTCAACAAAACGGAACACATTGCGGGTCGGATCCCAGAAAGATACCAGTGCCTTGATGATGTCCTCCCTTGGCTCGATATTCAACAGATCAACCAAACCTCCCAAAATTCTCCCTACGACCTTTTTGCTACTGTCTTCCAAATCGTTCCACCATACACGGAGCTGCTGAGGGACCTCACTAAAGATTGAAAATGATTTATTCCGATTCGTGCTCATCCTGCACATTTATTAAGGTGATTTAAATAAGAAAAACAACTTTGTTTTGCTTAAAAAAAAAATAATAAAAAAAATCAGTTTTCAATCACGGCCTTTCAACGTCTCGGGGACGAAGGCTTTTAAGGCTGTGGGGTAAATTGATCAAAATTGACCCAAAGGTGGCCGTTTATACGAAACTAGCCTTCCGGCGTCCCTTCCGGGAACATTCGGCTATTTTTGAAAACAGCGTCACCGACTTATTTAGTACAAAAATTAATTTTTCAAAAGGTGAAGTTGGACCCGATGGAGGTTGCCTACGTATCTCACATCCGATGAGAATCAAACCCCCGTAGTTCGGTTTTGACGAAACAAACGGCATTATTTATTTACTCACTTTACTAAAGGAAAACAAATAAGCTATTTCTATCTTTAAGAGTAACACACATTTTTTTTTTTTTTTTTTTTTTTTTTTTTTTTTTTTAAAGCCGGTCAGCATGCAAGTCTATAACAGATAAATGCGCAAGACAAACAGGATGCAGCAGGATAGTCTGTTCATTTCAGGTCACCTGTCCTAGACGGACCCAACCCCTGTGTTGAGTCCCCTAAGCCAAATGCGACATGATGCAAATAAACGTTTCCTACTAGGGATCCGGCATGAAGCTTTGTTATTCTAGGTTTTAAAACCTGGGTTTATCTGTTCTAGACTTGGCTTACCCGAGCGGACGGCTCGAGCCGAGGAGGAGGCAGCAACCCGGGAATACAGAAGCTTCGCCGGTTTTGCAACTTATCCAAACCTCGTTCTAAAATGGGAATTAGACACTATACAGAAAAGAAGTCACACGAAGTGCACCCTTCTTCATGATTTAGAAGACTCAGAAAGGAGATTGGTTCCGGCACAATTTATATGTACAGTTCACACAATATCAAAGCAGTAAAAACAACATTTGCACATTGATGCCAACAAAAAAAATCAGATAATAAAATATGCCAAATACAACAGTTATTCCGAGCTCGAATTCTAAAGATAAATCCCCAGCAGAGTCGCCAGAGCTGTCACACCTCTTTTTACGCACCCGCGAGGATGCAAAGAGTTTTTCCAATTAAAGGACAATCGAGATGGGATTTATTTTAATTATTTCAGAGTCGCCACTTGGGAGATTTTATGGTGTCCCAAGTCACCGGTTAAATCCCGAATCGAGGAAAAGAATGACTCTATTTAACGGTCCGCGAACCAGAAATCCGGATAAGGAATTCTATTAACCCGGGAGAAGGTATTAGGCATTCCCGAATTCCGTGGTTCTAGCACGGTCGCTCAACTGTCTTGTTTGGCCTATCTATCTGTTTTTTACAATTATATACTTAGTGCAAGTTAATACCCCTTTACCGCTTTTATTATTGGTTACGATTTACGAAAGAGAAAGTTGCTTAAAAATATGCTTTCGAATCGCGTCACATGAAATGCACCCGGATCCTCAACATATTCTTATTCAACATTTCGGGGTTTGGATTTGGGTCACATGAAATGTACACCCGTATTTAAAAAGGTAAAACTAAAATATGCGCCTGGATCGACTACTTATTTACATTGTTGATAAAGGCGTGATATTCGTTAAGAAACGACGCATCTCGAAACCTAAGTATTTATATGTACATTTATGACGGCTATGTGATTAATGTAACTATTGGGCGAGGCGTACCTTTGATTCAAATCTAAAGCGAACTACATCTCACTGTATCTTACTTAAGAGTTGATTCCAAATTACTTAAAACTTGCTACGAACCCCATCACATGAAATGCGCCTGTGGTTCTTAACATGCTTTGTTTACTCTTGCCCGAAATTGGGGTCGGGTCACATGAAATGCACCCCCGACTCTTTTTAATCTAATTACGTCATTCCGTTGAGGAACAACTCTCTAGCTAATCTTGCTTGTGACATAAGGTCTATCATTTAACAGGTTTGGAGATTACACACATGAGTAGGGAAGATTGAATAGAGATACGAAGACTAATTCAGGTTTACATGCTTATCTAACGACAATGTATCTTTGGCCTAGCTACGTTTTTCCATAATCAAAACTAACAATACAAGCTTAATTGGAGAATAACAGAATGTAATTGAACATAAGACGACTACATGTTTCAATAGACTTTATGCATAAGCTTCAAACTTCATTCTTGTCGAACCAAGGAACTACAATAAAAGAGATGTGTACCTGGAATGCGGAAGAACAAGGAAGAGTGAGCAATGGCAACGCAGCAACAGCAACAAGAATAGTAACAGCAACAGTAACAATCAAAGACCAATAACAACCAACAGTAAACCAATAGCAACAACAACCAGTGAACCACTCAACTAAATACACCAATAGCAAACTACAAACCAGCTTCAACCATACTGGACCAGCAACAACAATGCCCAAGCAGTAACAACCAAAGCAAATCAAGAGCTACCCAAGTCAGATGTAACAGCAGCGACCAAGACAGTGGCAACAACTACACACCAGTGGCAGCAATACTCAAACAATAGAAGAGCCAGCACTGTGTTGGACCAAGCAGCAACACAGACACAACAACAACACACAAATGACCACCAGTAACAACCTCAACACAGCAACAACCAAATCAGTGCAGCAACCAAACGACCAAGGCAACAAACCACTGACCAACAGCAACACAACAGTGTAACAACAACAACAACCAAACCAGTGCAGCAACCAAACGATCAAGGCAACAAATCACTAACAGAAGAACCAGCCGGACAGTAGCCAAGAAAATTCGATGAAACAGTGACTCCAAACCAATGAAACAGTGACCTTTTGTCACTCTCAGTGTACTCTCCAATCTCTGTATGTATATCCTCTCAAGTGTCTATATGTATCTATGAATATTTGCTCTCCAGGTACTGTTCTTTGCTCTCCCAGATGCTCTCAAGTGTCTGTGTGTATGCCTATCAATGTATATCCCTATACATGTATGAATATGCCCTATTTATAGCCAATAGTCCCTCCAGAACACCTGCCCCTAAGGTTACTATCACCCTGCCCACTCCCAACTCTGCCAGACCCATCAAATTCCCTGCATTCCCCACTACCTACTGTCCAAAATATGGACTTAAGCATTAAACAATGCTGGTGGCAGTGTTCAGTGGGATGCCCTGCTGTGACAGTGGATTCCACTGACTAGCCTCATGTGCAGGGCACCCAATACTCTAAGTGTGAACCCTGATTCCCTAATTGGCTTAATTTGAATCACAACTTTAGTTTCAAACCAATCGAACAGTAACAAGCTCTATACCAGTGAATTGCATCAGGCGGATTCAAGGGATTAATATTACGAACTATTTGACGACTTTAATCACATTGGACTCATGATTCATTTTAACTACTAAAACAGAGTAATTGGCCAAATAAAAGGCCTCAAAGGAGGATAGCAGGTCGACTGTTATGAGAAATTAGAAGCATGCTAGCATAGAATTGAAACAATGAATAACAAACACACATATTCACAAAAATCGCATTGAATCGACCAAAAGAAGGAATGAATACCTTGCAAGAAATCTGCCGACCAAACTTCGAACTAAAACTCGGACTTATTGAAGCCAAACGGGCTTTAATCAAGATGTTCTCGATTGAGAACACCTGGACTAAAGTCCCTTGGACTTCAATTGTGGCTAATCCGGCTTGAATTGAGTTTCTTCAAAATTAGGGTTCTTGGGCTCGGATTTGGGGCTTTTGCATTTTTGGTTAGATTCGAAGCAAACCAATGCCGGTGGGAGTGTGGGGGAGGTGTGAGGAGACCGTGGTGTGAATTTGGGGTGATTTGGCATAGGTTCGAGTTTGACTCGAATCTTCAAATGAAGATTCGAGGAGCTCCGGCATGATTCGAGGTTAATGGAGGCGGGGATCGTGATGGGGGAGGTAAGGGGAAGGTTTTGGCGTTGGTTTGGGTTTGATTGGCCTACCGGAACCGCCGTGAGGCGATTTCCGGCAGGCGGCGCACGGCGGCGTTACGCCGGGGATTTGAGAGCTCCTGAGGGAGAAGAAGGGAGAGGGGGGGTCTGGCTTGGGGGGGCGGGGTATGGAAATGAGCTTATATATGTTTTGAGCAGTTAAATCCCGATCGTTGGATCAAACTTGATCAACGATCAGGGTCTTCTCACTTAAACCAAACGGCGTCGTTTGGTCAAGTCTTAGGCTGAATGCATATTAGAATTAAAGGATTAATCTGGGCCGTTGGATAATAAAATCCAACGGTCCAGATCAAGTGTTACACAGGCTGTAGCTGGGCGGGTGTTTGGGCTGGGTCAGAAGCAATTCATTTGGGCCTAGCTTTTGGACTAAATTTGGCCCAGATCGGATCTTCATGATATATTACATGTGTAAGTGTATATATATATATATATATATATGTATATATATACATATATATATATATATATACACACATATGTATATATACTAACCTATAACACCGCTGTTTTTACTACAATTAACGCACATGATTACATATCACCCAAAAATGTGAATCACATGACTTCGATATCAAACACTGAAAATGCAAAGCCTAGCATATATTTTTGTATTTTTAATTTAAATAAATAAACGTGCACACAAAAGATAAAATTAACACAAAATCACACAAATCATGCCCAACACGAAACTATTTTTATTTTTGAATTTTCTGGGAGTACTTCTCAAGTAAGGCAAAAATCACGTGCTCACAAGCTTCCTAAACTTTTGAATATATTTGTGAATGGTTTCTACTAACTACTTTTTGCAAAAAACTAAAGAATTGAAGAAAAGAATTGAATGTGATGTAAAGAATAATGAGAAACACTAAGGTATTAATTTTCCCTATTGACGGAATTCCTTCTGTTTATGCTCATACAAATTGTCAATATTTTTCTATCAATCATGAACTCTATTTCTAACGTAATTCTCTTCCGAGCAATTACAATAATTTACAATTGCACTCCTTCGAGCTACCCTAGCTAGCTTTTATTTGCACAGTTCACTTTAGATTGCACCCAAGGTTTTGTTATTCCTAACCCACCTTTACGCCCACAATTATAGATTCCTCCAATACTAGGTGTGGTGTTGTTCAACAATAACCTAAATATACACTCTTTTCCAAGTTATGCACACTAAATAGGCACAGCTAATTGAGGATCCTATCAATTAACTACAACAAGAACGGTGTTGAACTAATAGAAATTTTGCTAACACTTTGTATTCACATAACCCAGAAGTTCATCAATCAATAAGTTCCATCAAAACCTTAGATAAGATTTAGCTACTCATAATCAAGAAAACAAAAGAGATAATTGATTTCATAATCAAGAATTCAATGTAAAAGAATGAAAGATGTTGAGAGAGTTCTCTCTTACTGGTTTGCTTGCAAAAGTAGTCAATAGTACAAAACTTGCCTCCTATTGGCGAATCCTAACAATATATATAGGGTTTAGGTTTTACAACTTTCATTTTTACACTTTAGTCCCTAAATATTCCGCCTTCCACCGCGGTTCGACCGCGGTCGCGGTGGAACCGCGGTTGACAAAGTCCTCTGAATCTTGAACACATCCGCAGACCTGTTCTACCGCGGTTCTGTCGCGGTTGTGGTGGAACCGCGGTCAAACAGTGCCTCGTATTCTTCTGGCTATTTCAGCACAATTTCTTGACTTGTTCCACAATTGGCCTTTTTCACCTTCTTTTGACTCCAAAATCTCTTTTTTAGCCTTCATTAACTCATGTGTACCTATAACACACTAAATATACTAATAAGAGCATTTTGTCATCATAAATAATATCAAAACAACAATAAAGTGTGATTATTTAGGGCATAAATATAGTCAAATTCACCTATTATCAACACCCCACAATTAAATCTTTGCTCGTCCTCAAGCAACCTTAATCACACTTTTTAGGCCAATTTTATCAATGTCTCCCCCAAAATATGTCACACAAGCTCTCATTCATGATTAACCTAAGAAATGCACAATCCTTACTCAACTGTAAACTCAAATGCCAACACATCATTGCTTACTCTAATTATTATCACAGACTTGCAAACTTACCCTTTTCTTCCAGAGTTACATGGCCTCACACAACTATATTGAGAGAAGTTCCCACACATAAGCAACTTAGAACATGGAACTTATAGATATAGAAAAATTTCACTCACTCTTAGCAAAGAGCATTCATATGTATATAGATACACCATAGGCTTGCCCCTAGTGTAATACTCTACTAATCGAGTTATTCAATCACAGATCAAGAGGTGTTTAAAGGTTTTAATGTAGACTATGGGACGGATAGGATACTTTTGGTTATAGTGGCTAACCTCCCTAAGCACTTTCTTTTTCACAACTTCCCTTTAAGCTTTTTCGTTATGCTCCCCCTAACCATTCCTTCACCTTTTATTCACTTTTAATCCCCTTTTTTCTGTTGGTGTAACTGGCTTTCTTATTTACATGTATACATCTTTTTTTTTCATTGCTTTGTAAAGCATTTATTGTATATTGCCAGTTCACCATTTTCTACCATTCATTCTTGATTTTCCCTTGTTCAATTTTCCCTCACCCCACACTTTCACTTTTGCATATTCATTACAACACAAGTGCTTCTAGGATGTAACAATATATGATATAGATTTTGTGAACATTATAGGGTTATCAAAGAACAGGCTTAAGGCTCAAAGTGGTTACTAAGATATTATATACAGGTGAATTCACAGTTTATTGATTTTTGGGGTTACATAAAGAAATGCCTCTATCATCTTTGTCACACCTCCTTTTTACGCACCCGCGAGAGCGCGAGGGACTTTTTTTTATTAAAGGACAATCGAGACGGGATCAATTTATTAAATTCAGAGTCGCCACTTGGGAAGATAATGGTGTCCCAAGTCACCGGTTTGATCCCGAACCGAGGAAATTTATGACTTTGTAATATAGTCTGCGAAACTAGAAAACCGGATAAGGAACTCTGTTAACCCGGAAGAAGGTGTTAGGCACTCCCGGATTCCGTGGTTTTAGCACGATCGCTCAACTGCAGTTTTTGCTTTTATCTGATTTCTTTATATATTTTAACTATGTACTTTTAATGCTCCGCTTTTATTTTTAGAATAATTGCGACGCCACGAAAACACATTTCAAGTCACACCGCAACCAGTACGCCTGTGACTTCAATGTATTTCAGTTTCGCCGAGAATAAGGTTTGGGTCACATAAATGCACACCCGTGTTTAGGAAAGTAATTTATTTACAAATCGTGCCTAACGAGTCTATCGTCTTTATTAATTTTGGGAAAAGACCGTGAAATTTGCTAAACGGTCTTCCCGAATCTAAGATTTTTATAACAATTAATTTGAAGGCCCCGCAATTGTGTATTCCATGCGGCGAGGCTCATCTCACTTTTATTAAAGGTCATACCTAAGTAACTAAATTTTCTATTTATTTTGTCTCTAATGATTGATTAATTCACGAGTACAAGTTTAAATTCCGAATTCAATATAAAAGGAATTGTATGAAACTTAAATACACAATCTAACTCTTTATACAAGTTACTAAGGCTTTGTTTACGGTTACACTAATGTATTGCTTACCCATGATCAAGGATGCAAATGAACTAACTAAAGCTATCTATTAACTTTGCTCTTTTAACAATCTATGCCTCGAGTGATTACTCTAATTATTTGATCTAAATTGCCAATTCGGTTCTTTGCTCATAATGATGTATTTTATGTTTTATAGCTATGCCTTGTTTAGTTCAATTGTAGGGTTCTTTAAATTGTACCTGGAACACGGGCTTATTAAGAAAACTGTTAACATAATATATGCTTTTACTACAAACTAGTGTTAATCTAGCTAAACATGGCAGAACTAAACCAATAACAGAGATTAAAATCCTAGGCTATCAGAAGGTCGAAACTAGAATGTTCGATTAATTTGACTTCAGCTTTTCGATTAAACATACTACAACAATTTCAAATGAATACAATTATCAATCAATTCGAATTACACGGCAACAACAGAAACTCGTATAACTCTCCAAACTGCAGTTCATCATTTGATTTCAGAGCAGTGTTTACACTGTCTCTCTAGTTCAACATGGACATGAGAAGTACCTGGATGATGACAAAGAAGAAGGGAAGGAGCAATCAGCAGTAGTAATGCGCAGTAGCAATACAACAACAGCAACACTCAACAGCAGTGACACAGTAGAAACCACAGCAACAGTAATATACACCCAGCAATAGCACAGAACAGCAATACCAACAGTAGTAAAAGGACCCAACCAAAACCAACAGCAACAACAGCAACACTGGCAGCAAACACAGGAGCAACAGCAACAAACCAACAACGCAACAGTGACACAATGCGTATGTGTGTGTGTATTTTGTTTATTCGTCTGTCTATCTTCCCTACTCTCACTGTATTTTTTAGTTCAAAATTCTTTCTGCAGATATCTCTGTGTGTGTAGGAATATTTCTCTCTATGTTTTCGAATATCCTCCTACTGTCTGTATGTGTATCACTTTGTCTCTCCTTACTGTTTCAGATTCATGCTATACTTATAGCTCAAAACAGACCCCTCCCCCGTAAATGACTTTTTGATTTAAGTTAAATGGTTCCCCATGCTTACATGCTTGTCCCCTCTTGTTTTAATCAAAAGTCATGGGTGTATTATAGTATTAATATTAACTCTCATGCCTATTGTTTGGTTCCCCACTAACACTTGTCTTTTCCTTAATTAATTCAAAAGTTATGGGCAACATATTTAATTACTTCTTTTAACATCTTCCAAAGCCACTATGTCTTGTTCCTCACTAAGTATTAAACAATACCCTTTTTTAATGTTATTAGTGCTTAGTGGATAAAATACTTTAACATAAATAATTCTTTAAGTTTTCAATTTCTATATTACCCCTAAAACTACTGAAATTACTATTCTTCCCAGCTATAACCAATTCATCTAATGAAGAGAACTTAGCTAATTCTTAACAACTGAATAATCTGATTCCTTAATTCAACTGAACAGATCACCAAGCTTCAGTAACAAAACAAATAGATCTTCTGATAACTAGACAAACAAATCACAACAAGGAAAACCAAACATCACCTTAGTAATTTTCAATAACAACCAGAAACAGATGACTAACCATAATATGGAGGTACTAAACACAATGATAATCTGAATCATGATGAACGACAAATCAAGAAGATAATCCAACCAACATACAATAATTTCGGATCTGAAAATACCAATAAAATATGGACAAAAATAAAATTTAAATCGACTAACCGGATCCAAACAACGGTGAACTCGATCGGAAATAAATCTGCCCAGAAATTCGAACGGCAATCAAGGACTCAAACCGGAATCACAAACTCGATGGAAACCTCAACTTATCCAAGGCATCACTTGCATTGCTGATAAGCTCTCTCTGAAAACCCCTTATTACTGTACTAACTGTTAACAATGAGGTCCATAAGACGACTTACCTCTACTTGATACTCAAACTTCTCCGATGGAGAATCAGATGCAACAGCAGTTGACTCATACCGGTAACCCAAAAACGGCGTATTTGTCGATTTAGATGGCTTAATGGATCTATTAACATTGCATCTTAATGATGAATACCATCTACCTTTACTATCACTATCCGCCGAATCGTAAAAGAAGTGGGTAGAAGAAATTGGAGCAGCAACATCTCGATAGCGTGCAGCAGAGAGGAGAAAACTGGTGAAAGGGAAAGTTTAAGGGATTGGAGGAGTAGGGTTTTAGAGAGGTGTTAAAGAAGATGTGTGGCTGCTGGTCGCTTGGACGATCGCTGGTGAAAGTGTTGCTGCTGGTCGCGAGAAAATGTGTGGCTGCTGGTCGCGAGAAAATGTGTTGCTGATGTCGAAGAAGAAGAAGCTGGCGGCAGTGTCGATCGTGAGGCTATTGTAGCGGCGTCGACATGAAGCTGCCAGTTGTGAGGCTGCTGGTCGCTTGGACGATCGCTGGTGAAAGTGGCGGCTTCCATTGTTGTCTAGTTCATGAAGAAGAT
The DNA here is from genome assembly GCA_032618575.1 of Nicotiana noctiflora. NCBI lineage: Eukaryota > Viridiplantae > Streptophyta > Magnoliopsida > Solanales > Solanaceae > Nicotiana > Nicotiana noctiflora. Next base: position 443,315 of record JASVEL010003345.1, read on the forward strand.
GATGAAGCCATGGTTATGGGGGATGAGTTACTACTCGAGCATGATGGAGGTGGTCGTCATGGCTGCTTAAGGGTCTGTTTGGCGTGGGAGTTGGCAGCCATGGATGTGGGTGTTGTGAGGAAGATGAAGAAGAGGGGGTGGGGTGTAAGGTGTGACGGCTAGGGAGTGTTTTAGGATTTTAGGGTTTCTTTTTTGTGTAATGAAAATGATGGTGTATTGAAAAGATGGGGGTTTGATTATTTCGGACCGGGTCGGGTTGGGCTGAGGTGTTGGGCTGGCTGGGTAGGGAATTGGGTGGTGTATTGAATTACATTGGGCCTGGTTTTGCTATGGCCCAATTCCGATTTCCATACTACATTCCATGGTGTATCATGTACATATGTGTGTATATATATGTATATATATATATATATATATATATATATATATATATATATATATATATATATATATATATATATATATATATATATATATATATATACTAACTCATAACACAATTAATTTTTACTACAATCATCCCACATAATTACATATCACTTAAATGTAAACCGTATAATTTTGATATTAAACACTAAAAAAAATGCAAAACATGATGTATATATTTTGTATTTTACTAATTTAAATAAATAAACACGCACACACAAACATGCAAATGTAAGATAAAAATAACACAAAAATCACAAAAATCATGCTCAACATAAAACTATTTTATTTTTGAATTTTCTGGGAGTGATTCTCATGTAGGGCAAAAATCACGTGCTCACAGCTGCCCCTCTTTGCGCGTAAACATGAAGAGTTTTTGTGCAAAGATAAGTGAGCGGATACGAGCGATTTTTGCCTGTTCGAGCACCCCGTGTGAAGCATTTTTTGGAAAAGTTTGACCGAACCTTTGCTTCAGAAGGTCTCCTACATATCCCTGGCTAAAAGGGAATCAGGTCAATGTAGTTCGGGAAGTTTTGGTAGCTGGGACTACCGTGACTGCTGTGATCTTGCTGTTACTGTTGTTGCTGCTATTGCCACTGCTTAACTGACCTCCTTATTACATCGTGCTAAACAAAATAAGAAGCTAGACTAAGTTACAGCATTGCGGAATCTTATCTATCTCTTCATCTTGACTCTCCCATGTTCCTTGCTATTCTGTCGGTCTTGATGTTCCTTCTGATGCTTCTTCTCTTCTCACAATTGTTATTTCGGCATATCTTGATTGCCGAGCTCCTGGCCGTTGGTCCCTTCCTTGTGATCTTCGAACTATTCTCCTTCGACGTCTGAATCTATCTTTCTGATCCTTGTTGCCTTCCTTCTGCTTACAAACTTGGATTCATGTTGGGGATCTCTGTTATACTCTACTGCTTTCCCCACACAACTTCGAAAGTAAATTGTCACTCCATTCTTCAGGCGGGCTCCTGACTTCAACATCTTTTGAAAATAAATCGCCATTCCTCTCTTCAGGCGGGCTCCTGACTTCAATCATCAACTCCGAAAATTAAACGCCATTCCTCTCTTCAGGCGGGCTCCTGACTTCAACAACATCTTTTGAAAATAAATCGCCATTCCTCTCTTCAGGCGGGCTCCTGACTTCAACATCAACTCTGAAAATTAAACGCCATTCCTCTCTTCAGGCGGGCTCCTGACTTCAACAACATCTTTTGAAAATAAATCGCCATTCCTCTCTTCAAGCGGGCTCTTGACTTCAACACCATCTTTTGAAAATAAGTCGCCATTCCTCTCTTCAGGCGGGCTCCTGACTTCAACATCTTTTGAAAATAAACGCCATTCCTCTCTTCAGGCGGGCTCCTGACTTCAATCATCAACTTTTGAAAATAAATCGCCATTCCTCTCTTCGGGCGGGCTCCCGACTTCAACAACATCTTTTGAAAATAAACGCCATTCCTCTCTTCGGGCGGGCTCCTGACTTCAACAACATCTTTTGAAAATAAATCGCCATTCCTCTCTTCAGGCGGGCTCCTGACTTCAACATCTTTTGAAAATAAATCGCCATTCCTCTCTTCGGGCGGGCTCCTGACTTCAACAACATCTTTTGAAAATAAATTCGCCATTCCTCTCTTCAGGCGGGCTCCTGACTTCAACATCAACTTAGAAAATAAAACGCCATTCCTCTCTTCAGGCGGGCTCCTGACTTCAACATCTTTTGAAAATAAATCGCCATTCCTCTCTTCAGGCGGGCTCCCGACTTCAACAACATCTTTTGAAAATAAATCGCCATTCCTCTCTTCAGGCGGGCTCCCGACTTCAACATCTTTTGAAAATAAATCGCCATTCCTCTCTTTAGGCGGGCTCCTGACTTCAATCATCAACTCGGAAAATTAAACGCCATTCCTCTCTTCAGGCGGGCTCCTGACTTCAACAACATCTTTTGAAAATAAATCGCCATTCCTCTCTTCGGGCGGGCTCCTGACTTCAACAACAACTCTGAAAATTAAACGCCATTCCTCTCTTCAGGCGGGCTCCCGACTTCAACATCTTTTGAAAATAAATCGCCATTCCTCTCTTCAGGCGGGCTCCTGACTTCAACAACATCTTTTGAAAATAAATCGCCATTCCTCTCTTCAGGCGGGCTCCTGACTTCAACAACATCTTTTGAAAATAAATCGCCATTCCTCTCTTCAGGCGGGCTCCTGACTTCAATCATCAACTCCGAAAATTAAACGCCATTCCTCTCTTCAGGCGGGCTCCTGACTTCAACAACATCTTTTGAAAATAAATCGCCATTCCTCTCTTCAGGCGGGCTCCTGACTTCAATCATCAACTCCGAAAATTAAACGCCATTCCTCTCTTCTTGTACCATTTTATTCTTGCTGCATCGACTCTTGAGCCATCATTTCTCCTAAATCACCTTGTTTCAAAACTGCTTTCCTCCTGGGTCGTGTTGCTTTCCCTCCTGACTGCTAGGGATATCTTTAGAACTGTTTACTTGCCTGCTGAGGATAATGATGCTGGGAAAGTTTTCCTTCATCCCCTCATTTCCTTTGACTCATGCGCTTGAATTTGCGTTGGGAACTCTTGTTGTAACTCTCTGCTTTATGGTGGGTTACGGGTTTCAAGACCTGCAATGTAAAGACTGAAGACTTGCCTTTTGTTATACAGGTAGGCGCCCGCTTTTAGTAGCAACTTTTGAATTAAAAATGCATTCTGGCAATAATTTATGAAATATGCAAAGGACAATGTAAAATAAAACAAACGTAAAATATCCTATTCGAGGGCGGATAGTCCCATCGTATTCTATTTGAGGGCGAATACTCCCATTGTATTCCATTCGAGGGCGAATACTCCCATTGTATCCTATTCGAGGGCAAATACTCCCATTGTATCCTATTCGAGGGCGAATACTCCCATTGTATCCTATTCGAGGGCGAATACTCCCATCGTATTCTATTCGAGGGCGAATACTCCCATTGTATCCCATTTGAGGGCGGATACTCCCATCGTATTCTATTTGAGGGCGAATACTCCCATCGTATTCTATTCGAGGGCGAATACTCCCATTGTATTCTATTCGAGGGCGAATACTCCCATTGTATCCTATTCGAGGGCGAATACTCCCATTGTATCCTATTCGAGGGCGAATACTCCCATTGTATCCTATTTGAGGGCGGATACTCCCATCGTATTCTATTTGAGGGCGAATACTCCCATGATATCAATGTATGAAAGTGAACAAACCTGAGACGTCCTGTTCGAAGGTGGACAAACCTGAGACATCCTATTTGAAGGTGGACAAACCTGACACATTATCTTGAATTGCCTTCCTCGTTTCTCCTATTTGAAGGTGGACAAACCTGACATGTCATCTTGAATTGCCTTCCTCATTTCTCCGAGGAAAGTTTCAACAACGGCAGAAAATTTTCTGCCCCAGTATTGGTGTTCTTCCTTGTGGCATGACTTTCTGCTATCAATAGCACTTTCTTTCCCTGTTTCAAATCAAAGAAAAATTTGTTAGTTCAAAACATTGTGAGCGGTTGTGCCGCTCCTGTGGTGGTTTTTTCCTTTTCTCCTTTCCCTCGCTCGGGGTTCCCAAAACTTGTTGGGGAATGATTTCATTTGCTGGAGATGATATTCCTGCTGGTGATGGGTTTTTCCATTTATCCCTTCCCCGTTCTCAACTTTCTGGGGGTTATTTTGTTGAAGGTGGGATTTCCTTTCTTCCTTTACCACTCTGTGTTGTCCGACCACCTCGGAGCTTGCTGAAGATAACACTGCCGGTGGATTTTCATTTCCTCAAAATTGGTGTTTCACTCTTCTTGAAGGTTGTTGAGGATGACACTGGTGCGAAGACCATTTCCCTTAAGACTTTCCTTCTTCCCTAAGTGGATATTGACTTCCAGAAAATTTTCAAGCTGAGAAGAAAATTTTCTGCCCCAGTTTGATAATCTTCTTTGCACCATACTTCTCTGCCGTCAATGGCATTTCCTCGCCTTGCATAATAATTAGAAAGTTGGTGGTAAGTTTTGAAGTCATTTCTCACTATGTTTTGACTAGACAGACTTTGACGGGGGAATTGTTTGACAAAAGGAGAAAAATAAAAAGAAACAACAAATAGAAGACAAAGGAGAACTGACGCTCTAACAAGAAACACTATAAAAACTTATCAAACGCGGATACCAACTCTACTGGTGATGACATGCACATATGGCCTATCCTCCGTCGTTAATTGCCTTTCACGATTTCTGTCTCGTGATTTCCATATGATTATCACCTTTATTCGACTTGTAGTGCCCGAAGGGTTTTCACTTTCAAGCCTCTCTCATTTTGATTTTCTCTCAGCTTTCGTCGCCTTATGGTGCCTGTGAAGGTTTTCACCGGTAAGACTCTCTCATTTGTATTACTTTTAGTTAGGGATTGGGGTGTCACTGTTAAGACTCTCTCGTATTTCCTTTCTGCTGGGAATCAGAGTCTTTTCTGCTGGGAATCAAAGTGTCATATTCTGATGAGACTCTCGTGTTTGTTTGACTTGGCCTATTTTGAAGACTGATCGGAAGGTCTTTCTTTGGACCGTAATGTGGTATTCGGATAGGGCTAGAACGAAAGGGTATTGAAGGCTCAAGACAAAATCAATTTTGGGTTCGAAATTTACAACCTTCGGACCTAAATTTATTTACAATAAACACAATTTTTTCTTTGCCCCAGTTTTTTACTTGGGGATTTTTATTTCTTTATTTACACTATGACCGAGCTGTGAAGCGCCTACGTATCCTCTTTAAGGAATCAGGTCAAACGTAGTTCCCAATTCCTTCTTTTCATTTTTTTTTTTCATTTTTTCATTTTCTTTTCTTTATCTCTTTTTGTTGTTTTCTTTTTCTTTACTTTTTCTTTATCCCTTTCTTCTTTTGCCTTTCAAACTTGCGTTTCTAGTCTTTGCAACCAATTCCGAAGGAGGGATATGAAAGAAGTTAAATTCAGGCTCAAAGGGTTGACGATGGATAAAGTGTTTGGATAGCAGAACAAAATGCCTTCGTCATTCCAATCTTCAAAACATGCCAAGCGTAAACAACACAATTAATATTCATCATATCTTTAAAGCACCGTTGGGCAACACTCTCATTATGAACGACCCCATGTCAATTTTGGCCAGCTTGCCTTTGACTGTTTCTTTTTACTTGCCCCGGTTTCGGATGACTCGGGATCCAAATAGTCTCAAGTTGTTTTTGTTTCCTTTAGATGACCCGATCATCTTCCAATTGCTTAATGATTAACTTTTAGAATTAAGCCATAATTATGTGTGCGCATGTCGTGTCACTAGATTCAGCGTTTGAGCACAAGACAAATCTAAAGGGTAAAAGAACTAAACAAATAAAATGACCGGAAGTAACAAAAGGCCGAAAGCTTCATTAAATTAATGACGAAATGGTTCAATGACAAAACAAGCAAAACAAACTAGAGTACAGCCCTCAAACAAAACTGGGCAAGACCAAAGCCAACTGCTAGGACAAAAGGGTTTGACCACAAGAAAACCCTGAAAATAACTCGGACAACAAAAATGACGACAAAACGAACCACCAAAGCTCCATCTAGCTAACCAAAAGATGGAGTATCTTCCCAATTACCAAGCACAACATTTTAGCCACTAACTTCTGCGTCAATATTGCCAAGGCTGCCATCTGCTTCAACATTTTTAGCTCCAGTCAATACACCCCCCAGAGGATTTGTGTGCCCCATGTCATCATCATTGACCACAATCAACCACCCTTTTTGAATCATTCTTTCTATTTCCTTTTTCAAGGTACGGCAACTCTCAATATCGTGCCCTCTGACATTGGAATGGTATGCACATCGTGCGGTAGGATCGAAGCTTCTTGCACGTGGATCGGGAGTGTATCCGGGGAGCGGCGTAATCAAGTCGACATGTTTTAACTTTTCAAACATACTTGCATAGGATTCTCCGATAGGGGTGAGCGCCTTTTCTCGCTTCAGCAACCTCTCCTCCCTAAACGCCTTATTGGGCCTGAAACCTGACCGGGGGGTTTCCGGTATGTTCGTGGGGGTTGGTAGGCTTTTTGTGGAGCTGGGTACCCGGAAGGTGAAGTACGATTTTGGGTGTCCCTTGGAGAGTAGTGGTGTTGGGGACGGGAGTAGCGTTGTGAAAACATAGCTGGGGGACGAGTAATTGAGCTACTCGAGTGGCTGGAAAAGCTGTGATAGGTGGGTACATATGGAGAGTGCGAGGGATCATCTGGCATCGGGTTCAGTGTACGGGTAAGGACAGAGTCCAGGAAGCTAGGCGGTGGCGGGGGTGGTGCTTTCCCATCCATCCACGCCCGATACATATCAGCCACATGTTGTCTCAATATCTTGACTTCTTCTACTAACCCGTGGTTCCGTTCAACCAGTTGTTGTCGGGTATCGGTATCAACCCACTCAGTCTTGAGATTATCTGCCATTGTCCTCCTGACTTTGTCTTATAGGGAAGAGTTATTTTAGAACCACAACCAACCAACTTTCTGGAAATGGACACAACAAAACGAAGCCAGCATGTCAGCATTAAGGTATCCCGCTTATTGATCATTCTTTTTTTTTTTTTTTTTTTTTTTTTTTTTTTTTTTTTTTTTTGTGGTTTTTTGTAGTTTTTTTTTTCATTTTTTTTTTGGTTATGGAAATGGTCGAATCCTATGTGGATTGCCTACGTATCATGACCCCGCATGAATCAGACCGAGTGTAGTTCTTGCAAATTAATGCAAGTAATGCAAGAAATAAAGAGATATTTATTTAATTTTTTTTTTGAATAAAAATTGTACAAGCCGACTCCAACTACAAACTTGTGTAGGAGATTTCTACAAGAATAAGAATATTTTTGGTGTCACTTATGACTATTTCTACAAAATTGGCCATAATGGCTTTTTTGACAAAATGACTATTTTTGCAAAATTTATTTAAGAAAGATAAACTTGAAAATTTTTCCATCCTGTGGCTCATGGGGCATCGTTCGGCATCGCCATAACCAACACAAGACTGAGAAGTTTCTAATGTCAATTGACTATTTTTACAAAATTGGCCATGTAATGGCTTATTTGACAAAGCGGCTATTTTTGCAAAATTTTATTTAAGAGGCTACAAATTCAAAACTTTTCATCTTAAGGCTCATGGGGCATCGTTCAGCACCGACACAGGCCAACACAAGACTGAGAAAGTTTAAATGCCAAATGTGGCCATTTCAGCAAAACCATATGTCGTTTTTTTTTTTTTTTTAATCCTGTGGCTCATGGGGCATCGTTCGGCATCGCCATAAACCAACACAAAACTATTTTTTCATAAATTGGCCATATAATGGCTTATTTAGACAAAGTGGCTCTTTTTGCAAAATTTTATTTAAGAAGATGCAAATTCAAAATTTTATCCCGGGGCCTATGGGGCATCGTTCAGCACCGACACAGGCCAACACAAGACTGAGGAAGTTAAAAATGCAAAAATATGGCTATTTCAGCAAAATTCCGGCCATGTAATGGCTTATTCGATAAAATGGATATTTTTGAAAAGTTGAGTGATGACTCAAACTTAATTTTGCGGATACAGCCTTTCAACATTTCCGCGAGGGAATATTTCAAGGCTGTGTCCAAAATTATTTACAATGACTCAAAGTGGCTATTCTTGCAAAAACGGCCTTCCGGTGTCCTTTGAGGGACATTCGGCATATTTTGAGCAAGAATAACATCACCCGACTTATTTATAACAAAATCAAAAATTTGATACTTTTTGGTTGTTTTTGCAAAAGGGGTGTGAACCCGGACTTGATTTTGCGGCTATGGCCTTGCAACATTTCCACAAGGAATATTTCAAGGCTGTGCCCGCAAATTATTAAAAATGATTCAAAGTGGCTATTTTTGCAAAAACAGCCTTCCGGCGTCCTTTCGGAACATTCGGCTATTTTCAAAAACAGCGTCCCTTCGATTTTATTGACAAAATTAAACAACATTTTTTTTTATTTTTTAAAAGGGGTGGTAACCCAAACTTGATTTTGCGGCTACGACCTTTCAACATTTCCGCGAGGGAATATTTCAAGGTTGTGCCCAAAAATTATTTATAAAAATTCAAAATGGCTATTTTTGCAAAAACAGCCTTCCGGCGTCCTTTCGGAACATTCGGCTATTTGCAAAAACGGCATCACCTTGATTTTATTGACAAAATTAAGCACACATTTTTTTTGATTTTTTAAAGGGGTGGTTGAACCCGATGAGGGTTGCCTACGTATCTCACCTAACGGTGAGAATCAAACCTGCGTAGTTCGGTCAGATTATTTTATGACCAATTATTTCAACAAAATTGCTCTTTCTATTTTTCAAATTTTCAAATTTTTCGACAGCATTTCGTCAATATTTTTGATATTTTTCTATTCCAAAATTCTATTTTTTTTTCAGGAATTTAACCAATCATCATAATAATACATGATAAATAAATGCCATATATAATATGCTCGGTCTTTGATTACTGGGTCACCTGTCCTAGACGGACCCAACCCCTGTGTTGAGTCCCCTAAGTCAAATGTAACGTGATGCAAATAAGCGTTTCCTACTAGGGATCCGGCATGAAGTCACGTTATTCTAAGTTCAAAACCTGGGTATGTGTTCTAGACTGTGTACCCAAGCGGACAACTCGGGCTGAGGAAGGAGCTCCTTTCCGGGAACCAAAAGGCCAGCCGGCTTAGAAACTTTCCGAGCCTCTTTATTATTTCGGGTTATGACACTAACAGAATAAGGAGTCTCAACCAGTGAGCACATCCCCGGGGTGAGAAGTGAAGGGTTTGCGGCACAGTTTTATATACAGTTCACGTAATATCAAAGCGGTAAACATATAACAGTTTGTATATACAGTGCAACTAGTATCAAAGCGGTAGACATGTAGCACGCTAATTAAACATATAGTAAAATCAGATATAGACAAAACAACAATTTAACCGAGCTCGAATTCTTAGACCCTGAACCGAAGTTCAGAGGTTCTCATCCCCAGCAGAGTCGCTGATAACTGTCACACCTCCTTTTTACGCACCCGCGAGAGCGCGAGGGAGTTTTTCCAATTAAAGGACAATCGAGACGGGATCAATTTATTAGATTCATAGTCGCCACTTGGGAAGATAATGGTGTCCCAAGTCACCGGTTTGATCCCGAACCGAGGAAATTTATGACTTTGTAATATAGTCTGCGAAACTAGATAACCGGATAAGGAACTCTGTTAACCCGGAAGAAGGTGTTAGGCACTCCCGGATTCCGTGGTTTTAGCACGATCGCTCAACTGCAGTTTTTGCTTTTATCTGATTTCTTTATATATTTTAACTATGTACTTTTAATGCTCCGCTTTTATTTTTAGAATAATTGCGACGCCACGAAAACACATTTCAAGTCACACCGCAACCAGTACGCCTGTGACTTCAATGTATTTCAGTTTCGCCGAGAATAAGGTTTGGGTCACATAAATGCACACCCGTGTTTAGGAAAGTAATTTATTTACAAATCGTGCCTAACGAGTCTATCGTCTTTATTAATTTTGGGAAAAGACCGTGAAATTTGCTAAACGGTCTTCCCGAATCTAAGATTTTTATAACAATTAATTTGAAGGCCCCGCAATTGTGTATTCCATGCGGCGAGGCTCATCTCACTTTTATTAAAGGTCATACCTAAGTAACTAAATTTTCTATTTATTTTGTCTCTAATGATTGATTAATTCACGAGTACAAGTTTAAATTCCGAATTCAATATAAAAGGAATTGTATGAAACTTAAATACACAATCTAACTCTTTATACAAGTTACTAAGGCTTTGTTTACGGTTACACTAATGTATTGCTTACCCATGATCAAGGATGCAAATGAACTAACTAAAGCTATCTATTAACTTTGCTCTTTTAACAATCTATGCCTCGAGTGATTACTCTAATTATTTGATCTAAATTGCCAATTCGGTTCTTTGCTCATAATGATGTATTTTATGTTTGATAGCTATGCCTTGTCTTAGTTCAATTGTAGGGTTCTTTAAATTGTACCTGGAACACAGGCTTATTAAGAAAACTGTTAACATAATATATGCTTTTACTACAAACTAGTGTTAATCTAGCTAAACATGGCAGAACTAAACCAATAACAGAGATTAAAATCCTAGGCTATCAGAAGGTCGAAACTAGAATGTTCGATTAATTTGACTTCAGCTTTTCGATTAAACATACTACAACAATTTCAAATGAATACAATTATCAATCAATTCGAATTACACGGCAACAACAGAAACTCGTATAACTCTCCAAACTGCAGTTCATCATTTGATTTCAGAGCAGTGTTTACACTGTCTCTAGAGTTCAACATGGACATGAGAAGTACCTGGATGATGACAAAGAAGAAGGGAAGGAGCAATCAGCAGTAGTAATGCAGTAGCAATACAACAACAGCAACACTCAGCAGCAGTGACACAGTAGAAACCACAGCAGCAGTAGTATACACCCAGCAATAGCACAGAACAGCAATACCAACAGTAGTAAAAGGACCCAACCAAAACCAACAGCAACAACAGCAACACTGGCAGCAAACACAGGAGCAACAGCAACAAACCAACAACGCAACAGTGACACAATGCGTATGTGTGTGTGTATTTTGTTTATTCGTCTGTCTATCTTCCCTACTCTCACTGTATTTTTTAGTTCAAAATTCTTTCTGCAGATATCTCTGTGTGTGTAGGAATATTTCTCTCTATGTTTTCGAATATCCTCCTACTGTCTGTATGTGTATCACTTTGTCTCTCCTTACTGTTTCAGATTCATGCTATACTTATAGCTCAAAACAGACCCCTCCCCCCTAAATGACTTTTTGATTTAAGTTAAATGGTTCCCCATGCTTACATGCTTGTCCCCTCTTGTTTTAATCAAAAGTCATGGGTGTATTATAGTATTAATATTAACTCTCATGCCTATTGTTTGGTTCCCCACTAACACTTGTCTTTTCCTTAATTAATTCAAAAGTTATGGGCAACATATTTAATTACTTCTTTTAACATCTTCCAAAGCCACTATGTCTTGTTCCTCACTAAGTATTAAACAATACCCTTTTTTAATGTTATTAGTGCTTAGTGGATAAAATACTTTAACATAAATAATTCTTTAAGTTTTCAATTTCTATATTACCCCTAAAACTACTGAAATTACTATTCTTCCCAGCTATAACCAATTCATCTAATGAAGAGAACTTAGCTAATTCTTAACAACTGAATAATCTGATTCCTTAATTCAACTGAACAGATCACCAAGCTTCAGTAACAAAACAAATAGATCTTCTGATAACTAGACAAACAAATCACAACAAGGAAAACCAAACATCACCTTAGTAATTTTCAATAACAACCAGAAACAGATGACTAACCATAATATGGAGGTACTAAACACAATGATAATCTGAATCATGATGAACGACAAATCAAGAAGATAATCCAACCAACATACAATAATTTCGGATCTGAAAATACCAATAAAATATGGACAAAAATAAAATTTAAATCGACTAACCGGATCCAAACAACGGTGAACTCGATCGGAAATAAATCTGCCCGGAAATTCGAACGGCAATCAAGGACTCAAACCGGAATCACAAACTCGATGGAAACCTCAACTTATCCAAGGCATCACTTGCATTGCTGATAAGCTCTCTCTGAAAACCCCTTATTACTGTACTAACTGTTAACAATGAGGTCCATAAGACGACTTACCTCTACTTGATACTCAAACTTCTCCGATGGAGAATCAGATGCAACAGCAGTTGACTCATACCGGTAACCCAAAAACGGCGTATTTGTCGATTTAGATGGCTTAATGGATCTATTAACATTGCATCTTAATGATGAATACCATCTACCTTTACTATCACTATTCGCCGAATCGTAAAAGAAGTGGGTAGAAGAAATTGGAGCAGCAACATCTCGATAGCGTGCAGCAGAGAGGAGAAAACTGGTGAAAGGGAAAGTTTAAGGGATTGGAGGAGTAGGGTTTTAGAGAGGTGTTAAAGAAGATGTGTGGGTGCTGGTCGCTTGGACGATCGCTGGTGAAAGTGTTGCTGCTGGTCGCGAGAAAATGTGTGGCTGCTGGTCGCGAGAAAATGTGTTGCTGATGTCGAAGAAGAAGAAGATGGCGGCAGTGTCGATCGTGAGGCTATTGTAGCGGCGTCGACATGAAGCTGCCAGTTGTGAGGCTGCTGGTCGCTTGGACGATCGTTGGTGAAAGTGGCGGCTTCCATTGTTGTCTAGTTCATGAAGAAGATGATGAAGCCATGGTTATGGGGGATGAGTTACTACTCGAGCATGATGGAGGTGGTCGTCATGGCTGCTTAAGGGTCTGTTTGGCGTGGGAGTTGGCAGCCATGGATGTGGGTGTTGTGAGGAAGATGAAGAAGAGGGGGTGGGGTGTAAGGTGTGACGGCTAGGGAGTGTTTTAGGATTTTAGGGTTTCTTTTTTGTGTAATGAAAATGATGGTGTATTGAAAAGATGGGGGTTTGATTATTTCGGACCGGGTCGGGTTGGGCTGAGGTGTTGGGCTGGCTGGGTAGGGAATTGGGTGGTGTATTGAATTACATTGGGCCTGGTTTTGCTATGGCCCAATTCCGATTTCCATACTACATTCCATGGTGTATCATGTACATATGTGTGTATATATATATATATATATATATATATATATATATATATATATATATATATATATATATATATATATATATATATATATATATATACTAACTCATAACACAATTAATTTTTACTACAATCATCCCACATAATTACATATCACTTAAATGTAAACCGTATAATTTTGATATTAAACACTAAAAAAAAATGCAAAACATGATGTATATATTTTGTATTTTACTAATTTAAATAAATAAACACGCACACACAAACATGCAAATGTAAGATAAAAATAACACAAAAATCACAAAAATCATGCTCAACATAAAACTATTTTATTTTTGAATTTTCTGGGAGTGATTCTCATGTAGGGCAAAAATCACGTGCTCACAATCTTTATAACTAAACAACTTCTATTAGGCAAGTTCTAGGTATCATGTAAAACATATAATGCAGGTAAAAACTCACACACACTAAGCATGCAACTCATTTAGAATTAGGTTCATCTACTGAGTCCTATCAATGTTCAAGCAAGCTGTATTGTGCAATTTAAGGCATATCCTAGAACCTACAATCAAGCTTAGATAATACACTCTCAAGTTCATTTTAGTTTTGCTAATGTGTATACTTGGGGTTACAACTTATCCTTTACACTATAATCCTAAAAAAGAAAAATCTACCTAACCCGGTTCAATAAAAACCCTTGGAAAAGAACCGTGGTCAAAAGAAAAACCAATGGGGAGGTGATACAGTACCTAGAAATAGAAAAGAAAAGAAATAAAATTTCCTACATGGACTACTTCCCTCAAGAGTACTGTCCGAGTAGTCCGTCATCAGGAAGAGCCCTCTACTCATATTTTTGGAATTTTAAAATTATTGATTTTTTGTGTTTTTATTCCAACTTAGACCCTTAAGAAACCCATCGCCAAGTGTCCATCATCGTGCCAAGCCAGCTAATATACTATACAGCTAAATCTACTCTGTACAACATACAATACAAGATAAGTCTCCCATCCCATACATAAAATCATGACATGTCCTCATGGCATAATAATCAATGTAAAGCATAGAAGGGTGAGAAAACTTACCTGTGACTCAATCTGAGTCGGAGACGGTGGCGGGGTCGACATTGCATGCTCGACCCAAAGCTCTGAACCATGCCATGAAACGGTTCTCAAACCTAGAGTGCCTCTGAGATATCGCATCCATGCGCGTGTGCAGGTCGTCCACGAAAGTGCGTAAATCCGCAACCTCCTCCTCCAAAGACCTAAGCATCAGTCTTGTAGACTGGGATCGTGATAGGCCAGCTCCATAGTGAGCTTACCTACAAGTACATGCAGAGTCAGCGGACCTCCGGGACTGGATAACCGGAACAGGGTCATCCTTTTCATCAATGTCAATGGGGTCGTTGCCTCTACCCACCCGAATAATAGAAGCCTTAACGGAGCTTTTTGTGGAAGCTTACCATCTGTAGGTAATATGGGTGTCAGATGGGAGAGGCAAAGGGTAGTGACCAAAGAAGGGAAGTAAAATCCCTTAGACTTGAAGGGTCCCCTCAGCATCATCTCATCACAGATCAAGCGGGCAGCATCAAACTCCCGCTGGGTCACAAAGCACCAAGTCAATAATGCCCGATTAAAGTTAACATCGGTGGTGTTGTTGGAGGGCAGAAAATGGTTACAAACAACCGTAAACCAGCATTTGGCAAGATGTGTGAAAATGTTGGAGTTAAGGGTCATTTGGTCCTTGATCCAGAAAGGACGACCCCCAACACATAAGGCCTCTATCATGGTGTCCCAAGTGACACCGGGCCTATTGTGGTAGAAATCCACGTCACTTGTAAAAGCAGGCAGTCTCAATGCCTGCCTAACACTAGGCACTTTGGCCCAAACACGCTTACCTCTTACGAAGAGCTCACTGGCCATGCCGTAGGTCTCTTTTGCATAGAACTCCCTGACGAGCATCTTGTTGACGAGAGCAGGTTCATCAAATAAGAATTCCATCTCCCTGCGTCTAATTTCCTCGTACATGTCGGGCTTTTCAGCCCGAAGAGCCATCCTATCAATGGAGATCTCCTGCAGCCAAGCCTTGGTAGCCTTGGCATGAAAATCATTTTTAGCTTCCTCGCACTCAAAATGAGACTCGACGTAGGTAGGACGCCTATACGAGCTCGCAGCATGCCTGAATCATTTGGGAGCCATAATCCTGCATAGAAGAATCATACAAACTTTTTCATTACGTTAGTACTTCGAATGGTTACTCTGACTTCACCAACTGTTGCCTACAAAGGTACTTCTTTTAGTGCCATCATACCATGACCCCTAATTTGACAAATTCACAAATTCTAACCTAGTGCACCCCACACTTACTTCTTTTAGCATTCCAATATCATCCCACATATAAATACACCATCTCGAATTTTGTACAACAACAACCAACCCAAACCTAAACATTATATCCCCTAAAAATTAGCAACAACATATATTACAACCTACTTGGCCAAACCATGGCCCAAAACCAAACTAATTATTCACTAGTTAATTTGGGTCTCCAAACCACCATAATAATTCACAATTCAAAACAATGGAGACCCAATCAAGTTAATTATCAACAAAATTTCAAAAATCAATTATACAACAATGTTTCTAAATTAATAGGGCATATTAACATATTTTACACTAAGCCTAGGAAGGGTTTAAGCAAATACTACAATTAAAGTATACTATACTAATTGAATTAACAAAAATTAAAAAGAGATGAAAAAGAAAAAGAAAATCTTACTTGTAGTGGAAGGAGGAGGATGAGAATAGTGATGGATGGATGATGGGTGAAGGTGGTTGAAGAAGAAGAGAGTATTTGGGGAAGAAATTTAGAGAGAAGGAGGAGAAAAAAGTTTTAGAGAGAGAGATGGGGATGAAGTGGCGGCTGGGATATTTGCAATGGGGAGGGTTTGGGTAGATTAGGGTTATTAAAGAAGGGGGGGGGGGGGCAAAATAGAAAAATTAAAAATTTACCTGTGCTGGCCGCCTTCCACCGTGGTCGCACCGCGGTCGCGGTGGAACCGCAAGACAGTGGATTCTGAAAGGGGTTCCCACCGCAGTTTGACCATGGTCGCGGTCCAACCGCGATGGGTTGGGTTCAGAGAGGCCAATCTACCGCGGTCACGATGGAACCGCGGTGAGACGACTTCTCTGAACTTTAAATTGGCAGCGTCGTTTTTTATATTATATATAGACTAACTATAATGATTTACAATTACAACAATTTCGTGTGTTGCCTCCCACGTAGCGCCTGATTTAACGTCGCGACACGACTCAACTTAGCGCATTTTAAGGCTCGCTCGACCTTTGAGGTTCATCTAACCGAAAATTCAACCGTCTCATTAGTGTCATCCATGCCAACATACAATTTCAACCGCTGTCCATTGACTCTAAAAGTGCGAGAGCCATCTATAGATTGTATTTCCACAGCGCCAAACTGTAACACTTCAATCACCCGGAATGGGCCAGACCATCTTGATTTCAATTTGCCCGGGAACAACCGTAATCTTGAGTTATAGAGTAGTACCGTGTCCCCGGTTTTGAAGTTGCGCTCTATGATATTTTGGTCATGTAGCTGCTTCATCCTCTCCTTGTATAATCTTGTGCTCTCAAAAGCTTGATACCGGAACTCTTCCAGCTCATGTAATCTGGTGACTCTTGATTTACCCGCTTCATCCAGCTGAGATTTAGTTGCTTGAGTTGCCACCATGCTTTGTGCTCTAGTTCAACAGGTAGGTGACAAGCTTTCCCAAACACCAATTTGTATGGTGACTTGCTGATTGGTGTTTTAAAAGCTGTCATGTACGCCCATAATGCATCATCGAGCTTTCTTGACCAATCGGTCCTCGTGGCATTCACTATTTTAGTCAATACTCTCTTTATCTCCCTGTTGGATACTTCAACTTGCCCACTGGTCTGCGGGTGATATGGAGTAGCCACCCTGTGCTTCACATCATACTTAGCCAACAATTTCTCAAATGCCACATTATAGAAGCGAGTGCCCCCATCGCTGATGATTGCCCTCGGTGTCCCAAAGCGAGTGAAAATATTTTTCTTTAGAAATCCTACCACCACCTTAGTATCATTGGTGGGTACTGCTACAGCTTCCACCCATTTGAACACATATTCTACAACAACAAGAATGTACTTATTACCATAGGAGCTGATAAAGGGACCCATGAAATCTATCCCCCAGACGTCAAATACTTCTATTTGTTGGATTGGGTTCATGGGCATCTCATGACGCTGGGAGATATTCCCGGTGCGTTGACATACGTTACACTCTTTCACCCATAAGTGTGCATCTTTAAATAACGTTGGCCAGTAGAATCCGGCCTCAAGTATCTTGACTGTTGTTTGAACTCCTCCGAAATGGCCACCATATGCTGAAGCATGACAAGCCTGCAAGATAGAAGATTGTTCGATCTCGGGGACGCATCTCTCGATCATGTTATCAAGGAATATTCTAAACAAGTAGGGCTCATCCCAATAATACAGTTGGCTTTCACTAAAAAATCTTTTCCTCTGGACCGATGACAGGTCATGAGGAACAATACCGCTGGCCAGGTAGTTTGCATAGTCTGCATACCATGGCGCTTCAAGGAGAGTGGTGGCGAGCAGATGCTTGTCTGGAAAGGTTTCTAGAATTTCTCCACTCTCTTTAACAATTTCAGCTCCTTCAAGTCATGATAAGTTATCAGTGACTTGATTTCCAGTTCCCTTACGGTCATGGATTTCAAGATCGAACTCTTGCAGAAGTAGCACCCAACAAATTAGGCGCGGCTTAGAGTCCCTCTTTTCAATTAAGTACCTTAGTGATGCATGGTCGGTGTATACTATTAACTTCAATCCTATGAGATAGGACCTGAACTTGTCGAACGCAAACACTACCGCCAGCATTTCTTTCTCCGTCACAGTGTAATTCAGCTGTGCTCCACTCAGTGTTCTACTAGCATAATAGATTGGATGTATCAGCTTGTCCTTTCGCTGGCCCAGCACTGCCCCTACTGCATAGTCACTTGCATCGCACATAAGCTCAAATGGTTGCTCCCAGTTGGGGGCAATAATGATTGGTGTTGTGACTAGCCTCTTCTTCAGCTCCTCGAATGCAATCATGCAATTATCAGAAAATACAAAGGGGTGATCTTTTTCAAGTAACTTACATAGGGGATTGGCAATTTTGGAGAAGTCTTTAATGAACCTCCGGTAAAAACCGGCATGTCCAAGAAAGCTTCTAATGGCTTTGATAGACGTTGGTGGAGGCAACTTTGCAATGACGTCAATATTGGCTCGATCCACCTCAATACCCTTGCTCAAAACCTGATGCCCCAAGAGTATTCCTTCTTGTACCATGAAATGACACTTCTCCCAGTTTAGCACCAAGTTGGTCCCAATACACTGTTTCACCACTCTTGTCAGATTGACAAGGCATTCATCGAATGAATTCCCTACCACCGAGAAATCATCCATGAACACCTCCATGATATCTTCCACCATGTCAGTGAATATGGCCATCATGCACCTTTGGAATGTGGCAGGTACATTACATAGGCCGAATGGCATCCTCCTCACGGCAAAAATGCCATATGGGCATATGAAGGAGGTCTTTTCTCTATGCTCAAGGGCAATTGAGATCTGATTGTACCCCGAGTACCCATCCTAGAAGCAAAAATGTGACCTCCCTGCCAACCTGTCGAGCATCTGGTCAATGAAGGAAAGTGGGAAGTTGTGACGACCCAAAGGGTCATCACTTATTTTATTAATCATTTCGAGCTTCTGAGGCCTTGAAAACCTCATTTCATGTTACCTCGATTTACGTGCACAACCCGAGCATGTAGCCGGAAAGATTTTGTGATAGAAAATATGAATTCTATGAGAAATTTGGATAAAAATGATATTAATATTGATATGGTTGACTTCGGTCAACATTTTTGTAAACGGATCCGGACCCGAGATTGGATGGTTCCGAGAGGTCCGTAGGAAAATATGGGACTTGGACATGCGTCCGGAGTCGAATTCCGAGGCCTAGAGCCCAAGTTATGAATTTTTCTATGAAATTGTTTTTGATGTAATTGTTAAAGGAAATGAATTAATTGACCTTGGTATCGGGCTCGTATTTTGGTTCCGACGCCCGGTACAAGTCTTAAATATTATATATGTGATTTACGTAAAGTTTGATGACATTCGGATGTCGTTTGAGATGTTTTGGACCTTGAGTTCCAAGTTTGAAAGTTTTGAAAACCAAAAGTATGAAAATCATGAATTTGAGGCTTGATTTGATGAAAACGATGTGATATAGGCGATGTGATCGCACGAACAAGTTCATAATGTGTTTTTGAGGTTGTGTACATGTTTGGTTTGGAGCCGGGGGCTCGGGTAAAGATTTGATAGGCCGTTGGATTAAATTCTGAAATGTTGTACTGCTGGTTTTTCACCCAGCTGTTGGCTTCGCAATTGCGAAGTATTTCTCGCAATTGCGAAGGGGGCAGTACAAGGCAGGGCTCGCAAATGCGAACCCTGATCGCAAATGCGAAGCCCCAATGACCCAGCCTTGTTCGCAAATGCGAACCTCCCCTTGTCCTGCCTAGGTTCGCAAATGCGAACAAAAGTTCGCAAATGCGAACAATGCCCTTTACTGCCTGTGTTCGCAAATGCGAACATTAGTTCGCAAATGCGAACACTGCCCTTCCCAAGCCTTGTTCGCAAATGCGAACATATGTTCGCAAATGCGAAGCCCCCAGCTTTGTGTTGGCTTCGCAAATGCGAACTTCCCAGCCTTAGCTTATTTTTCAAACTCCAGAAATTGGTCGGGGTTCGCAATTACGAACCCATGTTCGCAAATGCGAACACAGAGACCTGTAAAACACGATTTTCAGTCCATTTCTTCACTTTCTACAAAACAAAAACACCCATTTGCGATTCTTCACGGATTCCTTCTTCATCAAAACAATTGTAAGTCACTTTTTACTTAATTCTTTCAATTCCTAACATCATTAAGCATGTTTTTCATTAGAAATCAAAGGTTTTCATGGTAGAATTTCTTGTTTTTGTTAGAATATAGGGTTTTTCATAAATTGGGAAATTGGACCTCGAATTGAGGTCCGATTTTGAAACAAATCATATACATGAACTCGTGGGGGGATGGGTAACCGGATTTTGGTCCTAACCTCGAGTTCCGACCATGTGGGCCCGGGGTTGAAATTCACTATTCCGGGCAGCAGAATATTGTAAAAGTTGTATTTGGTCTTAAGAATTAGTTTGTTGAGTAGTATTGATGATATTAAGTCAATTATGTATAGATACGATTGGATTGGAGCCAAATTTGAAAGAAAAAGACATTTCCACGGATTGAATTGTTCATAAACATTCGAGGTAAGTGTTTGTTCTATCCTAGCTTGAGGGAATAGGATTATGTGTTATGTGTTATGTGATCGAGTGCGGTGTATGGGGTGTGGTGACGAGCATCCATACACTGGCGTCTAGTATGACCGTGAGTCGTTGGAAAATGATTATTTTGAGATATATTACAGATGATTTGTTATTGTTCTCCCTTGTTGGGACTTGTTGTGAAGATAATTATTGATTGCCCTTGTTGGGACAGTTTATGAATTACTGCTTCTTTCTTTGCCCTTAACTGTGATTGTTATTTGGGTGAGGAAGAGTGATAATGCACGAAGGGTGATGACGTGCCATGTTTATTTATTTATGCACGAAGGTTAATGCCGTGCCATGTTTTATTGATTATGCACGAAGGATCATGCCGTGCCCTGTTATTGAACCATGTACGAAGGATCATGCCGTACTATGGATGTGAGGATGAGAGTAAAAGCACGAAGGGTGATGCCGTGTACTTTATTTGCTTATTTGGTGAGGATGAGAGTAAAAGCACGAAGGGTGATGCCGTGCAGCTGCTTGCTATTCCTTGACTTGATATTACTTGTGTTTCCATTATACTTTGTTTTTCCTTGTGAATTTATTAATTGTTGTTAATTGTTGAATTCTTTGAGATATTCCTTATTGTGTTAATACCTGGTTATTTCTTGTTATTACGTGGTATACATATATATTGAATTGCACAGGTTTATATGGGTGTCTCTGGTCCTAGGCTTGTCACTACTTCGCCGGGATAGGCCGGGCACTTACCAGCACATGGGGTCGGTTGTGCTGATACTACACTTCTGTGCGTTTTTGCACAGGTCCAGGTTACGATCAGGAGCAGCAGCAGTAGTAAATCGATTGCGTGGGAGTTGATCATATTTGAGACCGAGGTAGCTTGCGGACGTCCGCAAGCCCGGCGTCTCTCTCTTTATTTATGTTATTAGCTGTAGTCTCTTTGTTCCGAGACAAACAGAATTATGTTATATTTCCTTCGGACTTTTATGTGTAGTATTCCATAGTAGTTCGTGAGTTGGTGACTCCACGTCTTGGGTAGAGGATTTCAGTATGATTTTCATCTTGAAATTAGTTATTTCTATTTCGATAAAGTATTCCGCATTTATTTAATTAAAATTGTGTTAAAAACAGGATAGTATGAATACAGTGGCTTGCCTAGCTACCACGAGTAGGCGTCATCACGATCCCGATGCTGGGAAAAACATCCGGGTCATGACAAGTTGGTATCAAAGCTCTAGGTTACATAGGTCTCACCACTCACGAACAAGCTTAGTAGAGTTTGAGAGGTAGGTACGGAGACGTCCGTACTTGTCCTCCAGAGTCTATTGAGTTAGGAAAGAGTCTCTCATTTGTTCTTTCTTGTCGTGCGATTTGTTCCTCAAATATTGGTTGAATTTCTACTCTGTCCTTTCGCAGGTGGTGAGGACATGCGCTTCTTCGTCCGCTGATCAGCAGCCTGAGCCCCAGGCAGCTCCCGTGAGGGGCAGGGGCCAAGGCCGTATCGTAGGCCGTGGAAGGGGCAGAGCTCAGCCCCCGGCAGCCATTCCAGAGGTGGAGCCTCATATTGAGACTGGCGAGGATGTTCCGGTTCCAGCAGCTCCAGTAGGCCCAGCTCAGGTCCCAGGAGAGGCTTTATTTACCCCGAATCTTCGGGATGCTTTGGTCAGAATAGCGGGATTTATGGACAGCATTGCCAGAGCGGGTTTATTATCAGTTGCCCCAGACGCTTCTCGGGCTGGAGGAGGGGCCTAAACTCCTATTACTCGTACTCCGGAGCCAGTAGCTCCTCAGCCTCAGGCACCAGTAATTCAGCCAGCTGTGGCCACTCAGTCAGGTACCACAGCTTATGCCGGCGATGGAGCGGCCATGACTTTCGATTCGTTATGGAGGCTTGATCGGTTCTCCAAGCTATTTACCACTACATTCAGTGGAGCCGCATCAGAGGATCCTCAGGACTTTTTATTCAGCTGCCATGAGATTCTGAAGACTCTGGGGATCATGGAGTCAAATGGAGTTGACTTCTGTACATTCGGACTTGTAGGATCCGCCAAGACTTGGTGGAGAGATTATTGCTTGACCCGACCAGCAGGGTCCCCAGCTTTATCATGGGATCAGTTTGCGGAAATATTTATGGAGAAGTTTCTCCCGGCTACTCAGCGGGATGTACTTCGGAGGCAGTTTGAGCGCCTCCATCAGGGCACTATGACGGTCACACAGTACGAGACAAGGTTTGTCGATTTGGCTCGTCATGTAGTGGTGATACTTCCCACAGAGCGGGAGAGGGTCCGCAGGTTTATAGATGGGCTTAATCAGCCGATTAGACTCCAGATGGCTATGGGCGTGGGGAGTGACATATCATTTCAGAAGGCAGCCAATGCAGCACGCAGAGTTGAGATGGCTCTCGCTAGAGGAGGCGGTTATTCTTCGGATAAGAGGCCTCGTCATTCGGGTAGGTTTGGTGCTTCTTCCTCTGGTAGCAGAGAATCCTTTGATAGAGGCCAGTCCTCCAGGCCTTTTCATTCCGCCCTTCAGGCTTCACAGGGGTGGACCAGGTGATCGTGGTTTTCGGGGGCATTATTCAGACCAGCCTCCTATTAATGCTCAGCCTCTTCAGAGTGTTTGTGGAGGCCATTCAGGTCGCTAGGGCCAACAGCCCTATCAGTCTAAGAGTTGCTACGGTTGTGGTGACCCAAGTCATTTTATAAGGTATTGCCCTCTAGCAGCGGGCAACTCTCAGCAGCGAGGTCCTCGTCCTATGATTCAGACCCCAGCTGACCCTCAGCCTGCCCAGCCAGCCAGAGGCGAGGGTAGAGATTATAGAGGTGGAGGTCGAGACCGTAGAGGTGGAGACCGTCCAGCCAGAGGTAGAGGTCAGCCAGTTGATGGTCGTCCTAGAGACGCAGCTCAGAGGGGAGGTGTAGATCCCCGATTCTATGCTTTACCAGCCAGGCCAGAGGCAGAGGCATCAGATGCCGTGATTACAGGTACTATTCTTATGTGTGGCAGAGGTGCTTCAGTATTATTTGATCCTGGATCTACATATTCCTATGTGTCTTCCTACTTTGCACCGTATTTGGCCGTGCCCAGCTATGCTCTAGATATTCCGGTTTATGTGGCTACACCGGTGGGTGACTCCATTGTAGTCGATCGAGTGCATCGTTCGTGCGTAGTTATATTTGGGGGTCTTGAGAACCGTGTTGATCTGTTGCTTTTGGATATGGTAGATTTTGATGTCATATTGGGGATGGACTGGTTGTCCCCATACCATGCTATTCTTGATTGCCATGCTAAGAGTGTGACCTTAGCCTTGCCAGAATCACCCCGATTAGAGTGGAAGGGTACCTCAAGCCACTCCGTTCGCATTGTTATTTCCTATATTAAGGCTCGACGTATGGTCGAGAAGGGGTGTCTAGCTTATCGGCTTATGTTCGTGATTCCGGCGCGAAAATTCCTCCATTGAGTCGGTCCCTGTTGCACGGGAGTTTCACGAGGTTTTTCCTTCGGACACGCCGGGCATGCCACCCGACGGGGATATTGATTTCTGTATTGATCTGGCCCGGCACTCAGCCCATCTCTATCCCACCATATCGTATGGCCCCGCCGGAGTTAAAAGAGTTGAAAGATCGGTTGCAAGACCTTCTTGAGAAGGGCTTTATCAGCCCCAGTGTTTCCCCCTGGGGAGCACTTGTATTATTTGTAAAGAAGAAAGATGGCTCGATGCGAATGTGTATTGATTACCGGCAGTTAAACAAGGTGACTATCAAAAATAAATATCCACTTCCACGAATTGATGATTTATTTGACCAGCTTCAGGGTAGCGAGGGTATTCTCAAAGATAGACTTGAGGTCAGGCTACCATCAGCTGAAGATCAGGGCGGCTGACATTCCTAAGACGGCCTTTCGCTCTAGATATGGGCATTATGAGTTCTTGGTCATGTCCTTCGGGTTGACCAATGCCCCAGC
Source organism: Nicotiana noctiflora (assembly GCA_032618575.1). Lineage (NCBI taxonomy): Eukaryota > Viridiplantae > Streptophyta > Magnoliopsida > Solanales > Solanaceae > Nicotiana > Nicotiana noctiflora. Next base: position 467,818 of record JASVEL010003345.1, read on the forward strand.
AGCATTCATGGAGTTGATGAATCGGGTATTCGGGCCTTACTTAGATCTGTTCGTGATAGTCTTTATAGATGACATCCTGGTGTACTCCCGCAGCCAGGAAGAGCACGAGCAGCACCTCAGAGTGGTTCTTCAGACTCTGAAAGATAACCAGCTATATGCCAAATTTTCTAAATGTGAGTTCTAGCTGAGTTCGGTAGCATTTCTGGGTCACATTGTATCAGTGGAAGGTATTCAGGTAGACCCAAAGAAGATTGAGGCAGTCCAGAATTGGCCTCGACCAGCTTCAGTGACTGAGATCCGGAGTTTCTTGGGATTAGCAGGTTACTACCGTCGATTTGTAGAGGGGTTTTCTTCTATTGCAGCCCCGATGACCAGGTTGACCCAGAAGGGTGTCCAGTTTCAGTGGTCAGAGGAGTGTGAGGCGAGCTTTCAGAAGCTCAAGACGGCCTTGACCACCGCACCGGTGTTGGTACTACCTACAGGTACAGGGCCTTATACAGTTTATTGTGATGCATCTCGTACAGGGCTTGGAGCGGTATTGATGCAGGATGGTAAGGTTATCGCTTATGCTTCGAGGCAGTTAAAAATACATGAGAAGAATTATCCGGTTCATGATCTTGAGTTAGCAGCAGTGGTTCATGCCTTAAAGATCTGGAGGCATTATCTATATGGTGTGACATGTGAGGTGTACACTGATCACAAAAGCCTACAGTACTTGTTCAAGCAGAAGGAGTTGAATCTACGACAGCGGAGATGGTTAGAGTTGCTAAAAGACTATGATGTTACTATATTATATCACCCGGGTAAGGCCAATGTGGTGGCCGATGCTTTGAGTAGAAAGTATGCCAGCATGGGTAGTCTTGCATATATTCCGGTCAGTCAGAGACCATTAGCTCTAGATGTTCAGGCCTTAGCCAACCGGTTCGTGAGATTAGACATTTCTGAGCCTAGCAGGGTGTTAGCCCGCACGGTCGCTCGTTCTTCTTTATTAGAGCGTATCCGTGAGAGGCAATTTGATGATCCTCATTTGCGTGAGTTGAGAGATACAGTACAGCGGGGAGGTGCCACACAGGTAAATCTAGATGATGATGGGATATTGAAATTGCGGGGTCGAGTTTGTGTGCCCAATGTCGAAGGGATTCGAGAGTTAATCTTAGCAGAGGCCCACAGTTCGCGGTATTCTATTCACCCAGGCGCCGCGAAGATGTACCAGGACTTACGTCAGCACTATTGGTGGCGCAAAATGAAGAAAGATATCGTTGCGTATGTCGCTCGGTATCTAAATTGTCAGCAGGTGAAATATGAGCACCGGAGACCTGGTGGTGTATTCCGGAGGATTGAAATTCCCGAGTGGAAATGGGAGCGGATCATAATGGACTTCATTACTGGACTTCCTTTGACTCGGAGGAAATTTGATGCTATTTGGGTCATTGTTGATAGGCTGACCAAGTCAGCACACTTTATTCCATTATCTGTCTCCTACTCGTCGGAGAGGTTAGCGGAGGTTTACATTAGGGAGATTGTTCGTCTCCATGGGATGCCAGTATCTATTATCTCTGATCGGGGAACGCAGTTTACCTCGCGGTTCTGGAGAGCGGTCCAGCGGGAGTTAGGCACCCAGGTTCAGTTGAGTACAGCATTTCATCCTCAGACGGATGGCCAGTCCGAGAGGACTATTCAGATTCTAGAGGACATGCTTCGAGCCTTTGTTATTGATTTCGGAGGCTCGTGGGACCAGTTTCTGCCATTAGCAGAGTTCGCCTACAATAACAGTTACCAGTCTAGCATCCAGATGGCTCCGTATGAGGCGTTGTATGGTAGGCGATGTCGATCACCGGTTGGATGGTTTGAACCGGGAGAGGCTCGGTTGTTGGGTACAGACTTAGTTCAGGAGGCCTTGGATAAGGTCAAGACTATTCAGGAGAGATTGCGTTCAGCTCAGTCCAGGCAGAAGACTTATGCAGATCGTAAGGTTCGAGATGTAGATTTCATGGTTGGTGAACGAGTATTGCTCAGAGTGTCGCCTATGAAGGGCGTGATGAGGTTCGGGAAGAAGGGCAAGCTCAGCCCTAGGTATATTGGTCCATTTGAGATTCTAGACAGAGTGGGAGGGGTGGCTTACAGATTAGCTTTGCCGCCTAGCTTATCAGCCGTGCATCCGGTTTTTCATGTATCTATGCTTCGGAGATACCACGGCGATCCCACACATGTGTTAGACTTCAGTAATGTCCAATTGGACAATGATCTATCTTACGAGGAGGAGCCGGTAGCCATTCTAGACCGGCGACAGTTGAGGTCGAAGAGTTATCCTTCTGTGCGTGTTCAGTGGAGAGGCCAGCCTCCTGAGGCATCGACCTGGGAGTCCGAGTCTGATATGCGGAGCCGCTACCCACACTTGTTTCCTGACTCAGGTACTACTTTCTTTTGTCCGTTCGAGGACGAACGGTTGTTTTAGAGGTGGAGATTGTGACGACCCAAAGGGTCATCACTTATTTTATTAATCATTTCGAGCTTCTGAGGCCTTGAAAACCTCATTCCATGTTGCCTCGATTTACGTGCACAACCCGAGCATGTAGCCAGAAAGATTTTGTGATAGAAAATATGAATTATATGAGAAATTTGGATAAAAATGATATTAATATTGATATGGTTGACTTCGGTCAACATTTTTGGTAAACGGATCCGTACCCGAGATTGGATGGTCCCGAGAGGTCCGTAGGAAAATATGGGACTTGGACATGCGTCCGGAGTCGAATTCTGAGGCCTAGAGCCCAAGTTATGAATTTTTCTATGAAATTGTTTTTGATGTAATTGTTAAAGGAAATGAATTAATTGACCTTGGTATCGGGCTCGTATTTTGGTTCCGACGCCCGGTACAAGTCTTAAATATTATATATGTGATTTCCGTAAAGTTTGGTGACATTCGGATGTCGTTTGAGATGTTTTGGACCTTGAGTTCCAAGTTTGAAAGTTTTGAAAACCAAAAGTATGAAAATCATGAATTTGAGGCTTGATTTGATGAAAACGATGTGATATTGGCGATGTGATCGCACGAACAAGTTCATAATGTGTTTTTAAGGTTGTGTACATGTTTGGTTTGGAGCCGGGGGCTCGGGTAAAGATTTGATAGGCCGTTGGATTAAATTCTGAAATGTTGCACTGCTGGTTTTTCACCCAGCTGTTGGCTTCGCAATTGCGAAGTATTTCTCGCAATTGCGAAGGGGCAGTACAAGGCAGGGCTCGCAAATGCGAACCCTGATCGTAAATGCGAAGCCCCATTGACCTAGCCTTGTTCGCAAATGCGAACAATTGTTCGCAAATGCGAACCTCCCCTTGTCCTGCCTAGGTTCGCAAATGCGAACAAAAGTTCGCAAATGCGAACAATGCCCTTTACTGCCTGTGTTCGCAAATGCGAACATTAGTTCGCAAATGCGAACACTGCCCTTCCCAGCCTTGTTCGCAAATGCGAACATATGTTCGGAAATGCGAAGCCCCCAACTTTGCCTTGGCTTCGCAAATGCGAACAAAAGTTCGCAAATGCGAACTTCCCAGCCTTAGCTTATTTTTCAAACTCCAGAAATTGGTCGGGGTTCGCAATTGCGAAAATGCGAACACAGAGACCTGTAAAACACGATTTTCAGTCCATTTCTTCACTTTTTACAAAACAAAAACACCCATTTGCGATTCTTCACGGATTCCTTCTTCATCAAAACAATTGTAAGTCACTTTTTACTTAATTCTTTCAATTCCTAACATCATTAAACATGTTTTTCATTAGAAATCAAAGGTTTTCATGGTAGAATTTCTTGTTTTTGTTAGAATATAGGGTTTTTCATAAATTGGGAAATTGGACCTCGAATTGAGGTCCGATTTTGAAACAAATCATATACATGAACTTGTGGGGGGATGGGTAACCGGATTTTGGTCCTAACCTCGAGTTCCGACCATGTGGGCCTGGGTTGAAATTCACTATTCCGGGCAGAATGTTGTAAAAGTTGTATTTGGTCTTAAGAATTAGTTTATTGAGTAGTATTGATGATATTAAGTCAATTGTGTATAGATACGATTGGATTGGAGCCAAATTTGAAAGAAAAAGACATTTCCACGGATTGAATTGTTCATAAACATTCGAGGTAAGTGTTTGTTCTATCCTAGCTTGAGGGAATAGGATTATGTGTTATGTGTTATGTGATCGAGTGCGGTGTATGGGCTGTGGTGACGAGCATCCATACAATGGCGTCTAGTATGACCGTGAGTCGTTGGAAAATGATTATCCTTTGCCAGGTTGTAGAATTGTTATTGTTCTCCCTTGTCGGGACTTGTTGTGAAGATGATTATTGATTGCCCTTGTTGGGACGGTTTATGAATTACTTTTTCTTTCTTTGCCCTTAACTGTGATTGTTATTTGGGTGAGGAAGAGTGATAATGCACGAAGGGTGATGACGTGCCATGTTTATTTATTTATGCACGAAGGTTAATGCTGTGCCATGTTTTATTGATTATGCACGAATGATCATGCCGTGCCCTGTTATTGAACCATGTACGAAGGATCATGCCGTACTATGGATGTGAGGATGAGAGTAAAAGCATGAAGGGTGATGCCGTGTACTTTATTTGCTTATTTGGTGAGGATGAGAGTAAAAGCACGAAGGGTGATGCCGTGCAACTGCTTGCTATTCCTTGACTTGATATTACTTGTGTTTCCATTATACTTTGTTTTTCCTTGTGAATTTATTAACTGTTGTTAATTGTTGAATTCTTTGAGATATTCTTTATTGTGTTAATACCTGGTTATTTCTTGTTATTCTGTGGCATACATATATATTGAATTGCACAGGTTTATGTGGGTGTCTGGTCCTAGGCTTGTCACTACTTCGCCGGGATAGGCCGGGCACTTACCAGCACATGGGGTCGGTTGTGCTGATACTACACTTCTGTGCGTTTTTGCACAGGTCCAGGTTACGATCAGGAGCAGTAGCAGCAGTAAATCGATTGCGTGGGAGTTGATCATATTTGAGACCGAGGTAGGTTGCAGACGTCCGCAGGCCCGGCGTCTCTCTCTTTATTTGTGTTATTAGCTGTAGTCTCTTTGTTCCGAGACAAACAGAATTATGTTATATTTCCTTCAGACATTTATGTGTAGTATTCCATAGTAGTTCGTGAGTTGGTGACTCCACGTCTTGGGTAGAGGATTTCAGTATGATTTTCATCTTGAAATTAGTTATTTCTATTTCGATAAAGTATTCCGCATTTATTTAATTAAAATTGTGTTAAAAACAGGATAGTATGAATACAGTGGCTTGCCTTGCTACCACGAGTAGGCGCCATCACGATCTTGATGCTGGGAAAAAAATCCGGGTCGTGACAGAAGTGGTCCTTACGGGTGGCTAGATTCTGTTTCCTGTAGTCTATGCATATCCTCCATCTGGTGACGGTTCTTATTGAGATTAATTCATTGTTCTCATTTTGCACAATCATCATGCCAACCTTCTTTGGCACATATTGAATTAGGCTAACCCAGCTACTATCAGCAATTGGGAAAATAATTACCGCGTCTTGCCACTTTATTTCTTCTTTCTTCACCACTTCCTTCATATTCGGGTTCAACCTTCTTTGGTGTTCCCTAGAAGGTTTGTGCCCCTCTTCTAGGAGAATCTTATGCATGTAGTATGCGGGGCTGATCCCCTTTATGTCTGCCATAGTCCAACCAATGGCAGGTTTACTTGAGTACATGTATAAGCTTTTGAGCCTGCACATCTAGCAAACCAGATGAGATAATAACAGGTAAAATGGAGTTAGGGCCTAGAAATTCATACCTGAGATGAGCTGGTAATGGCTTAACTTCCAGCTTTGGTGGCTCCTCAATGGATGGTTTTGCTAGAGGGGTCTCTCTCTTTTCGAAGTATAGAGGTTCAAACTCCAACTCTCTATCCCAAAACCCCTTGCCTTCCAGAGATAGCACCCACTCCGCCAGACATTCACAATTTACCTCGTCTAAATTCATCAAGCATGCCTGAAGTGGATCTTCAGCTATCAATTCTACATCATCTGTCTCCACTATCACATCTACTGCATCAATGAAAGAGCAATTCGCGAACTCACTAGGGCGCCTCATAGATTTTTGTACATTGAATATGATCTCCTCATCATTTAGCCTCATCTTGAGCTCCCCAGTCTCACAATAAATCAATGCTCTCCCCGTGGCTAGGAATGGTCTTCCTAAGATTATAGGAATCTCCCCATCCACCTTGCAGTCCAGAATCACAAAATCGGCGGGAAACACAAACTTCCCCACCTGGATAAGCACATCATCCAATATCCCGAATGGATGTTTAACCATCCTATCAGCAAGCTGTAATAACATAGAAGTAAGCCAGGCTCTCCCGATGCCCAACCTCTTATAGATCACCAAGGGCATAAGATTTATGCTAGCCTCCAAATCACACAATGCCTTAGCAAAGGCAAAGTTTCCTATAGTGCACGGAATAGTGAAGCTACATGGGTCAGATAGCTTCTCAGCTATGGGTCTAGATACCACTGCACTACATATCTGTGTAAGAGTCACGGTGGCCAAGTCTTTGAAATCAAATTTCCGCGACATCAAGTCTTTCATCATCTTAGCATACCCAGGCATCTCTTTCAAAGCTTCAATTAAGGAATATTTACCTGGATTTTCTTAAGCATTTCAAAGAATTTCTTGTATTGTTCCTCCTTTTGGTGCTTGGCCAACCTTTGAGAGAATAGGGGTGGAGGCCTCTTCTTCCCAATCACTTGGGATTTTTCCTTCTCGACTTCTTGTTCGACAACCAACTATTCTACATGTTCAGCTGCTTTCTCAGTTCCTTGCTGCACATCATTTATTTTCAGCTGCTGGTTGGACTGTAACTTTTGTCAACCTGGTGGACTCATCCAGTTCAATTGGTACTGGAGTGAGTGCCTCAGCCTACAAATTGCCTCTAGCGCTGTCCTGCTCGGCATCAAGATCTCTACCACTTCTCAGATTAACTGCCATCAGTTACTTTGGGATTTGATCTTTTGGGTTTGTTTGTGTGTCTGCAGGCAATGTCCCTTGAGGACGATTGTTAAGTCTCATAGCAAACTGGCCCACATGCACCTCTATATTCTTGATAGCTGGGTCATGTGCATCTATCCTCTTACTGGTTTTGGATGTGACCCAATTACCTGCTCCATCATAGCTTCCAACCTTGCGAACCCATCGTCATGTCTACCCCCATGTTGTAGTGGAGGTGGATGATACCCCTGCTGCTGATTCTTGAAGGTCCGAGGTCTAGGTTATGGAACCATATTGTTTGGTGGCCTCATACATGCTGCTTTGTATTGTGAGAGAGGAGGCCTGTACTGCTGTGGAGCATGCTGACCCCAATTCTGGTTACCTTGTCGCTGCCCTCCATAATTTGCCATGTATTTCATGTCTTAATGATGATGATGATGTTCTTGGTCTACAGCCCATGGATTACCTATGGGTTGGCTAATGCAAGATGTTCATAAACTACCATTGGTAGTATCTACAATATGAACCTGCCGCTTGACCCCAGATTCTTCCACCTTTTTTGTCAGGATGCTCATTTGTGTCAATAAAGTAGCCATGTTCTCCTCCATAGTGTTGGAAGGATTCAAAGGTACAAAGTGTACCACTGGAGTGATAGGAGCATTCTTGGTCGTCCACCGGAGTTCTGAGCCATCTTGTCAAGCAAATTCTAGCCTTCTCTCCAGGTCTTGCTTAGAAAAGCCCCACCTGCTGAGGCATCTACTATATCTGTCATGCTATCTAAGAGCCCCATGTAGAACCTTTGACCCAACATTTGTTCGGGAACCCAATGGTGAGGACACGTAACTAGCATACCCCTGAATCTGCCCCAAGTCTCACGCAATGTCTCCATCGATTTCTGCTTGAAGCTCACAATCTCATCAATTTGCTGAGCTGTCTTGTTAGGTGGATGATACTTGTTGTGGAATTGTTTGACTAACTCATCCCATGTTACAATAGAGTTAATGGAGAGTGAGTTGAGCCATACCTATGCAGCCCCTGTAACTGAGAATGGAAACAGCAATAGCCTGATTGCCTCCGGTGTCACATTTGGCTGCCTCTACGTCTTGCATATAGAAAGAAAATTCTTCAGGTGCTGCTGTGGATCTTCAACCTGAGTCCCATAAAATAGTCCCTTATTTTGCAACAAGTGTAGCATGTTATTAGTGATCTAGAAGGATTCAGCTTGAATGGCTGGCACAATAATGGCAGTTGCCAAATTATCAGTAGTTGGTGTGCCCAGTGGAACAAAGCACCTTCATTCGCCTCCTACGCCTCCTGTACGTTCAACCCAGCTTGCTGGTTTGGGTCGTTTACACCACCCATGTCAAAATCTATTTTTAGTGGTTACTGAGATTGTTCAAGTTGTCTGATTGCCCTGTTACATGCCCATATTGTTTTCTCTGGGTCTGAGAGTCCTTCAATTAGTTCTTCAGTCCTTGCAGATTTCCTAGGCATGCACCTG